>NQII01003395.1:82727-99875 GCA_002778355.1 Clitarchus hookeri | reverse complement strand
AATTTTTATTCAGAGATTATTTTTTATCAATAAACTTGTAGTTTTGAATGAACGTTAAAATATTGTGTGTGATTTGTAGTGCGGTAACCTATACCTATGACACGTTAATTTGTTACTAAACATTATTTTTAAGTTTGTTTTTAATGTTTTATTTACTCACTCTACAGTTTGTTTACGTAGTTCGTTAGAAGCAATATGGATATAACAAATAGTGGTTGCATAATTTGACATAATACCTTAATATTTAAGTTTTTATTTGAACATTTCGTTAATTTTCTAGCATATTGAAAAATTCCCGTCCCGTTTCCCGCGGGAAATTATTTTTCCCGCCCGAAATTTTCCCGAGTTTAAATTACCTTTCCCGCCCAGCTCTAATATATATAAGTAATATATATATATATAAATAAGTTTTAAAGGGTTTTGTTTACCGTGCATCTTCTGAATATTTTGAATCAATTTAATTATATGTTTGATATATATTTTATTAAAACTGATACCTAATGTCTCATTTACAGAAAATGACATTGTATGTAATGTTGTAAAGTATGTGTTAGGTGGAAATAACAGTGATGAATTATATGTTATATCTAACACAACCACCATGGTTTTTTTTTCTGTCCAGCTTTGTGTTGTTTCCCTTGCAGCCAAAGCCATCAGCAGTATGGATTCAAAGTCCATATCTATAATAAATGAAAGATACATATTTCTTTTTAAACAGGATGATTTTCCTCTGGCCAGCCTGCCACTTCTGGGATACAGTGTGAGCACACCTTCAGAGAAAGACTCCATCCACAAGGATTACGTCTTCAAGTTGCAGTTCAAGAATCATGTGTACTTCTTCCGGGCTGAGAGTGAATATACATTTAGCAGGTAGTTTTGGTTTTATACCACATGTGTATATACATAATATGGATCTTTATTTTCTATAGGTGTTTAGTACATATCACAGTTTTACAGTTTGATAAAAGTCAAAGCATTAAAACTAAGGATGTAACAATTCCACTTTTTTTTTTTTATTCTCGATTTCAATGCCGATACCACTCTCGATTCTCGATTCCAAAAATCATGATTCTTTCAGTTACAGACAACTGCTTTACAGAACTAAATACTGTACAGGAGAGTGTGAAATTTAATTATTTAAACTACGCATACATTAGTAGTAGGCCTATTCCTAACAAATAATATAACACAAACAGTGGGAGCATTTATTCGAAAATATTTCTAAACCTCACTTGCCATGATAAATGTTCACAAACACATGAAATTATTAAAAAGTTAGCAAGAATATAATTTTTGGTAGTAAAATGTGTGTACATTGACACAAATTAACTTTCAGTGGCAGTTTTAACGTCTCTGAACACAAATGCTTTGAATCACGTAGTGCAGGTTATGAATGCAACATACCGCATCTGAATGCTAACAAAACTAATTCCTCTATCGATAATAAAATGAAAAGTAGCTAAGTAAATTAATTATATATTTCCACGTAGCAAATTTGCTACGTTTGGAGTTTGTCAACGTCCCGACGACGCGTTAATACAACACACAATTAAAAACAAACACATTCCGAACAAAAAACAGACAATTTGCTGGCGTGTTACAAATCGTTTTAACCAAACCCATATTTAAAAAACACCATGTTAGATCTCAGTAAAATAGTTAAACATTTGTAGTCGAATTAAACATTCTTCCTGTACTAGCTTATTTTTACGTGAATGTTTAGGTTATGTATATCGAAACTCGTGTCCCATACTGTATCAATCAGCAATCGATACTTGCAACTTATAGATATAGCTCACACATAAAACAAATCCAGTCGCATGGTCTACTGTAACTTCCTAATAATGCAAGTTTGCAACCAGTTTTAGATAATTTTCGCAATAAATACATAGTGTTAACGTTACAGAACATATGATGTACAAAAAATTGTTTAACTTAAGAAACGATTTTTGAAATCTGTGAATACGCAGAAGAATTGAAACTTTTTCGACAATATTTGATTCATCAAATCATAATCGCTTACGTAATGAGTCGATACAAAGCTTCTCGCACGAAACCAGACCTGTATTTTAGTTGGAACAACACATACAGACATGAACATAAATTTTTCCCGAAAATATCCTGAAAAAATTACTTTCCACCCAACAAGAAAGTTCTTATGAATTCCCGAAATTTATCCCGAAGTTTGGGATCCCGCAGACTCCTAGTTTTTAGAATTTAATGAAACTTGCTAACAAAAAAACTACCAAATTGCGACTGAACTGAAGCTACTAAATACTAATATACTAAATGGCAAATTTAAACATGGCCAGTACAGTTTTATTTTCAGATTATTTCTGCATCTCATATTTTCACACACAAAATAATTATCAAAGAGTGATTGATTTACTGGCATAAATAAAGTAATTTTAAACCGTTTTTGAGAGGTGATACAGTAGGTTATGTATTTGTAGTAATTGGTTTTTGTTGCTTCGATTCTTGGACTTCTGATACTCAACTATACGATTCTTCAAAAATCGAGGGTATCAAGGAATCGAGTGTGACATCCCTAATTAAAACAAGTCCTTTATTTCCAGTTAATTCGAATGAAACATATTTACCTGAAAATAATTTTTTTCTAAATATAATTTGACCCTGAATNCTTTATTTCCAGTTAATTCGAATGAAACATATTTACCTGAAAATAATTTTTTTCTAAATATAATTTGACCCTGAATGTATAAGTTGTTATTAAATTGAATCGAAAATTATTTATAAAATAAATCAGTAAAATTAAATAGTCCACCTGATGTAAAAAAGTTGTGTCCGGCAAAACATTAAAAAAAAATTTCAATATTTATATACACAATTTCATAGGATTTGATTTACACTCTCTCTTGAAATTTCTCCTAATAATGTCACATATTACAGTAGACTCTCGTACCAAAANTTAGGATTTGATTTACACTCTCTCTTGAAATTTCTCCTAATAATGTCACATATTACAGTAGACTCTCGTACCAAAAACGCAGGTACTGATAAATCGTATCCACAGTTAATTTTCAGTGGTTCTGGCAAAACTCCTATATAAATAAAGATAAAACTACCCGTTTGTATCGTTTATCTGATATTGCGTCAATCAAAATATATTAAGGTCCCATCACCTGATAGTTTATAAGCTGATTGTTTATGAAAACCTCTAGTAATTGGATGTGAAATACATCACGCATGCCACCGATCACTGCTCTGCTGCGCGGTGCAAGTCTGGTTTGCTCCCTACCCTTACACGTCTGATGAGGGGAAGCGGGTACCTAGCAAACAGTGTGGCGTTCGAGCATCCTCTCTCACCCCTCTTTCTGTCTCTCAGCCGTGCACTTTTCTTATTTCTCTTACATGCATTTGAGAAGGAAAACTGTTGTGTAGCACATAAAAAAAAAAGTCTATTGTAAATGGCAATGACGTTACTGTCGGACAAGAGTTCTATAGTACCAGTCAGAGGCACTGGTGTCGCTCTACCTTGTTTGGGTCTCACCCGGGTTGGATCCTAGCCTGAAGACTGCTGGCTGGAACGAGAGCTCTGTCCTAGCTGCTAGGCTGATCGCTGGTGCGGGCGGCGACGGCGTCTGGATGGTTGGTTGTGACATCCTGGTTGATTGGTTAGTTGGTTGTAGCACCTGGAAGGGCAGCTAGGCACGGCCGGGGCTGGCTGGCTCCCGTGGTGGACCGCTGGTTCTCGTATACCTGAAGTATGGGCTGGCGATGCCCGGTGGTACGGAAGCCCCAGTCGTATGCGTACCACAAGTGGGTGCGGCTCGCCGGCAATCTTATAGGGTGGCTGGAAGAGGGAGCTAGGGGGAACAGGGAGGTGACCTATCCAGCTGTCAGGCGGCGTGAGATCAGTCCCGTGACGAGGGGCTGCTGAGGGCAGATGGCACTGGGTTGCAGAACAATTGGCTAGGTTCAGAGGCAGTAGCTGCCCTCTTCACCATGCACCACTTCTATAGGTGAAGGGTATACATCACCACTTGATAATGAGTAGATGGGGAATAAATCGCATGAACCCTTAAACGAAAATCTATAATTACAATCTTTGAGCATGACCAACCATGCCGGGCAAAGTACAGATATAAAGCAAACTGAAAGAACTCTACTATTGGATTGCACATTTTGTGGATCTGGCAGACAGGCTGAAAGTAGCTGCTGAAAACCAAGCTAGGCAGCAAAGCAAAATTATTAACTTCAAATACATGAACTCTTAAATAAAATCAAATTTGAAATAAACTCTGCTGCAGTTGAATAAAAATTGAGTGGCAGTTACACTAACATTGCCACAATACTGATTCAGTTAATCAAACTCAGACAAATTAGGCAAAATTTAAAAAATAATGCATTAATGTTTTTTTTTTAGAACCGCACAAAGTATTCANATCTACAAACTCGTTAAATGGAATTTCTTGCATTTTGTTTCAGGTGGATGGAAGTGATTAGCAGTGCAACTCAGAACTTTGGATATGTTCGCATGGTTGGCCACAAAGAGAATAATGTAGACTCCCAGTGAAAATGGACTCGCCGTGAGTTGAACTGTGATGGACTTTCTGTCACTGACTGAAATCCTTTTAATATGCCCCTAAACTCAGACATGTTTGGTCTTAGCAGCGCCGTGAAACATAGAGTACCCAAAAACTCATGTCAGTTTTATTTTGTTTTTGTTTGACATCGTTGCCAGTCATCAAGATTATTAGTGATGGAAATTTTAATGTTTTTTTTCTTTCAACTTTTTGTTGTACTGTACCGTTATGAAAATTCAATGTGGACTATTACACACAGAATGTTAAAAAGTATGTCATGAAACTGAAAGCAATTCTAAGTTCTTCAAAGAAAGTGCATTGGACAGTCTATGTTTTTCATTAAGACTCTATTGATGGCCTAAAACACAAAACACTTAATTGTACTGAAGTAAATTTCCATTAGTGAAGATGGTTTAACTATAACTGGCTGTTTGATTTGTGTGAAAGGCCAGAATTTAACTTGTTTTTGTCATCTTACTCTATAAAATTTACTTGGAGTTTTAACAGATTAATGTATATGATGGTGATGGTTACAGTGTCATTGTTTTGAAATGCATAAAGCATATTCTCAATTTTTTTTTTTATAAATTTCAGGTATGCACAGTGTTTTTATAAACAGCATTAAAAAAGTTAGTGTGATGTCATTTGGTATGAAGCCAACGAATCTGCTGTGAACATAGGTATCAACGTAAACTATTTATTTTAAAATTGATAGAATATGAATTTTATATAATATTTATTATTGTTCACAGAACAAAAGTTTATTATTTGTTTTACTAAAAATATGAAATTACAATAAAATATTTGAGGAATTAGAATTGGACATTTATGGAGGAGATGATATAATTTATTGTATGAAATGATGGTAAGAGTTGCCGCAGAATTATGTGCATTTCAACAGTTACGTGTTATTCAAGTTTATTGAAAGCTATTTATTGTATTTGTCTCTCTCTCTNAGAATTATGTGCATTTCAACAGTTACGTGTTATTCAAGTTTATTGAAAGCTATTTATTGTATTTGTCTCTCTCTCTCTTTAAATCATGGTAAAAATCATGTAATAATTCTTAAAGTAACAACAAAAGACACTACATGCAAACNGTCTCTCTCTCTTTAAATCATGGTAAAAATCATGTAATAATTCTTAAAGTAACAACAAAAGACACTACATGCAAACAAATGAGAATTATTATACATACTGCCACTGAATTTATTTTAATCATTCACTAGTTTTGTGTCAAAAGTTGTACATCACAGTGTCAGACGGTAAACTGTTTTGTACATTTGCTGTGAATGGTACTTACCATACTTGTACATTCAGGCAGTAATTATTTTTATATAATTCGGCCACATGTGAAGATTTTTTTTTTTACATTTGAAGCATCACACCAAGAGTATATGAATTACAGGACTGTGTGTGTTTTTATTTATTGTATTTTTTCACTGCCAGCTAATTAATGAAAACATACTCATAACAACTGACATGCAAAATAATACTCTTCTTTTTTTTNATTTTTTCACTGCCAGCTAATTAATGAAAACATACTCATAACAACTGACATGCAAAATAATACTCTTCTTTTTTTTTATTTAGAGAGACTGGGTTTCTACACGTATTCGGCAAATAGTTTAAAAGTGTTGATGATTTTGTATGTCATGGCAGTATGCAAGTTTCAATGAATAGTTCAATAATTGTTACAACACACACACACACTCTGTATCAGTTGTATATAAGTTGCAAAATTTGTTGGCCACATTGTCTTGTCTACAAGGATTATCATTAACCAGCTGGTAAGTTGTAATCTAGCTGTAATGAAATTAGTGTAAATTAAATCCACTGATTAAGCTGCACTTAGCAGAAACCAAGATGTATTATTTCTTTTTTGCTAGTGATTTTTGCATGTAAGTTGAAAACACTTCACATAACATAATTTACCATTGCACATTTTTTATGTTATGGAGTGAAGTTGCTTCTGAAGCACTTGCTCCAAATACTCAGCAGCTGTGGAAAAGGGTAATAATGGAACACTGTCGTAGCTAGTAGCTGGATGTGTTAGTTTTTGCGGAGCTATATCAACAGCGAATGCAAGCGCTAGGCCATAAAATATATTTGAATTTTTTTTTTTGGAATAACATTGGTGTTCTCTAGAATTTCGGCAAAACAAAATATATTTTTTTTTTGAAGTGAGATNATTTTTTCACTGCCAGCTAATTAATGAAAACATACTCATAACAACTGACATGCAAAATAATACTCTTCTTTTTTTTATTTAGAGAGACTGGGTTTCTACACGTATTCGGCAAATAGTTTAAAAGTGTTGATGATTTTGTATGTCATGGCAGTATGCAAGTTTCAATGAATAGTTCAATAATTGTTACAACACACACACACTCTGTATCAGTTGTATATAAGTTGCAAAATTTGTTGGCCACATTGTCTTGTCTACAAGGATTATCATTAACCAGCTGGTAAGTTGTAATCTAGCTGTAATGAAATTAGTGTAAATTAAATCCACTGATTAAGCTGCACTTAGCAGAAACCAAGATGTATTATTTCTTTTTTGCTAGTGATTTTTGCATGTAAGTTGAAAACACTTCACATAACATAATTTACCATTGCACATTTTTTATGTTATGGAGTGAAGTTGCTTCTGAAGCACTTGCTCCAAATACTCTGCGACAAGACATGCAGCAGCTGTGGAAAAGGGTAATAATGGAACACTGTCGTAGCTAGTAGCTGGATGTGTTAGTTTTTGCGGAGCTATATCAACAGTGAATGCAAGCGCTAGGCCATAAAATATATTTGAATTTTTTTTTTGGAATAACATTGGTGTTCTCTAGAATTTCGGCAAAACAAAATATATTTTTTTTTTGAAGTGAGATTNTTTTTTTTTTGGAATAACATTGGTGTTCTCTAGAATTTCGGCAAAACAAAATATATTTTTTTTTTGAAGTGAGATTAAAACATAGAACTGTGTTAGTGTCTTCCATTATCGTGAGTTTTTTAAATTTTTGACAGCAATTGACTATGTAATTTGAGAACCAATATAATTGTAGTTTTTATCAGTATGTGCTTGTTGCATGTGGAAAGTACTGTACATAAATGCTGCAGGTGAAACAAGGAGTTGTTCATATTTCAAGTCTGAAACAGTGTCTCATGTGTGAATCTGCAGTTTAAACAAGTAACTAAAGCAGCAATGGAGACACGTGTGTTTGAAATTTCCCACCATTGTCTTCTATGCTGGTTGTGTCAACACTTTGTAGTTTTTGGAATGGTTACATCACTGTGCTTTAAACCAATCTTCTGCAGTTTTCTACAAAACAAAAAAAAAANTTTGTAGTTTTTGGAATGGTTACATCACTGTGCTTTAAACCAATCTTCTGCAGTTTTCTACAAAACAAAAAAAAAAATATATATATATATATATAAAAATCCAAGTCCAAAGTGATTCAGATTAATAGAGTATATTTTAGGGTAATGCATGTTGACTTTTGTGTGTTTTTTTTTAAATAAACTTTTAAGTTACTGCATTTGTAGAAAATGGTTCCGACATGTGTAAATAATAAGTGTATATGAGTTACTGTTTTCATCTTGTATATTTTGTAACAGTTATGAATGTTTCGAGGTTTTGATTTTGNTTTTGTGTTTTTTTTTTTAAATAAACTTTTAAGTTACTGCATTTGTAGAAAATGGTTCCGACATGTGTAAATAATAAGTGTATATGAGTTACTGTTTTCATCTTGTATATTTTGTAACAGTTATGAATGTTTCGAGGTTTTGATTTTGTAAATACAAATACACCTGTGTTTCAAGGGCTATCTGAAAAAAACATTTGTATAACAACTGTGCACACAGAAAAGAATTACAGGTTATGCTAAATAAATTGTTTAAATTTTTTGCATTAAAATAATTATTTTATGAAAAAAAAATTAAAATGTTAATTAAGATTATTTTATAGTTTATTATGTGACAGGATGTAAACCTGACGTAATTGATGTATTTTTATCTTGATAGATGGGCAGCACTTGGCACAAACACAAACACACTAGTTTTATTTTGTGTTGAATTATTTTTTACTGTAAGAAATTTAAGTTAGTCTATTAGTATGAACGTGTGATGCTATAAATGAGTTCTATATCAAAGTTCACTAAAGTTAAATACAATTTCTCTAAGTAAAGCTTATATTCAAAGTATTTTCAGATATTTCTGGGAGATTTAATTCTTTTTGCTGGCATTTGTAAAAGCATATACCATAAGAATTCTTATTTTCAGGTTTCATTTTCATTGAAAATGTGCATGTTATAAATTTAGTCTCATTGTATCAATAAAATTAAATAAATATTTAGTCTGAAATGTGATTGAAATTTACCATTAGTAGTTTGAAAATGTTAATAGCGATGCTTGACCAACCACTGCATGGCATTCCACATACACTGTTGTCAGATTTTTTAATTGAAAGAATTTTCTCTTGGTAAACTGTCACAACTTGAAAGTGCAGCTGATATTGTATGGCCTACATGAAATGAGATGTGATACATAACAGTTGCGATATAGTGCATATCAGATTTATCTGTAAAACATAAAAACTCTCACTTGTTGCTAGACATGTTATATATTCCATCTGTACATGCTGTATATTTTTGTAATGTTAAATTTAATGTGCATTACAGAGTAAATAAATTTTATTAAGTTGCATGTTTTTTCTTCTTTTTTGTTGAAATTACCAGTGAACCACAATTGAATCAAAAAAATTTCCTGGATTTTTATGTAGCCTCCTAGAACAATAAAATAAAATAAACTATCTCCGTCTGGAGACAATTTGCAATCATGGGATATCCAAGCACAACAAATATAAAAAAGAACTAAATTTTCAGATGATTGTACGCAGTGTGTTGACACACATACATACCTTAAAGTAAAAAAATCTGAATGCAAAATTCAAATTTGTTGAGGTTAAAACTTAAAATGACAAAAGTCTCCCTCAATTTGATTTCATTATTTACATGTTGGTACAGCTGATCAGGAGACTTATCACATCAAGAAGCAACATTATAAGTACGGATGGGTCAATTTTGGTTGAACTGGCGGTGACATCACTGCCGGACAGACGCACGGCATAACTTACTTTGGTAAAGTTTGGTTTACTGGCCGCTGATTGGTCCCCGACTGCGGTATAGGTTGGGGTGAATGGCCCAACCATGTGTGGATTTAGCAGCTCTCCGCACTGTTAGTGTAGACAGACAGGTGTTTACCTGCAGTTGGCGTAGCCCGGAGCAGATACTTGCTCTGCTGCTGCTGGCTGGAACTAGTGGCCTGTCCTGGCGCGATGGCGGTGCGGCTGCTGGTGGGGCTGACTGACTCCCATTGTGTTCTTGTAAGCCTGGTGATGCCCAGTAGTACAGGAAGCCTCAGTCGTATGCGCACCATGAGCGGGTGCAGCTCAACAGACTATCTTATGGGGTGGTTGGAAGAGGGAGCTAGGGGGAACTGGGAGGTAAGGCCTCTCCAGTTGTAAGGCAGCGTGAGCTCAGTCCAGTGAGGAGGGGCTGCTGAGGGTAGATGGCACTGGGTTGCAGAACAATTGGCTTGGTTCAGAGGCAGTAGTGGCCCTCTTCACAATGCACCACTTCTATGGATGAAGGGTATACGGGGAGGTACTAGGGTCTACCAGACTAAGGGGGTGGGCGGACGGAGGGACGGATTTATTTTTATCCTGGCACCCCAGCAACTTCCCACTCCGGCATAAATAATGAAGTGAGAAATGTTGGTTCACCGAAAAATAATTGGCGTTAAGGAAAACTAATAGAGGTCACACACAGGTGCTCGCCAGTGTGGGTGATATCCGCCACACTTGATGTATCTTCTTCAGGGGCTGATTGTTGACTGTTAGCGGGCAGCAGGTTCTCGGGGCGCAAATCGCAACTTGAACTACCACCACCAGGGTGCCAAAAATCTGACGGAATAAGGTCATTGAATGGTAATGTAATCCATGCCACTCTGTCGAAACCACTTTCCCACGCCATACCGAACTGCATCGTAGTAAAAATAATCAAATTTCAAGAATATTCTTGAAGAAAAAATGTTTACGAAAGTGGTAAAAGCTTTTATCTCCGAATGCTGACACAACCTAAACTGCGATTTCAGAATAAGCAAATGCATGGTAGCTAAACATACTAACACAGCCAAAACATCAAATACCAATAATAAATTATAATTCCTCATAAGAAAATTTAACAAAATATCACTTTTAAATTATTATAAACTACAACATCCACCAGTCCCTGCCATATAGTGGTATCTTCTCACTTTACTCGGCCTTGGCTGTCAATCCCACAAGAAATGCTGTCATCAAGCGGGCTTCCGTCAGGGATCTGTTGGGCTCATTTTTAATGGCTCTGTAAGAGACAGATTACAGCAGATTACAGATTTTTCTTTGTGTTTACACATACCTTAGGGACAACTGTTTTTTACAAAACTATTTCTAGACCTTTTGTAACCCAAAAAATTTTTGTTCATATTCACTTTTGTGATTGGATTATTTTAAATGTCACGTGCCTCAAGTGTCTGTTCGCAAAACATGGAGGTTCAGTATTGGAGTACTTTATTACGATTGGCCTAGTCAAATAAGAACATGTCTTCTCGCAGACATGTGGCCAATAACCAAAGGAAGTTGTGGTTGTATGAAGTATAGCACAGCCATAAATATTTTCATGAAAAGCACCTGTCCCTACTTATCAGTGCGTTTATATTTCTACTACAGACTTTTTAAGTTGGGTTTTACCTGACTTTTTTTATGTTCATAAAATAAATTAAATGAGATCATAACAATGATAAACACAATATTTGTTTATCACAGTAAATATCAGACAGTGCGAGACTTTCCTGGCTCTCTTCTCTTGAAGCTTGTGGAGTACACTTGTAGGGCTGCACACAGCACTCCAAGTACGATGAAGTAACCTCCATACACCTTGTACTGTATTAGAAAACACAAAGATCGCTGTTACACACATTCAAATTAACAGCAGAGTACTTATCACTTAACTTTCAGTAAGTTCTCAGAATGAACAGCATTCAAATCCTGAATGTTATTACTGGAGACTCCAAAAAAAAAAATGGTGAATAGATCATGCCATCGACTGTGTCAAAAAAAACTCAAAGTGGTATATATCAATGAAGAGCTGTGTTTAGGAATGTCTTATCTCCCAAAAAAAAAAGCCAAATTATATATGTAATAAAGAATAAAAGCATTGCAATATTTTACATATCTACTCATCTCAAGAAATTATTTTTATTTTCTCCAGGTAAGTTTAAAATTACTGACATACTAAATGGTCAATTTGAGCAATGACTTATACAGCTGCCTACACTTCTGCCTCTACGCAACGGAGAAATGACCAACCATGCATGCGGAAATTGTGGCTAGTTATTTTTGTTGAGATTGTATCGTGCACATATCGACTGTCGACATATTAAATAAATCAATTTGTTCAGTTTTTTCTCATATGCGATAGTGTAAATAGAATTCCCGGTTGGATGTACTTTCATGCTAAAATTTGTGAATTTTATGAATGTGTTGAAACTAAGTCAATACCATGGCTTCACCTATATTTCAGTTTACAATCGCAATAGTGGTAAAAATTGAATTCGCTGCATAAAGACGTACTTTAACACAAAAATTAGTGAATTTCGCGTTGTGTCGAAACGAAGGCAAAATTGTGGAATTAGTCTAAATTATTCACGTTTTGCGTTATTTCATGAATTTCCCATTTCACCATTTTTTTAGGGTGTCTAGTTACAGTGGAACCGCGTTATAACGCGTATGGCCTATAGTGTCATATCCGCTATTACGATAGTTTTTGAATGCACCGTCATTTTCCTTATCATTTGAAAGGTACTAAATTTTGTTTATAACGCACATCTGTTAGCGAAGCCTTTCACTATAGCAATACGAACATTTGTAAACACGTCGTATCGCAAGTGACATTCACCCACTTGCCATGCCCGAGCCAGCCTTTGTTAGTTTGCGTTACATGGCGACACTCGCGTCGGCCGGAGCTAGAGAAGAGGAGCAGGTGGGTGTTGTGAGGGATAAGGAAGAGGATATGATAGAAGAGGGGAGAGGTATGAATGGGAGTAAAGTTAGTCAAGGCCAAGAAAAGAGGGGTATGCTGGAAAAAGTGTAGGGGGGGGGACGGTGGCGGAGATATGCTAGCAGCCTACCGCTCCTTTATGTTATGCCGCTTGCAAGGTCATCACATCGCCGCGTGCAAGGCGTAAAGCATGATTACGTCTTAACAGTTGCTAGACAATGCTATATTGTTTACGATACCGTATTTACTCGTGTATAGTGCGCACCATGATTTTTGCAACAAGTACCAGGAAGAATTTTTTTTTTTTAAATAAAATTGCGCCAACAATTTGTGGCACCTGTTAGTATGTAACAAATTATTATTATTTTACATTAATGTGTGGTGATTGTGATATTTTTGGAAAATACTTTAATTAAATAACTTGGTGCTAAAAGCTTAAACCTTGTGGCATGCTGTAAGATAACGGTACGTCGTTAAAAGAACATCAACAACCGCGGTGGGCGGCTGGTTTCCTTTTTCTTTTTTTCTTTTACACAGTGACGTGCTGGTTTTTTTTTTTTCCCGATCAGCAACATGAATGTGAAAGGGAGTGGAGGGGAAACGTAAACATGTGGAAGCTCTGCTTTGAGGCGTGACAGGTTGCAAAGAGGGAGGTGAGACAGAAGAAGAGGTAGATGAAAAAGAGACACAAGGAGTGAAGAAGCGCGCTGTTTGGTAGGCAGCTAACTTCCTCCCGCAGCCCGAAAATGTTGGGGAGGGGAAGAAGACTGGAGGAGGAGGCAACGTCGCGTCTGCTGGTCGTTGAATAATACCGCTGTCAGATGTAGATTTCTTGTACTAACTTGTCACTGCATATGCATAGTTTACGGCATTATTTAAAAACAGGATATACAAGAGCAAATACAATAAAAAAAATTACGGGCACGGTAAATTTTGTTATAACGATAACTCGCTATAGCGATAATTTATTTTGCCATTCTCGACTATCGTTATAACGCAGTTCCACTGTATTACATATATTCATTGAGAATGTTTTGTTATATAATATGCATTTGGAGGGTTGCAGGCACTTCCCACCTAGTCATATCTTAGTTTTGCAATTGTAGTGAGTGTAAATATTGTACCAGTCTTTAATCACTGTTGGACTTCGGCTGAAGAATAATCATGCTAACTGGAGCAGTGGCCATTGCCCTTTTAAGAAGAGAGAGGTTTTGCGACTAAGGCAGTATTTATTTACAGTAGAACATTAATGCTTCCAATCTGATAATCCAGCAGTTAACTGCCAATGTGTCAGTTGTGTAAAGGAATTCAAATGTGGATGACGCAGGCACACCAGTTAGGAAACAAGAGTTGTGCTACCAGGTAGCACTTACAGCAACCTACAGACAATGCAGAGAGCTAACACAATATCCCCACCATCGCCATTGGCAGAAGAAGAGTGAAGAGTCGGTTTTTGTCGAAGTAGTCTTTCAAATGACGCCAAAGCGAAAGGATGACTTCCTCCTGTCCAGCCATCATACTCAACCATCCCAGCTCATCTTTTCACATGATACATAAGAGACAGCAGAGTGGGGTTAGTGGTTGATGCTGATCAGTCTCCCAGCAGCTTGCCTTGTATGATCTGACTCGTCATTTGCTCAAGTCATTCTGCATTAGGAATTTATTAGTATACTTGCTCAAAACAGGCTAAAGACATGCAGTGCTAGTACAAGAAAGCAAAGTTCTTGTAAACATCTATGGTAGGACCCACAGAAGGTGTAGAATAAAGTCTGCAGAAAGTAATGTTGTAAATACTTGGCTGGGCGACATGATATCTGGTAAAGCCACAAGCATGTATTATGTGGGCAGGAATATTTCCAATTCACACGTTAGGCTTCCTACCTGACTTCAACACTATTTCCCTGACAGAATGATAGGACTTGCTGGGAGGTTTCAACTACTGGAACAGGGTGCTATTAAGACAGAGCTTCATTTAGCACATTGCATACAACTGCTCGGACTGACTCAAGCCTGTAGGCTTGGCATAGTTCGGGACTGATAAGGTCAGGGAAGAGAGCATTTAAGAGTCACGCTAAGGTGGGACCAATTATTAGTGGAATTTTGAGGTCCGTAGAAATGCGGGGAATACCTGCCTCAGGGCAAGTTTGTGACCAAAGCCAGTACCACTTCTGGTAGATGGGAAGGAGACTGCTCACATTTTTTGGTAAACTTTCAGGGTGTGGTCAGGGTGGTTCCACTTATTCTCTCCCAAAATCAGTATGCAGCAGGGCCTTGATAATCCGAACGCCCTGCCCTTCCCGCACCAGTCGTGTGCCGTGCATTGTAGGTGTCATACGTACTGTTTGTCGTGCCGCCATTTTGTTGCTTGTACATCTCGTCAGTACATATTTTGTGGATTTTAAGTCATGGCTTCAACATCGAAGAAAAGAAAACATGCGACATTAACTATTTCTCAGAAATGCGAGATTTTAGATAAAATAATAGAAGGTGTTTTAGTTAAGTTCTCTTGCGCAGCAATATAACGTTGGAAAGTCTACAATTTTTTTTATTAACAGCAAGGAAGAGAAGATACGATCGTATATTGTGAGAATGGAACAGGGCCCAGGTAGTCGAAAGACTAAAAACGCCCAAGAATCCACAGCTTGAAGATGCGTTGTTTACATGGTTCATAGAACAACGAAGAAAGACTGTTCCTTTGTCAGGCGACATACTGACGGAAAAGGAGAAATATTTTCATGAAAGGCTTGGACAAGGAGAGTTCGCTGCCAGTACAGGTTGGATGGACAATTTCGAGGAAGGACATGGCATACGCCAATTCAAAATTACTGGTGAGAAGTTGTCAAATAATGAAGAAGCCGTAAAGCCATTTCAGGATAAATTCATGGACATTATCAGAGAGAGAGATTTAACTGCAGAGCAAATCTATAACACCTATGAGTCTGGGTTGTATTGGAAAACTATACCGGATAAAACTCTGGCTTCTGGATCAGAAGTTAAGCCGCAGGTTCTAAAGTATCAAAAAAGAGAATAACATTTATGCCTTGCGCGAATGCTGCTGGTACACACAAACTGCCTTTGTTGGTTATTAGCAAAGCACAAAGACTGCACGCATTTGCATTAGTGGAAAAGTTACCAATTCATTACATGGGACAAAGGAATGCGTGGGTTACAAGACCAATATTTTAAGAGTGGCTTAGAAGACATTTTATCTCTGAAGTAAAGAAATTTTTATAAAAAAAATCTACCGCTAAAAGCAATTTTACTTCTTGATAATGTGCCAGCGCAACCGCTCAATGAAGACTTGCATTTCATTGATGAAAATTTTTCTGTTGTGTACATGCCACCCAATTGCACAGCTCTCATACAACCAATGGATCAAAACGTTATCCAAAATATAAAGGTGAATTACAAGAAAAAAACTTTTACTGCAAGTTTTGCACAGCAAGAACTGGATCCTGAATGCTCTGTATCCAATGTCCTAAAAAAACCACTATGAAAGACACAGTATTTTCATTGGCTCAAAGTTGGCGTCAATTAAATTCAAGTCTAATAAAAAAAAATCCTGGACAGCCCTGTGGCCCCAGCTAAACGTCGCAGAAGATTGTGACAAAGATTTTGAGCCCGAAAATGATCTTCCTTTAGCCTTTTTCAGTAACAGAGGGTATTCTGAGGTTGAAATTGCCCACTTCTTATCAAGCAATGATGACATTGAAAAAACTCACTCAGGAGCCCATTACTGACGAAGAAATAATAAGGCAAGTAACACAAGAATGTGACAGCAAAAGTGAAGAAACATTTGATCCATCTGAACCAGTAGCAAGCATTTCCCATTCTAATGCCATATCTGCCTTAAACACATGCTTAGAAGGGGCTGACCAAGTGGACATTACTGTGCCAGAGAAGATGCTTTTACGTAAATTGAGAGACTAAGCATTTTACATGTCGCTGAATACCTCCCAACAAACTGCTATTTTTGATTTCTTCAAAAAAGTGTAATATTAAAGTGTAATAGTCACATTTTTGATTGAATGTCAGTATGTTCTTTTTAAAATGCATTCGTAATTTCGCAAAATCTTGGTTTTATTTCAAAAAATGCCTAATTAAAGATTTTCCATACTATAATCCAACGCTTCGTGGATGCGAACAGGGTGCAAATTTTTGGTTTTGGGATTATCAAGGCCCTGCTGTACGTGCCATCTGATGTAAGTTAACTGCAGCAGTCAAATTTACAGACAACTTCAGACAACATCTCCCACAAATCTGAAACCAGGGTAGCAATGATTAGAGGTGGCTTTGGTCACTTAGCAATTTTATCACTAGCCTGATTGGTTGTCGAGTTGTTTCTCTTGTCGCAGGAGCAGACACAGCCGACTGCCACGTGCGGAGACAACTATATGCCAAGGTCATGCAAGTGAATGATGCACGACTGCAATTTGGAACATGGCCAGCTACCCAGTCTCTCAAACCACTATACTGATCCGATGAGCAAAATCAACAGACCATTTAGAATTT
>NQII01003395.1:15348-82667 GCA_002778355.1 Clitarchus hookeri | reverse complement strand
TAGTCCTAGGGGTTAAATACTGCAAGAGGTGTTGCAAGCTGTTTGGCCACATTGGGTCACTATCCAAGAGAATTCATGATTATATGCACACACCATTTCGTAAGAAACCAATAAAGCAGACGTGCATTTGTAGGCAGGTAGGTGAAGGGGGTATGCTGGGAGAGAGTACCAAAATATATACCGTAACCCGAATGCAAGATGATTCAAATGCAAGACAATCTCAGATTTTGATACTCTGTTCACAGGAAAAAACTTTTTGGTAGGCAATATCTGCCAATAAAAATATGAGGCACAAAAATTTTAATTATATCATCTAATTTCAAACAAAATTAAAAAAAAAAAAAACTTCTTTACCACTGTTTCTAATATAGAATAAAATCAGAGAAACATGTCCCTTAAACCAGTTTTTTTGTTCAAAATTTAAAAAAAAAAATGCATTTGACTTATTGTCATTATTACTACCATACAATATAATGAAAGGAATAAAATATTTCTGAAACAATATTATGCAATATCACTGANACTTCTTTACCACTGTTTCTAATATAGAATAAAATCAGAGAAACATGTCCCTTAAACCAGTTTTTTTGTTCAAAATTTAAAAAAAAAAATGCATTTGACTCATTGTCATTATTACTACCATACAATATAATGAAAGGAATAAAATATTTCTGAAACAATATTATGCAATATCACTGATCTTTATTTCACTTCTCCTGAATGTATTGAACAACTGTTCTTTCCAGTTCAATGAAACAACCGTTTTTTGGTCTGCTAAAAGCCTTGTGGGTAGAGGTGGAATCTGCATTTTTTTTCCCCCCCAACTTTTATCTTCTTCAGATATACCGCAATTCTGAGCAGTCATACTGTTGTTGCTTCATTCTGCATGTCTGATAACCATGAATTTAAAATTTGCATTGCGGTAGACCAGAAGATTAACAGAAACTAAGAACTAGATGTTCCACATCTTTCCAGATTATCCATTTCATCTGCTATCACACTTTAACAATTAGCAATGTACAGTGTTTGTGTTCAAAGTAAACAATGTCATAAATGTAATACCAATCTTAACACATCCAAACTTCTGTATTACTAAGCGATCAATATATTAAGATGAATGAGCTTGCCAACCTTTGTACAGAAAACAATGGCGACTAACTAGGCTAAATGCTAGAATGTGCTGTGCGTAGCTCGAGCAAGTAATGTTTTCGGAACATACACCTCTTGTGATATCTATGACATTTTCTTGCAGACATGTTGACATGCTCTGTTTACATTATATTTGCAGTTGCGAAGCCGAGTACCGCATGTCAATACTTTGTGGCATTAAAAATTTGCCAGCAAAAACAATATTATTAGCCTAAACATCAAGAACCAACACATATGTAAACATTTTCTGAAAAATTTTAACCAAAACATCCTGAAATAACCTTAATATGCGAAAGCAAGGCGAATTCAAAATTTTTACCCTTGACAGAAGGAAAAAACCCTCGTCTTGCATTCAAGTAAATATGGTACATTCAAAAAAGATTTGTAACTTTGACCCTTTCCTTGCAATACACACAATATATGTTGCTGACTCCCTCCTGTACTTTGTACAACATATTTAAAACCAGTGCATTTATTCTTGTGAATGAACTGACCTGTTGCCTTGGACCCAGGGCGAGTCCTGTCTCGCCAACTACTATCGCAGTTATTGCTGTCTGCACGAGTGTTGCCAGCAGAGTATTCACACCAAATATAAGGCCATAGCTGTCTTCACTGATATTCTTTGCCACTTCTGTCCTGCAACATGACAAACAATTGTTCAGTAAATGGATAATGAATGAACTTGTGACATGTTTCAAAAATAATTTAAGTGACAATGTTTCTCATCAAAATAAATGTTTTTTTTTTGTATAAGATTTATTTGATAATAATTTCTTATAAGAAGTTTCTACAGTATCTGTAATGTTAACTTGGAAGCATGGCACAAACATTCAGTTATTTGGATAGAATGGCAATGCCATTTTATTACTTGGAAAACTGAGTTACTACATGGCAACACCACACACAAATTTTTACAATAATTTTAAACACATTAAATTAAAATTTTAATTAAAACTACTAACCTAAACCAAATCAAAACAATACAAAATGCTATAAGCAAGAAAACTAATCGTTTTAACTACAGGTAATGAAAAGACTGCTAGATGATTCCATGAAATGAACAAAAGCTAAGAACTGTGAATGACGAAATAAAACAGCAGAAGAAACCGTTGTCTTATAAGAAAATCCATTCAACAGCCACAGAAGCTGACTTACTCAGCGAGTGTCTGTGCACTATCTATATATTAAATGTCAGTCAGTTACAACAGATCAGATATTCACATGTTTCAAATTTTGGTAACATTAATGAGTGACGTGTATAATTACAGTATTTACATTGAGAGGTTTCATAACATTGAAATTATGTACATTTTAACTAACTTACAAAGGTTCAAGGAACACACATTAAACTGTTATTCCCAACTGTATTAATAATATTGATGAACTAGGAATTTGCAGTTAATCTAAAAAGTGTAGCCTAACACTGTGCAATAACACGTACGTGACAATGGTGATGAGAGCCTGGAAGCCAATGACAAACACACTGTAACTACTATAGCCAAACCATATAGACTTGCTAATGGCAAAACAGTACATCAGGGCGCCTTCCACAAAGCACCCAATGGCTAGGAAAAGGTTGCCAACTCGTTGCCAGTCCAGGAGCAGCCAGCCACAACCGAATGCTACTGCGGCCCCTGAAATCATTGCACAATGCACAATTGTACTACTAATAAACTGGCACAGTCACATGCACTGCGAGGTTAGTTAATGATTAACTAGCTCCAACATTTATTTCTTACGAGTGATTTGTTACCAATTTAGCATGTTGTGCCAACTCCTTTGGTTTCAGTTTGAAATAAAAGGAATAACTTTGATTTTATACAAAAAAAAATCCACTGCACAAGATGAAATGCAGGGTACCAAACTCTTAACGAATTCTAGAACAAACTGTGAAATGAAAATCTAAACTAAGACATTTAAAATTCCAACTGTTAGAATTTCTTTATTAAATACATTTTTTAAGATACTGAAATAAAAGTTGGAAAGAACACTTCTGAGGTTATGAAGCAAGATGTGGAAGGCAGGAGATAGACATGCACGCACAAGCATGTGTAAGTATGCACAATCACACATACATAATCATGTATGAATTAATGCATAAAGGGGGTACAGAGAGCGAGGAGCAAGCAGCAGAGAAAGGGAAGGGGAAGCAAAGGAGAGAAAAAAAGGGGGAGGGTAAAGAAAGAAGGGGAAAGAAAGAGAGAGAAGAATGAGGAAAAGAATGAGTGAGAAGGCAACTACTGGTGGGGGAGCATCAGGTGGGAAGTGGCACACGAGAGAGTTTTTTTTTTCCCCAAACAGAGTTAATCTGAATTTCCATACAAACCTAAACATTTCTTTTAACATTCAATGATTCAGTGGTTATCAAATATGGTGGAAAATTGGTGGCAAACTTCCACACTGAAGTGTTCATACGCGATACAACATGAAGTTAGACAAATCCAAATTCATAACTCTGAACAGAACAGGCAGTGTGTACTCCAAAGACTGCCAATAGAGCATGACAAGACAAACTTGTAGGTTACTGAGAAGTTACTTCTGACAACACTGATATTTTTTTACAATTCTTCAAATGCAACTTTCATAAACAGATTAGTAAACATTTTTTTTGTGGTATTTGTGGCTTTACTTTGGTCAATATAGTATATTATATTATAATTACAAAACAACTTATATCTCTGACAAATAAGTAATTATTTTCTGGAGGCTTCTGTAAAAGTCACAGAGCTATAGTTTTTAAAAGCAGACAAATTCAAACTGCTCCTCCTGCAATGACAGAAAGTCTCATTACCTTAAATGCAATATTTTTTTACGAAATAATAAACATACCCTCATAACGAGACACACATTGTTTGCAAATGAGTTACAGTAAATCCCTCTAAGGGGAACCTTCCCCTGCCATATTGAATTCTTTGTTTTTCTAGCCTGTTTCATATTTTTAAAAAAGAACATTCTGAAAGTACCCCAATATAGTTCAGTTGTTATGTTTGTGCTGCTGTACAAGGTCATTAGTTAATTGGGTATAGGGGATGGACAACGCCCCCCCCCCTCCTTGCACCCCTGCAGCTCAAACAAGGGATACCGTGTTGGCGGCTAGTGTAATTTTGTTTCGGACACGTGCGTGGCGGCACACCAAGCGGTGAGCTGTCGAGGTTGAGTTACAGCGGTCCAGCGGCTGGTTATCCTCCCCAGCACCCTGTGTGGGTGGCGTGGGCGAGATGAAAGTGATTCCACGGTGTGAAAATAAGATTGAGACAGAGGGGACAGTGGTTCCCCATATGGTTGAATGCTCTTCCACTCCACCCCTCGCCCGAGCCCTCAATGATATATAAGGACCAGAGCCGGCACGAGGCATGGCCATTCTCCATTCAGTCTTCTTAATTCTTCATGAGCTATGATTTGCGAGCAGCCAGTGTATGCTTCAGCTAGTTAATGAGAGAGAGTTTTGAACCAGTTTTTTTTTTCAGAGGCAGTAGAATTGCAAACCGTCAATGTCTTCGGGGCAGAGGCCCTGGGTTTAGTATCTCCCGGTGGTAGGACCCACCCTGGGTCAGCTTACCTTAGTCTGCGTAGGGACTGTAATGGGCTTGGCTGAGCGACATGGTTTTTACGTTCAAGTAAAAGGGTCGTTTGGTAACTGCGCTGGCCTTTTCCTTGTTCTACCTTACCTTGCTGCTCCCTATGTCGGGAAGGCAGTTCGCTGCCTAGGGATTCTGCCTTTCTGCTGCGACATGGTTCATGACCTGGTTGCGGCCGACTGGAGGGTGTGCGCTTGCTATGCAGTGCGGTTCACTCCCCGGCCTGTGGTGGTGTGAGCCGTGGTCACCTGCCCGGGATGGCCATCGTTAACACCGGTCAAAGTCTCCACCTGACCCCCCCCCCCNCCCCTTCCTTCTCTTTCCTTCGGAACAACCACTCTGTCGATGCCCCGAACCCATCGTCGTGGGCCGACGAGGTGCCAGACGCTCGCAGATGGAGCGTAAACTGCTGTGCCTCTCAGTCCAGACCCAACTCGGCACCCGGACGAGCGCACCCCTGGATGAGGTTCAGCGCTCTCTAACCCGGGTATACATGGATTTGACGAAGACTGACTTCGACAGGGAAGTAAGCGACCCACCACCTACTCACATTCAAAAACACATTGTTACAGGGTACTTTCAGAACATTTGAAAACATTTCATATAATCTCTCTGTGTGTTACTTATTGGAATTTTCTTTATTAAAAATAGAGTATCAACAAGCTAGAAAAAGCAATAATCCAATATAATGGGGGAAGGTAACCCTTTAAAATTTTTTTTCTATAATGCTGAAATGAAGACTTGCTCTTCCCACATGAGAACAATGGACAAATTATTTGAGGTGTATAGCACATTTACGAAAATTTCAGAAGGGCTAATATAACATAATAAAATTACATAAACTGCCAGATACTTCAGTAGCTATACAACACAGTGCCACCAGAGATAGCAGTAGTTACGTGGCTGGCAGCAGAACTATTTAGGCATCATGATTGAGGCAAGCAGCACAAAGCTGGATTTGAGAAAATTAAAATATGCAATACTTTTTTAATGCAAATCAAATAACACTACTATACATATATTAGGTAACTTAATCCTATTTATTTCACTGACTTTTTCTAACAGAAAAATATGTGTTGATGGCAGCATTCAACTGCTGTATATGAATTTTCTCAATTCCACATTTTACTGTTATATTTGTTGAAAATGCCATCACATGTTAAATTAGTCTTGTTGGTCCACAAAACAATGTGCAGGGATTTATCACTGTAATGGTGTCAAAACCAGCAAGTCAACCCAAAGCTGCAAATCAGCTGCTCCCATTACTTGTATATCATTACGACAATTCTGATTGTATAACAATTGTTTGGAACAACCCCCTACTCCTGGTTGACAGCAATTGCATTTACTCTGTTTTACTGCATAATCGTCACCATTTCACGACAGTCGCACATACTCTTTAAATGCTGAAAAGGGTAATAATAATTTTATCACCTAAAAGTAGCTATGCTTGTTCTGATGTTCCCAGCTGCGACAAAATAGGTGTGTTTCAAACATGCCCTATGCCAGATCACCTCCTCAACAAATTCCATGGGAGGGTGATTTCTGTCAGCCATCCCTTCCACAAAGTGCAAATTGCTGCAGAAGGTAGCTTAGGATGACCAAAGTGTTTCTCCCCCTACCGAAGTTATTTCCTCTCAGCATCGTAGGTTGGGCAAGAAACGGAGGATGTCATGGTAGTAGCTAGGCTATCACTTCCCCTCTCGTCAAAGCAAGCTACATCACACCTGATCATGATGAGCTACAGCTGGGTGTGCCCAAAGATAGCTGATGGCTGCATTCCATTACTGCTGACGAGCACCGAGATTACTAAGGGTTAGACACCTGAAAAATTAGGGGATTCATTTCGGGACAAGCTAGAATTCAAAACCTCGTACGTTTGTATTGCTTATTCTATTGGTCCACCCGTTAGTTTACACCTCATGGTTCATTGCTTTTCATTCGCAGTAAGGGAACAGAAGTTCACAGTTTTGGAACGCTCGACAATGGTATTCATTAAAATTAAAGAAGAGAGATTATATTATGAATTTAACTATAAAATCTTATTTACCTCTTAATTGAAAAGGCTATTTTGCATTTAAAAAAAAAACTATACTTGTTTGACTAAAGAAATTAAAATTTTATACTAACATAAATTCTGTTCTGAATTTAATTTCCTATTGCCTTTGTGTGTAATGTCTCTCGTATTTAATGATGCTACTTTACACACACATGTACTGTGAATATTTGGAAGAACAGGGAGCCACTTGACAGCACACGAAAACAAATGCCAGTGCTTATCAGCAGAATCAGAACAGTAGCTAGCATTAATGAAATAACTGGCTAGTGAAACCAAAGAGTATCGGAAAGCGACAGATAACAGCCTCCCACCGGCCTGCCAAGAGAGGGAGGATGCAAGGACGCCACAATAGATGCTAGGCACTCATTTCTCCTCTCACTAGGCATATAATGAGACAAAGTCACAAAGAGAGAGAGAGAGAGAGAGAGAACAGGAGGATGAAATACTGGGTACTAAGTAACAGCTTCTCCTCTCTTTAGGTGTGTAAGAGGAGGAAGCAAGGTTATGCCTGACTGTCCAACCCCCAAACATCAGTTGTCCTGAAGTAGAGAAGAGTACCATACTTAATGCATTTCACACTTAGTTATTGGATGTTTGCATACACAAACAGTTTGAAAATCTGTTCTGTTTATAAAGGAAATAACGTTGAGTGCTGATCGGGAACATAATTGCACCCCTAATTAAAAAATATAATTTGAGGTGATTTTTTTTTGTCTATTGGTCAAGGGCTCTCTAAAATCACATCATGTCATGTCATGTTGAAAACATGGCACATTTATTTCACCTGCCCATTTTTAATCAGCTACAATGATGGGCGTTTCCCTAGCTTTGGCTATTCTTTCATAACAACCACTGACGTATGCAGCCTTTGCTCCAATCATACTACGCAACAAGTTGGTAGTTGATGCCAACTTGTTGCGTAGTTTCGGACATAGTCTCCAAATAAACTTGGGACTAGGCACGGTGAGGGGTACCAGTAAAGCGACAGCACAGACCACACCAGCATTAGATATCAGACAGCTGAGAGTGTCCATGGTGCAGGTTGGTCAGCTGTTGGACTGATGTCCTTCGACACTATCAGATGTTCTCCAGTGAAGTTAACAGTGTTGCCAAGAGTTCCAGTTTGACGAGAGAAAATGTTCTCAACGGAAATAAAAGACTGTCGGGATATTGTACTGCGAGCATCTTTTGTAAAATAGTTTTTTTTATTAGTCAAGTTTAAAAATTTACCGATTGAAGTAATGTATACAAAGTTGCCCGTTCAGATTAATATGGAGTTCAGGTGAGGGGTATTAAAAGCGTGCTCGCCTCCTACCAAGGCGAACCGGGTTCAATCCCTAGCTGGTTTTCTCAGGGATCTCCCATTTCCTTTGCCCCTTCATTCTGGCGCTGCTCCATACTCACATCAATCACCCTCATCGGCTCTCAAGACCTCGTTAAGAGCTGCCCATATCGCTTCACTCACTCACTTTAATTATTGCAGTTTAAACTATCTTATTCATAATATATAAGTGTACCCATTTAATGTCAAATTCATGAATGCTATAAACTAAGACCTTCGTTTATCAATTATTTTAAACATCTTTTGAAAAATGAATTTGTTAATAGTGGAACTAAAACTGTTTTTATGAATATTTTTCACAACAGTACACATATACCTTTTTCAAGAACAAAAGCTGCAAACCACACAATCCTGGGCAGAAAAACTTACAAACGTAAGTTGATAAATTGAGATAATGAAAGAGATTTAAGTATGTTAAATAGACACCATCAGATAGCGAGAAAATAAAAACATATAACACTCCATGGCATTATGTTACTATTCTTTGAAAAACCATTTGAAAATGAGTAGTTTATTATGTACTGAGAAGTTTTAGACAGTGGATTTTAATACACAAAGGCTACACTTACTATTAAAGAGAAACAGAATATACACACCCATTTTCTTGCAGATGATTTAGTAATAACTTTTGGAATTCGAAGATAAGTCAATTTGAATCAGTCTTGAAAACATTCATGTTTATAACAAATTGATAAATATTTGGAATTAATACATTATTTTTTTCCTTCCTGACACAAATTTTCATTTGAAACTACAGGATACGACTGTGTAATTGATAACTAGGATATGTTAAAGAAGTTGATAACCGTCAACTTCAATTTCATTAAGCAGAGAAACATTAAAAAGTACAAATGATTTATTCCTACAGAAATATTTACCTAGTAATGAACTAATTGTTTCCACAGCGCCGTTATACATGGCAGTGTCCAGCTCTCCACTTTCTGTTAGTATGACTTCATAAACCATCTGATTGTACGAATATGCCTGTAAAAATAGATATCAAAAGTCAGCAGTAATCATGAAAGCATAAAATTTTCACTTTTATCTCGCACACAAAAATACAAGAACTCAATCCACAACTATAAGTGTTCAAAGAACAACACAGAGGCAAGTTAAAATGATCAGTAAGATAAACTTATGGTTCGAACACTAAACATAAACTAAAGAACACAGTTGTACACAAAAATTCATTGCAATTTAATTACGCCCCTTCGTATTAAATAATTTCCCATCTTTTGCATGATTAAATGTGCCATCAAGACTAAGTTTGTATTTTTAATGGAGTGGTGAGTAGAGCAGTGAAAAGAGAGGAGAGTGTGCATTGTTCATAGTCGAATAACGATCAACATTGTGAGCGGCATGGTCAGCGAAGCGAGGCACTGTCCAACGCACACAGATAACTGCTGAAGCTAACTGAGGAGCACACTTGCTGTCGAAGTTACCACGATGTCTCTGTGTAAGTGGATTTGTCTAGATATTACTGTGGCTAAGTAGGTATTTAGTGGCATCTAAAATGAACTGAAGATGACATAGTGTCCATCCTATGTATATCAATAGAGCAGAAAACTCGGAATTCAGTCGATTGTACTAGAAAATACGTTCACATCCGGACAAATTCTGCCAGTATTTTAGAATGTCAGTTGGAATATTTGATTAGATTCTACAGCTTGACAACCACAGAACACAAATCAAATGGCCACATTTCATACTCACACCAATAGGATTGAAGAAACATTTAGTTATTATATTAAGATAAGGTTTCTTTTATCCAATACTTATTATTAAAACATTTGTACATACAATATATTTAGTATGTAAACGTTTTTTTTATAAAACTAATGGAAAATTTTGTAAGTGTATGTTATAACAATAATATTGTTATAAACATGTTATTTGCACACAAGGTATAAAAAATACAGGATCAGATGTGGCGCTCTCACTGTCCATGTGTAAGGTGGTTGGGTAGCTGTGTACATGGGTACTGGTTTGGATCAGTTCCTGCAGGTAGTGGAAAGGCAGTCTGATTGCATGAAGGCAGGGTGTAATGCTGTGGGTCAGGCATATAAAAAAACGCAGTCTGCACGCCGCATGAGGCTCCTGGTTCATATTTGTGTAGCCCCAACTTATTATGGGGAAACAAATGGAAGGTCCCCCCCTTTCAGTGTTCCTAAACACACCTAACCAAAATTAGGGCATGGCGTGGTATGGAATCCCTTTGGAAAGCCATGCGAACCCCGTTGAAACCACTTTCCCACGCCATGCCGAACTGTGTCGTAGTAAAATAATAAAATTTCTAGTAAAAGCTTTTATCTCCTATTTTTGAAACCTCAATCGCAATTTCAGAAAAAGCAAACACATGACAGATAGGCATTCTAACGTGGCCAAAACTTCAAATACTGATAAGTTGAAAAACAAAAGAAAATTAACCGAAAATCCCAATTAAATTAATATTAACTGCATTGTTACACACTATTTCTCCGTCCTAAAGCTGAACAAATCCAAACCAAAATGTTGGATTACAGACAAACATTTAAAAAGTATAATGAGATATGTTTCAATCCAAGATATTACACCGAAATTTTTACAATTGGTAGTAAAAAAGAGATGCCAAACTTCTATTTGTACCTTATACGTATACTTTCCTAATTCTGTGATTGCATACTGCCTGGTTTTTGCATCTGTTTTCATACTTATATTGCTTTTGTACCACGTTCATTTATTTAAGTTTGAAATAAAATTGTACTTAAACAGCAAGCCTTTATATTGCAATTAGTTTTTTTTTTCTTTTTTGGTAGGTGGTCCTTTAAGCTCCCCTGAATACATTTTAAGGCCCATATGCGAGTTTTAGTTTGACACCCCTGCTGTGGATAACGGCTGTTACTTGTTGTTTTGGCCATATTCATGTTTGTACACCACTTGCTGGACTAACATTTGAAGTAACATTTGCTTGTCATCTGGTAGTTCTTCAATATGAGGCAAGAGACTAATGAAGAAATACATTTGGTTGTCTTGCTGCTGATGGTGTTTTCTCTTGTTAGTTTTAATTTTCTTCTTCTAACCAAACAAGTTTCAGCCCTACTTCTTCTTTTTGTGGACTGAATACTTACAACTGATGAAGACGGAGAAGATGTCACATGACGCCTGCCAGGAGGTCCAATTCCCTTTACAATGTCTTGCTCATTGTTTTGATACCTGCTATAGTACCAGAGTTGTGAGAGCCCTACCACCTTCACGCAATAGCTCAGAACTCAAGACGCTGGAAATTAGCTCATCAATTCATAACGAAATCCAGGCAGCCGCCAGGCCTCAACATAAGATAATCACAGCTCCAAAGCACTATACCCGCTAATTTTTTTATTTCCCGCTGCACCTTATTTTGCCACCTGGCCGCTAGGTTTACTACCAACAGCGCCCTTCCACCATATTGCTGTATCCTACAACTCACCGCCTGATGAAGCTGGCCTAGCCAGCAAAACGTCGCGATCACACAACCAAGTGAAAAATGTGTCGTCCTTTGTGTGTGTGCGCCTGTCGACAAGTACTAGACTGTGAGTACTAGAATTCCTGCCCTTTTATATAATTTTGCTCATTGCTGGGTTTTAGAATAGAGGAATCTGAAGTTGTTGAGTGCAAATTACCGTAATTCTAGCATGCAGTGAATTGGTCTGTTTATTAAAACTTGAAACTTTCAAAGAATGGCCATGATGTAGTTTGATGTTTTGTCATTATCCATCCCTGACAACTGTGTTCCATCTTGGTTGTCAAGGTCTTCATCAACTCCATCTCCAGAATGATAACGTGGTCTTTTTTAAATTCTGTATATTTGCTTCTCAGATTTCTCCTCCTGGTCCGTATGTAATCTTTCTTAATTTTTACTTAAAATTAAACCTATTTCCTATAATGTTTATAAATTTATAAATAAAAAAAAAGTTAACTGTATTTCCTTACAGGTTTATGGCAAGATCTAGCCATCACATTTAAACTTGATGTCAATATTATGGAAACTATAGTGGAATAAACAATAAAATTCCTGTGGGAATATGTGCAACTACTTCAGCAATATTTCCAAACAGTCTAATGACACTGGAATTTTCCAAATAAATTTGGTATCTATTCACCTAAAAAAATCTTGTTAATTTAAGTTCAAAGTTTTTTAACTACAAACATTTATAGTCCATTGTTTTACGAGCAGTTTCAGAGGGTCGTGGCCAATTCATAATGATTAAAGTAGGAGAGTATGGGCATGAGAAACAAAGTGAAGGAGGTACATTTCATTCCTCAAAGTTGTTGGAGCTGATGGACCAAGGAAAACTTATACCTCCAGATGCAGTTTTACCTAATTCGGATGCTGCAATGCCGTACATCTTCAGTAAGGTTGAAGATTATACATTATGGTGACATTTGATGAAACCATTCATCAGTTAACATAATTTAGATTCAGAAAACAAATATTTTGACATGTTTGTTGTGAACAAGGCAGATAATAGAGTGTGTTTGGTATAATGTGCGCCAAGTGGTAAATTATTTAAAAAACAATCAAAACTTGCCCTGAGTTGGCTAATCTAAATGTTCAGTACATCTGTTTTTATATATAATACTGTAACGAACACAGAAGGTGGGAATGACGTAAATGAAGAATATGAACAATGCACAACCTCACTAAAAGCCAGTTGGTGCAGAGTAGACATAGTGATAGACAAAATCTGAAAAGAACCCTCTAACGAAGCCGTTAGAATATAAGATGTTTGTAAAAAAAATTTTGCTGGAAAACACGTAATTTTGCTTGTGAAATATACCAAAAATAAGCTCCAATTCAGATGCCACTTTGGTCACATATCTTGTCCAAAACGTATCTGTCATGGTGATTCTCGTCCCTTTGGTCTCATAAAGGCCAATGTATTAATAAATGCAGTTTTTAAAGGTCAGGTGAAATAGACATATCAGATGTGAAACGACACAAACAACAAATGGGTTTCTCTTAAAGCACTGCTGTGTCCTTCGAAAGCTGCCAAGGGTTGCCGAGCCTACCTGACAGCACTGGTCACCCCCATGTGAAACAAATTTTTTTCTCTTTGCGCTGCTAATTTCCTATCTCTTTGAAGGCATATAATAATACAGATTTGTCACATATGTATAAAAAAAATGTAAACTGTGATAATCTAATGAATTTACATTATTTAGTCAGTTGTTGAAATCCTGTTCACAACTTAACTGCCATTTAACTTCTGGGGGGTGGGGGGAGCTTGTATTATTGATTACAGTACACATTATTAATGTGGAAATAAAAATTATCATAAATACAAAGATTTTATGCAATATGATATGAAGTTATAAAACTGCACATGTTTCAGAGACGAGGTATTTATGATAACTATTTTGCACGCGAGCTGGTTCTATCGTGAGCCATAATTTTGCTAATTGTCCTCTCCCTACACTCCAGCTCGACAGACCAATGTGTGTGATGGTGTATGGGAATGGAACAAAACCATGGTGCTCTCTCCCTCTCTCGCTTGCGTCGCCGCTTCTGCTGCTGGAGGGAGGCTACCAGGGGATGTAGAGACAGCTGTGCCTTGTATTGCAACCACCATTGAATCAGCAAACTCACCTTGTAAAGAGGAAGGGCGCAGAAGAGGAGATCTAACGTAGAAGAATCCATACCCTCTGTCCAGGTTGAGACTGTACATGGAAAATGTCACTGCACATGCTAGTGGGCTACTTGGTGATACATTATGAGACAATACCTCTCTTGAGCTTTTGACTCATTGTATCATCCACACAGGATGTGCAGCATGTTGACAATGCATTCCAACCTGGTAAAAAGGCCAAAATGATTCCTAGTAATGTCCTACCCCGACCCCTGACCTGAATTTGGCACTGTACAAGGTAGACTTGCTGGATAGCTTCGTGGCAGTAACATTTTCAGTGTTATGTGTAAACCAGTTGAAGGTGATCCTCCCGATTTTTTATATATATATATATATATATATATATATATATATCAACTGAAGTCAGTAAAATATAAGCATCTGGGTTTCACAATGGACCAGAGTTTAATTCAACATTTCAGAATGGTATTTTGTGCTAGGGGCTTGGCTATTCAAAGTAAGCAGTAAGCCTTATTTGCTTCTTTTCAACATTTTGGGGTGGGGGCAGGCAAATATTCCTCACCTGGCACCTCTATTGGAGAAGGAGACAGCCAGTGAAACACCAGTAAGGCTTGATATGACCTCAACTCAAGGGTATTGTGAGGAACATGGCTCCTTGTGGTGCAACACCCAACCTGCATTCTGGACAGACTGTACTTGCATTCTCTGCCAGGGCCGTTGCCTTAAGTAACTTACCATATACAAAGCAGTACCCTCTACCTACAGATGAGGCATGTTGAGGTAGTTGGTCGTCAGAGGCATTCCTCTGACATGCAACTTCCTCCCACAGCAGAGAATGTACTCAGTTGGGTCTCTGTTTCAACTGTACAATCTCCCTGGCCACCTACCACCACGCAGCCCGATGGCATGGCATATGGGAGTAAGAGTCAGAGCGAAGATAGTGGGTGTTCTGTAGGCGCTGGCATGGCAGGTTCAAGCAATGGGGTGTAACCTGTCAGAAGTGGAGGGGGAGATCCAGCAGCCTACAGGAAGGTTATTGTGACCTCCCTCACGGTGAAGTGCACCTAGAAACTCTTATCTCATTCCCAAGTTATCAGGTAGGATGTGATTATCACTGGAAGGATGGCAAGTTGCATCACTATGGACCACCACTGCTGGTCTTTCAGAGAGTACCCAGACTGGCAAACTAGGTAGGATGGGGTTATCGCCATACCCCAGTTCTCAGCTTGAAAGGCATCTGCGGTTGGTAGCTCGTGCTAACTCCTGGAAGTGTGGTTCAGGTTGTGAAGTCAAAAGGGGAAAACAACGGGATTAGGTAGAAGAAAAACCAATGAGCTGGTAGAGAAAAGCTAAAAAAGTTGATGTATAATTGTTTTATTGGTAAACAAACAAAGCAAACATACCCAGTCTGTACCTTTTCAAGGCCTGAAGGGCCAGATCAAGATTGCCACAAACGCCTAGCAAGGGTGTGGGCAGCCAACATGGCTCCGCAATAGGCCAGGGTAAGTCCAGAGAGTGGCAGAACCTGTACTCAAGAGACAGGTGGTAGCCTAGAGGAAGTGGAGGTATTTGCTGGTCGATATGTGCTCAAGTAGAGTAATGGTGCGATAACTGTTGAACGAAGACAGTCTAACTGTGATTAGCGAGCTGTATTTATACTATGAACCCAGAGCGAGTGAGAGGGGTTGGGAGAGGGTGGGGAGAGAACCAAAGATGCTGGCTGCACGACCAGGATACACAGGGGTTACTCCTCCATGGCTGACGACCAGAGAGGAGGGAATTCGACATTCGCTGAAGCGCCGAGCAGTGGTGTGATGCAGGCAGCCAGCATACAGGCGGTGGCAGCAAGCCGCTACCCTTATATTATGGTTAAACTGTGGCATAGGCTATAAGGTTGAAGGATGTCACCTGTGGCGTGTAAAGTGTTGTTCATGTAATAAAAATAAAATACCTGGTATAAGCCTGCCATTGTTTCTACTAGGGTACATGATAGTGAGAAACACAGTTCCTCTTTAATGCTGTGACTTAAATCAGGTGACATTGCCACCACTCCAAAGACTGCAATGACCCACATCCCTTTGGGGCTACATAACCAGTATGATCTACACTGAATGGTCCTTGAAGGGGTTGAAGACAAACTATTTTTTGCTGATTACCCCTCCCCTATTTGGAGGTTAAAAGTGGGAGTTAAACACAGTCCAAAGCTCGAGCAGGTTGGTTTGTGGATCACCACCTAATGAATACAATCTACAGAGGCACATAGACATAGCCCAAATATTCTGGCTGGTTGGCCCTTGGATAGCAGTGGACATGGGGCTTGTTGTGTTACTTTCTGCATTAACTTTGAGTCAAAATTTTTATAAAACTGTATCTGAGATTACATTGGAGATAAGAAAGGCTTGTCTTTGATAAGTTGTGCTTCAGTACTACCAAATATGCTGTACCTAGAAACTGAAAAAGGTCTTGTGTATATTTGCAATCAAAAATACATATGAGCTGTTCTAATAATATTTATAATATTTTCCTTGATGTGCCAATAATAACCTCATATTTTACATAAATTGACATCCGTCTACACCTAAATGTCATTACCCTCATAAGAAACATTGTAACTCAATTTATGGTTGTTTGTAGGTTTTTCTTCCATTGTAACAAAAAAAAATCAACTGATTGACTATGAAAAGTTTGCACCTTCAGGAATGTTGAAAATTACATAATCTACAAATAAACTGAAACTTTGTAACTCTACTATGGGATTTCAAACAGCGTTAACTTGTACATCCACTTCTTATTTTTAATGCAAATAAACTTTAAATCTGTGTTAAATAGCATACACGTCTAAATTATTACTAACAATTTTGTTTCAAAGAGAAAGAAATTCCCTTTAAAATCAAAGTACTTATGTTTTTGTCTCTCTTGTAAAAACAACAGTTTTTGGAGTTACGAGGTTTTCTCATGAGGTTAACAATATTTTATTAACTTCCAGAGTTGTCAAATTGTTAAGTTGGTTATCATTCAAATACACAATAAACAATCCAGTCGGATATTGGTAGGAATAAAAATTAATACAGGAAAACAAAAGAAAAGAATTATCCCTTGAATCTGATTGATTAAAACCATGTGACTGTTAGGTTATGTTGAAGCTGAGTCAATTTCTCGCATGGAAAACTTACCTCTGTGTTGTTTTTAATTCAATGTGAATACCCTGCTACGTGATCTATACCTGAACATAACGACAACACAAAGTTAACATAACAAGCCTCTACCACCTTAGGCCACACCTTCTACCTTGAAATTCACTTGGAGACTATGCTCAGCACACAACACAATTGCAGGTTGTGTGTCACAAGACGAAAATTGTTGGGATGATACCAATACTGTTCCATACAAATCATGAATGGCGGAGATTAGTCCATATTCCTCAGATACACAGGATGATTATCCCAAGAAGATGCAGTCAGAAGAGAGTGAGTAGAATAAAAATGTGGGTTTTGTCCATTTAGCAGTTATTCGTTTTAGTGATGGCCCGATACCCGATATCCGGTATCGGATACCGGTATTATCGGTACATTTACCATTATCGGAGATCCGCACTAAAATATCGGCACATCGGTAATGGCCATTCTAACCTCAAGTATTTTCTCTCCTCTGCTGCACACTTAATTTTCCCAACTCTTAACATCAGGCTGCAGCAATACGACTAAAATGAACAAAGTAATTAGAAATATCAATATGCAATAATTAAAAAAAATAAATTTTTTTTTAATAATAAAAAAAAAAAATTTTTTTTAATTCCTTACGATAAAAACAAATTAAAATGTACATGCCCATAATTATTTTTCGCTTCACGGATTACATTTTTATTTTTCGTAAAGCAGTCTTATGTTTGACGTACGTTTCTCAAAGTAAACAAAATGATTGTGGCTTGTTAGTTTAGTTTTCATTCCTGTCCTTTTACATATTTTTTGTAGACTAGCGACCTTTTTGCAACTTTAACTTAGTTTTGTAATATGTTGTAGTGAGATATAATTTTTTATAATGTTAAACTATTTTTTTTTGATGCTTTGATGTACTGGGCATAAAGTAAATCTCACTTAGCAGTAAGTCAATTTAGCTTATTGCAAACAAAACTTTTCCAGGCAGCAGTTTTCTCTCAAACACTTAAGTGACAAATGTCTACTTACAGTATGATAAATGAAAATATTGGTCTGCAGGTATCGGATCGGTAAAATCGTAAATATCGGAACCTTCATCGGTATCGGGTTTTTTCAGTATCGGGCCATCACTAATTCGCTTTAAGGTAGTATAAAGGTGGCTTCTACTGGAGAACTGCACCCAACAGTACAACATTTAATTAAAAAACAGTACAGAATTAACAAAATTGTTTGAAAAGTACTATCTAAGTTCCATATAAAAGAAGAAAGCATATGCTTTGTAACACAAAAAAATATTTTGCAACAATTTACTTACATAAAATAATAATAAGAATCTAATTTTTAATCAAAATTTGAGCACATTTCCATTTTGGATGTTATAGATTGCATATTTTGGAGAAAAAACATCCATTAAACAAGAATATCATAATAATTACTCCAAATGTATATAAATAAAAAAACAGTAATAATGTTTTGAACTGTTTAAAATATAACGAAATTAATTTTATACACATACATTTCAGTCAGAAATATTATTAAAAATATTTTTAAACATCATAACTAATTTTTTATTGCATACAATCAGTTTATCATAATAATCTTGCTTGACAGTTTTATTATTGCAAAATATACTTTTTGAAGCATTCAGAATGGAAATAGGCCTAAATTTTAATTAAAAATACACACTTATGAAATTTTTAAAACCATTACGTAAGTAAATTGTAGGAAAATATTTTCCAATGTTACAAAATATTGGCTTTCTTCTTTTGTATGCAACTTAAGCAAAGTAAACTCTTGTTTACAAGACTCCTGGAAAAGCAACCCTCACAAAATAACAACCCCTTTTTTTTGGGAAACCATCATATAAAAGGGTAAATTGAAAATTTTTTTCCAATAACGACCCTTTTGAAATAACCAATATTTTCCTGGGAACCGTGAAAGTTCTTAGAATGGAGAGTTTACCGTAGTACTTTTCTGGACATTTTGGTAGTGTGTGCACTACAAGTGCTACTTCGGAAGCCGCTCTACTCCTTCTGTAAGAGCTTTGGATGCAGTTTTCAGCTCCGCCTCTCGTAAAATTTCAAGACGTCAACAGTGGTTGCACACAGTTATCCTATCTTAAATAACATTCCAACCACACTGAACAACTGAAATTAAAACCACAGCCATCAGCACAAACGAAAGATCACATACCTGCATGTAACATCCACCTCCTACAGCCCACCAAACTGACCACTTCACAACATACAGGTTGCTGTACGCCTCCACCAGATCCTTCTTCAGCAACTGATAAGCTATGGCACATTTCTCTTTGAATGTTGCCCCTTTGACAGGAGCAATCGCTAGGTCACTAGTATTCCTTACTGCAGCTGTAGGCATTGAAGTTTGGCTCGGATCCTTTTCACGATGAAAATACATGCTATGGCTCACTTTCGGCAGAAGTAGTGCCCAGATGGTTGACAATGCAAGAGCTGAAAATCATTTATAAAGTTCCATTATCACCGACATAGTTTTCATGGAAACAAAACATTTTCTATATTGTTATGTACACTGAAGAGCCAAAAAAAAAACTGGTACACCTGGCTAATATCGTGTAGACCCCCCTCCCCCCACCCCAGCTAGCAAAAGTGCCGCAAGACGACGTGGCATGGACTCGACTAATGTCTGAAGGTATGCAGGAGGCAATTCACACCATGAATCCTGCAGGGCAGTCCACAAATCCAATCTGCGCCAATTTGAGAAAGGGTTGCACGTCTGTCACGTTTGATGATTCTCGTCACTCGTCGTTTGTCCCATTCTTTGACAATCTTTTTCCGGCCGCAGCGATGTCGAAGATTGTGGTGTTTTACTGGATTCCAGATATTCACGGTACACTCGTGAAATGGTCGTACGCGAGCATCCAAATGTTATCGCTACCTCGTAGATGCTATGTCCCATCTCTCATGCGCCGACTATAACACCACGTTCAAACTCACTTAAATCTTGATAAGCTGCCATTGTAGCAGCAGTAACCAATCTAGCTGCCGACCGCATCGCGTTACTCTGATTGGTTTCATACGTCTGTTATTTGCATACGCATGCCTACACCATTTTTTTTGGCTCCTCAGTGTATATACATTTGAAATTTATTGTGTTGCACCATTGTCTTCCACTATCTATTGGATAGGTGTCTAAAAGCATTTTCATATCTTTCACAGAATACTATGAAAGGTTTCTTATGAACAGCTTATACAATATTTTCAAACACAAAAAAAAACTTGCAAAGTCTTCTATACTAAAAAAATAAGAAGTTTTTGGCAAAAATTGTGTTCCTCACATGGATAGAAACCTTGCCCTCTAAGAGAATTGAACAAATGTTACTCTGATTCAAATGGTGAGCAATTATAACTGTTGAAATATTGGATCAAAGCAATATGTTCTTCATTTATTATTTGTAACAAACTACAAATTAGGGTGGTGCAAGTAACCTGAAAGAATGCTAACTGTTTAGTGAATTAAAGTTCTCAAGTCTACGTACACATCAGCTAAGGCAATGACAGAAGAGCAATAACATTCTCTGGATTAACAAGCTACATTTAAGATTTCAATAAAAATTTTCTTTTCTTATTTACTGATATAGATATTTTAAATCATATGCCAGTTTCAAAATGTTTTGCACAAATTATTTGCACTTCTTTTCCTTTCTCACATTAGCCAGTAACAGACCACGTCATGCATATTTTTTCACTATTGCAGATAAGGGTTAAGGGGAGTGAGAGTTTTGCTGTCAAGAAATATTTTCAAGCTTTAGCCACCAAAATTTGAAGGATTCATTAGCTGCCAGACCTCCAGCAGTGATGTAGGTGAGCGTGTGCGCATCCATAAGCCCAGATACGTTCAGCACCTGTCCCACAAGCGCAGACATGGAGTGGCCCAGAAGGACGGCAGCTCGTGTGTGGCTAGTCACCTTCTGGTAGTGATCTCGGTCCACCCGAGCATAGATATATGTGTAGTACGCCACTTCTGTTGCTGCAAACACAGCCCAAGCCACTTCTCCGCTCTGCAAACAGCCGCCCAAACACATCACTATGGACGGAGCTGCTTGCAACTTCTTCAAAAACTTTATGTTCTATAAGTCTTCATGTGAATGTTACTAATTAATAGATTAAAACCAAACTGTAAGACAGATAGTTCATAGTTAATTAGTGTCTGTAATGACACTTTAAAAAAGTCCCTGCCCGTGACTGTACTTAACGAACTTGCAAATGGTAAGGTTGGCTCATGGCTTTGGCAATCTCTACCTAAATGAGCAGTAGATACTGTGCCTAGGTTAGGTCTCCTTACACATCTCTCAGTAAATGATTGCCCGTACTTTAAGTGGGATGTACCCAACACAGAATGTCACCAACACGTCTTTCTCTCCATTTGAAATCTTACAGCTGCCAATACATGCTACTTGCCAATGCTCTGAAATGTTACTTTATAACAGAATTGTAATAATTAAAAACTATAATATTTTGCTAGTCTCATGAGTATCTTGGTAACTAGCTTACCATAAAATATATAAACTTGGTGCCCCAAGCATACAGGCTCCATGTTACAGTTCCGGCGATACCTTCAACGACAATAAGAGGTTTATATCGCAGAATATCAGTCACCAAAAGGGTGATGACCAATAAGGATATGTATACGTAAGTTCCGGTTGGGAAGAGCTGCTGATTCACCTAATACAAAAACAATCACAAACTATTAAAATATGAAGCAACGGTCCAACACACATTAAATTATCTAACTGCAGCAATCTTTTCAAAAATAGTTACAGGTGCATATGAAGTAAAAAATTAAAACACCATCTGTGTGTATATAGATACACACATGCATGATCGTGCATGCACGTACACACACACACGCTCGTGCACACACACAGTGCAAAAAATTTGCAGACTGAAATACATCACAGTTGCATACAGAATTGAAATTTGAGTGAGAAGAAAATATATGGGCCATTTTTATTGTGGTCAACCATTTGGTCTCAGGAGCCCCATGAATCTAACGTATGATCGTGTGTGGGGCACCGCCTCCATCTACACAGTAATGCTAAGATGAAGGCAGGAAATCATGCACTGTAAAGTTCTACAAGTGATACATAATGTAATGATAGTGCACATTATTACACAACCCTCATTATTTAGCTTCTTCTCATCAACTGCAGTAATCATAGTATGAAGTTCTGTCACCACATCTGCCATCCACACACTATCATATGCTAGATTCATGGGGCTGCTGCGACCAAATGGTTGGCCATAACATAAAATGACCTATATATTCTCTTCACAGTTTTTACTACTCTGTACAATCCTGGTGTTACAACTCACCATTTTATTTTACATGTTCTGTGTGTCTATCTATATATGTATAACTTTAGCAGACACTCAACTTGTGGAAATACAAGGTGCTGAGAAACAGGAATATACAAAAATACTGCAATGTGACAGACATCGCCAAGATACATCATGGTGACATTTTGTTGTCTGATGACTTATTCCCCATTACAGATATTTTATTTGTTAGCCAGTTTGGCCGTTAGAGGACAAGCCTCGCTAGACACATTCCTGCTTATTGTAATTTTTTCCTTACAAAGGTTATTTGATCTTTGGTTTATTGTCATGTGCAGTATTCAGTGCTCTTGTCTATGGTATCTGAGCTGCCGGCAGTTGTTATGGAGTTGATTACAAAAACGTATTAATAATGGGGGATTAGGTATCTTCAGTTTGTGCTACATATTACACAGTTAATGGGACTTGTATGTGAAGTATTTATTAGAAATATACCCAGAATATGATATTTAGCTTTGACCAAAAGTCCTTCCTATTTTTCCAGTGCTCTTCATATGTCTTCACTGCTAGTATATATAATTAAACTTTCATAGACCATTCCAATTTTATTTTACATAACTATATGAAAAAAAAATCCTTACGATCGCACTTTACTAATATTATAAATGAGAAAATCTGTGCGTGTATGTATGTATATCTCTGTGTGTGTGTGTGTGTGTGTATATCTGTGTGTGTGTGTACCTTGTTGGATTGCATGATCTGCTTTGCCGTCGTGACAACAGGCAGGCTATAGTCATACTGGAGCGCCGACCCACTATCTGGCGTTTTTGTCGCTTCATCCCCCCCTCCGCAGGGTGTCTCCAGGACTACTGGCGGCATGAGCAGCTTGTGACGTCACCATGAGGCGCTCTATGCAACATGCATGTTAGAGAACCTTCCAGAACGGAGCGCAGAAGAAATAAAAGGCTGGTGTTCGCCTTTGTGAGGGACTTTTGAGGAGGAGCCTTACAGAGGGACTTGATCAGAACAGAACTCTGTTCCTGTGGGGGGGAACGGCTGCTAATATGGTTTCATAAAGTTAATTTTTTCCCTACGGGGTTTTGTAATTACATTTAAATATGTAATTTGTGAGGTTTTTTTTTTTATTGTAATTCAAAGGGTTTTACATTTTCTTAGTGCATTTAACGTTGGGGTTTGAAAGTAAATTTTTTTATTTGTTTCATGACCATTGGTGGTCTGTTTGTACCTGTTTTAGGGAATTTATCCCTCACACACACTTGGCAACCCAAATCAACTTTCTCTGCGAACCACACTACGGGGGGTTTCTATTTTGTGTCGGAAAAGATATTCCAGCTGGGGGAAGAGACAGAGTTAATGTATGCATGTGTCTGCAAGTTATCACCATACCTTTAATGCCTCCCTTCCTTCCTCATAACACAACAGGATTATCTAACACTATTATGTAAACACAAGCAGGTGAGGTTGATAGCACTCGGACGTCGGCTTGCTAAGACCCAAAAAAGTCAATCACACAGAGAAATCATAAGACAATTTACTACTGGAAATAAGGCATTTAGTGAGACGTCTATTTCTATTTAAAGCGGCGGAAGTACGTAAGAAGGCACAAAAGTTGAGTAAAGAACATAATTTGCAACCTGGTGAATTAGTGTTGGTGAGAGCCCACAATGTCAACAACCAAACAAATTACATCACAAAGAAATTAACTACCTTTTTTTATGGACCTTATCGCATCTCACGTATAATATAACATAACTGTATGTGGAATTAATGGCAATGGACAGCAACACTGTTATTGGAAGATTTAAGGTCACGCACTTGTGACGTTACAATAAGGTTATTGATTTCGTGCAACCACATAATTAGAAGTGAACTTCAGCAGTTACTGTTTTCGATGAATGAGTCGCAACAGAACTTGTGGCATTTTAGTGCTGAAGATGCCTTTGGTGTTTCATTTATATGACCTGCCATCGTGAATAGACTCCATCGATTTGAATCTGCTGCAGTTTAATTTAATAACTCCAATAACAAAATTTTTTTTTTAAGTTTTTTTTATTTGTAGTCTTATTTTCCTGTTCAGTACTGTAGTTACCAGAGAGATTTAGTCGGCTCTCAACATTGAGATCTTGAGAGCAGAACTACAGTTAATGTAAAATGTTGCTTAAAATTTTTTCCCAACGGTTTTGCCAAGAAAAAAAAGACTGCCTGCATACATGTTGAAGGTGTTATTCCTATTTTTATGTTTTCCAGCAACTACTGATAAACAAAGTTCCCTGGGTCCACACTCAAGACAGTGCTTCTTTAACAATAGCAGGGTCACATGAATATTAAAAAAAACACTACTAGGATAAATACCTCATAATACAAACATAACAGAAGTATAGATACATTTCACAGGTACCATTCCTAAGGACAAATAAGGACTGCATTTCCAAGGACCTAGTTTAGTGTCATGGACACTTAACCTTTATCATACAAAATGCATTTCAGTGCGAAAACGCTGATTGAATTTACTTATGCAAGAGGAGTCAGTTCCTTCCACAAGTCAATGTAGTGGGCGCAAGTTAGGCCTCCATATAGCAAGTTTGTCCTTACCAAGCCATACAGTTTCGACCAAGTTCTACTAGCATACAATGTGATGATCGATTCCTGCTACCAGAGGCCTGCTGCAATTCCTTTGGAGAGTAACCTTCACTGCATCAGCAGGTGACCATGCGGTCCGTCTGAATCTACATCTTTAATTTAGTGCATTTGTTATATGTTTGTTTAAGGGCATCACTGAGACCGAGCTGTGATGTATTGCCACTGATTCCCGTGAGGAGGTACTTCCCTTCCAACTACCTGGATTGCTGTCAATGGGCAATACACTAATGATGTTTCGCTTTATTGTGTTTTTACTGTGTTGTGGTGTGTTCTACATATTTCTGTTTTGCTCTGTTCTTTAACCTTGGTAGTTGAGCCCTGCCCTATTTATATTCAACGTGGGTTTCTTTCTGCATTATATTTTGTCAGTGTAGCGTTAGATTTCAGTTGATTCAAGACTTTCTGCCATTATTTACCTACCAAAAGTTAATTGACTGTCATTTTAATTATTTCGGTAGAGAGTTTTAAAATTGCTGAAAATATTGATTTCAGTCTAATATAGAGGAAGAAAACATTTAAACTTTCCATTTGCTTTTGTTATTATGGTTTGATTATTTGTACTTTTACTTTTTCCTAAATTATTGCATATTTTTAATTAACCCAGTGAGCTATTTGAATTTATTATTACCTACAACTGCATTAGTAAAAGTTTTTAACTCAATACTTAGTACTAGATTATTTTATTAATGAGTCAGTCTTGTTCTTGTTAATTTGCCCTTCTTGTAACTCAAGTAATTATGGTTTTATTCAAGCATAATTTAGCTTTACCTTTCTACTCCACCGCTGTGAGATGGGAACATCAACACAGATGCGGTGTCTGAAGTCCAAACTACCTTGTTCATTGGCAATTATCAGAGATAGCGATTTGGCGGACCTGTTTGGCTGTTTGTTAGGTTAAATGTCATCTTATCCTCGCCAACGTGTCGTTTTGAACTTTGTCCGGAGCAGACATTGCTGAGATGCACGATGACATTTTGCCGTCCGATGACTTATTCCGCGTTAGGGATATTTTATTTGTTAGCAAGTTTGGCCATTAGAGGATGTGCCTCGTTAGACACGTTCCTGTTTTGTTGTAATGTTTTTTCTTACATATTTCATTTGATCTTTGGTTTATTGACAAAGGCAGTATTCAGATGGGGACAGGAACTAGTTGAACAGATTCAATAATTTTGTATTTCCCTCAACCAAGTCTTTTACAACCTGCATCTCCCAAACCACGGTCACCTAACAGAAGCAACTAATAGAAGCAGCCCACCATTCTGCACTCCTACCCTTATGACCATAGGTCATTACTAACAATTCATAAGTGGGGCCTATTATGGCTGAATAAATCCTACGGAAAATTAAAAATAATCTACCTTACTTATTTTTCTAGTAAATTTCAAAAGTGAGAGTCGCTACATATTAAAATACAAGACGTAGTTCATTGCGACCACAAAGGACGTTCTTTTGGTGATGATAGAAATGTAAGAATGTTAATTGCTCCTGTGCTATTCAATTACTCGATTGTCTTTACAGTGATTTGCTCTTAAATTCCCCTTATAGAAGATACTGCCTTTCAAACAAAGCCACAAAACAAGTGGGGTGGGGGGGATGTTCACTTACAAACTGTGGATATTTGAGAACAAATAAAAAAATTAACTGGTTCAAGCAGAAATAAATTATTTACCTACACACACAAACAAGCACTCGACCACTTAAATTATCCGAACATTTGTAAATTCACTCTCTAAAGTTAATGTCGAGTGCACTTTCGTAAGGCTAGGCATACTGAGTAACTGCCATTCGGAACACAGGCAATAAAGATACGGCTCCAGCTGTGAAAGGAAAATCCAGCAAGCAGCTTAAATATGTATGTGCTTTGTTCTCTTTGAAAACCACAGCTGTTTAAAACACCTTTCATCACAAGATCTTAATCTATTTGTAACCTGGTCACGCTACAGTTCCAGTACTTCTTTTGACTAACCTTCATATCATCTTAATGTAGAATTGGATTAAATAAAGACGAAAATAGCACAGCATATAATGTTTTACCTGTTCTTCAGTAAAATTCAACCAAGGGCCAGTTAAATAATGGACCATGAATGGTTCTGAAGGACGGAATTCCTTCAGGAAACCAAAAAGGCATAACAACATTGATGTTTTGATCCATAATTCCATTTTCTTCTCAAAAATGATGACTTATACTCAATCTGGACAAAATATAAAGCACATGTGTTCTGGCTGCCTCACACACACACACAAGAAAAACACATCCTACACAAATTTACAAGGTATCAAATTACTGTTAAACTTGATAGTCAAAGGTTGGCATATTATAAGATACTTCATAAAACAAAGAAGTTCACATAAAGATTCTGATTACTCTAGCACCTACTCAACAATCTGTTTTGCAATTAACATCACCCTCGGATGGAGGTTCAGTTCACTACGGTACTGGAATAGCAACAACAAAGTACCAACTGCCAATTGAACAAATACTGTTGAAGAGAGAAAGAGCAATATGAGCTATCCCAAAAGAATTGTATAAATGTTAAGTGATGTTTTCACAGGTCTCAGTCTGAGGATTTTGATAAGTGCCAGCAACATAGCAGGGAAGATTTTTCAATAATCAAGGATAGAAAGCAGAGCCAAAACATAATAAAATACTGTGAACATTGTGCCAATATTTGACAATGGCACATAGTATAATCACGTCTTAATTATAACTTGGAAGATGCTCATGACAATGTTGACATTCCCGAACATGTATATAGAAAAATGTTATCCTCATATTAGTGAATTCTGAAATATATTAAAATTAATAACGTGGGAAGTTATCGAGGATTGGTATAGGTGTTATATTAGAAAATACTGTTGGGTTTTCGCATACGTTGAAATTAGGTCAAATATTTTAAACTACATCAAATTATTCTCACATTTCATGCTTCATGCAGTTTAGCAACACCATACAACTAAAGATGCTGGGAATAATCTGTAATAATTTTTAATCCTATTTGCACAGCCTTTATCAAGGTCCTTATAACTGTTTTCATAATTAAAAGTATAGATTTTAATCACATGAAAATTAGGCTAATTTAATTACAAACATCTGGCACAAATTCAATATTACTAAACAGGTGACTTAGAGAACAGTGCCCACAAAAATTCTCATCTAGTATTCTTAATCCAAAAACAATTAAATCCGTACTGTTATGAATAAAAAAAAAATTAATGAATCAATAACACAGTTTACCAAAAATGTTTCCGTTTGAGTAATCAGGTGTGTCCTAGGTTCCAGCGTAAGCTACTGGCAAAACTCAGCTCTGTATGGCACAGTAATTTTTTCTTCTTTACAGTTACATACAAACGTCTCTGCCGGAAGAAGTCAATTTAGTAAAATGATGAATCACCATGACATTTTGTTTCTTCCTGTAACAACGGTGTGTGAACTGTCTAAGAGAGAGAACATAATCTAAGGTATACAAAAATTATTAAATCTAAATCTACACAGTGACAACATTGTGCGTATGTGTGTGTGTATATATAAGTATAAGCATATATATACACACACAGATATATATATATATATATATATATATATATATATCACATTTTCCAAACCTTGTGTATTTTTCTTTGGGATATTGGATAAATCTTGACAAGAAACCTCAGCCTATACATTCACATATCTGCACAAGAATGGTTGATGGCGAGATGGAAAGGAGATGACAAATGTTCGTACTTTTAGACATGAGCCAATTATTTGAAGTCATTAAAAAAATTACCAAGCAAACATACTGTTCATCAAAATAGCTCCAACTACAAAGAAACTAACATAACCAACTCTTTAGCAAGCAAGAGTTAAAACATTCGGTCACTCTTTTGCTATCACACACATGGCACACATAATTAAAAACACAAGTGTATTTCGTTCCGTGGCTGCTAAGTGCAAGTAAGTCTCATGCAATGTAGCTGTTTAATATATTAGAACCTTGCACTGAATAAAGAAGGAAAGGGCTCCTCAGACTAGCTGCCTACAAGAATGAGCAATAAATATTTTACAACCAAATTGAGTTCCAAACATTCCCAGGTTCCTGATACTGAATTAACAAGATTAAGTAACTTATCAATATTGCTCAGTTAAGTCAAGGCATAAGTATAGAGTTTGCATTGATCTTTTCCTTCAAGTCGAGCATTTTAGAATTTAAAATATTTTACAGCTTGCAATAACAAAGTATGGTTAAATTATCATTTGGACTCATTATGAGGAGTGAGACATACTTTCCAATAAAACCACAGCTGTTACCTGTACTCGCCTGGCCGTTTATGTTGCTATTTTTACCTGTGGAGATACCAGCCTGTCTCACATAACAAACTCTCTGTGGTGAAAAGAGATACTGACTTTGGTGGTCATCAAAAGCAGATCTAGACTTTCGGTTTGGGGGAAGCAATTTTCCCAATGTGCAGGTGCAAGCGTAGACTTTCGATTTGTGGCATAGGAGGGGGATGCTTCCATCATAATTTTAGGAAACAATATTAAATTAATGAAATAAAATTAGTATTTAAAAAAATTCTGATATTATTTCATTTCAGTTTCAAAACATTCACACAACAATTTCATGTCAATGTAAGTGTTTGGAGGGGGGGGGGGGATGTCATGTCTTCTGTAACCCCCCTGCCCCCTGCTGGTTTTACCACTGTTGAAGGCGAAGGGAAAATAGAAGGAATACGCTGGGAATCACCTGCAACATGTATCAGTTGAGCTTACTAATCTTGTGTCTCTACCAGTTCTACCCTACAGTCTTAACTTACAGAGGTTCCAATGATGGGTAGACCGAACAAAGACCCTGCTCCTTGACGATTCTTCCCAACCCATCCCCTGGAGGAAATCTGGTTGCGCCCATTGGTGGACAATCTGACCGCTATGTTGGGTGAGTTGTCTGGCCTCCTCCATCGGTGTTAAGGATGTCTGTGACAACTCTTATAGGGAAGTGGGTGATCCAAGCACATGGCCGGCAGTCTGCGCCATACTGTCACGAGTACCAAAACACTGAACAAGCTGCCTGTGACCTTGAGACACTCAGCCGAGTAGGTGGCATCTCCTCCCAAGGTAGTGGTACCATGCAGTCAGTATCCAAAGTAGTTGTTAAGCATGGTTTTAAGACAGCGAAGTAACATGAGAAGGGCAGGGAGTGGCACCCCACATGTGCATGAGTGAAAGACATATTTCTACATCACACACTTTTCACCCATTTTTTTTTCAGGCAGATTTCTAAAAACATACATGATACACTATACAGTAATTACAGCCTGGCCTATTTGCAAACTCCAAACATTTTCCAGGAGGTCCCAGGTATCATGTTTAAACTCAGGAAATAAATATATTTCCAGGTTATGTTGCAATAATTTCTAATACAACATTTAAAAATTTTTAAGAATTATTTTGTTACAAATTACGGACTTTTGTTTATTTCAGGATCAAAAAATAATTCAACACTCAAACAACTGCCTGACACACACTTAACCACATGCATTTATAAAAATAATTTATGACTTAGAAATTGACCTGAAACATAATAATGCTTTAAAGACATGCTGCTATTGCATAATAACTAACATATTACGATTAAAGAGCTTCCTTCACATTTATTACATAAATTGCAGTTACAAATTGTTGGGAAAGCTTAATGCATCATACAATTGCTAATGAAATGTACACTTGCAAATCAAGCAGGTGCAAATACAGAAACTGCAATAACAAAATCAACAAGATCTTCACACTGATTGCTGCTCACAGCCACAGTACAATATGCAACTCTGGCCAACCGCTGTTCTATTTTACCCAGAGCAATCCTGTTTTTGCACATTTTTATTCTGTGTACTGTTGTTGTTGTTCGTAACAGTAGTTAAAATATCACAACATTGTTCCGAGAAATGTGTAGGTATTCCTTACAAGGCACACTCTTTGCATTCCAGTAATTTAATTACAAAAATGTTTTTGAAAATTTCAAAATAAAAGAACAAAATACATATTTTTAAGTACAAAAATATCTCTTTAAAAAAATGGAAAGATGAAACATGACTTTCTTACATTTTTTGTTTATAACGACTTTTATAAAAAGGTACTAACTGCATGCTCACAAGTGTGTGTTGACGTGACCAAGCTTGGCTACGGCGAAAAAGCCAACTTGATCTGCAGTGTTCCCAGAGTTAAGTAAAATGTGGGTGCCCGGCGCCACAGCTCTGCAGTGAGCTGATGAGATAGGGTCGTTCGTCGACGGCCTNTGTTAAGTAAAATGTGGGTGCCCGGCGCCACAGCTCTGCAGTGAGCTGATGAGATAGGGTCGTTCGTCGACGGCCTAGGGGCTCTGGTGAACACTCCGTCAGACACACTATGCCGAGGTTGTCGGCCACCTCGCACGCCGTACTTGATTATCAATAAAGAAACAGTGATGCTGGTTGTGAAGGTATTTATTACCCTGTTATGTACACTCAACTACACAGAAGGCACGTGGCCTGAATGGCCCGGAACTACAAGCGACCACGTGGTCTTATAACCTGAGTCTCGAGATGCACTTTTGATTTCCAATAAATAATCACGTCGCTCTCCCCCCGACACTATGCAAGTTAAATAATAAAATATATGATGATAATGATTTATGATGTTGTGGATGCGACTGGATACTATTCGACAGATGATGTCCTTGCTAGTGCTTCTGCGGCGTGGGAGAGCTTAACGTCTGTGCTCGTCCAAGTCCTGGCGATTACTGCCGGAAATGTGTGTCGGCTTCCGCCGCCGACGCCATGCGGTGGTACAGTGAAACATAATATACACTAAAAGATGATTATGGGATGAAAAATGATATGAACTAAATTAACACAACAAAACATAATTACAATTACACAAATACATAATAAAAATGATAATACTTATTCTAAATGTTTTCATTGCACCAGCCACAGCATTGCCAAATGTAGAATGTCACATGTCTCTGGCTGTGGCTGGGCAAATTGTCTCCTGATGACAAAACAAATTATAAATGAATTACACACTGACATTATTTACAAATACACTGACGAAATAAACTGAATAAATAATAAACACTAATGCACTCGTTCCCACAAGCCTGTCGGTGTGGTGCGTCTGGTGTGGGCATACTGCGGCAGTCAGTGGGCAAAAGGACTCGTGAACGTGCGGTTCACGTCAGTGTGGTGTGTGTGCGTGCGCATGTGTGTGAGCGTGTGTACATGTGTTTGAGTGTGTGTGTGTATATATATATATATATATCTACATATCTATACATATTACAAAACTCAACGTCTCTCTGTATGTCTGTCTGTTCGCGCACTTATCACTCAAGAACCACCTATCCGATTTATGTGTTTTTTTTTTTTTAATTAATAGCTATGTTCTTGGGCTAGGTTTCAGTATATATTTTGTTATGTAAAGTAACATAAGGAATAAGCAGTGACGATAATAGTGAATCAGGTCAGAAAAAAGTTTGCAGCCAGCGCGCTCTCTTGCAATACGCTGTCTAAACCGTTAAAGATGAAACAATATCATGTAGTAAAGAATTGTGTAGAATAAAAAAACCTAAAAAAAACTCAGCGGTGGCATATATTGCTCTACAAAAGAGAAATACTAATAAGCGTTTTTACCATTTAATTTCTCAATAAATAAATATGTAAAATTCAAGCTTTTGTTAACCCATAGAGCATATACAATTCCCGCCTATACTTTAAGAGATATCAAAAGTTTTGTGAAAAAGTTATTTTTCGCCGGTTGGTTGAGATTGTGCGCGGATGTGGAGAGCCATGGCAGCGGCGGGTAACCTAAACAATAATTCTGTAGTCCACGCAAGCAGAGGCGCGGACACAGCTAGTATAAAAAAAAAAAAAAAAANNAAAAAAAAAAAAAAAAACACGCACGCATGCACGCGTGCACACACACATACATTTATATGTGTGTTTATATTATGTTTTGATACTATTCTGAACATATATTATTAGTTTCTAAATTTAATTCTATCCACATGTGAAAATACACCTTTTATTAATTTATAATTGGTTGAATGTGCATTGTCTCCATCACATGGTGTTTTTACTTTCCAAATTAATAGCAACCTCACCCCCTCTCACAGCATCACACATCACACTTTCTCCAATCCTTTTAACTAGCATGAATTGTTATGTACTTGAAACTTATATTGAAAAATGTCAGACTTGTCATCAAAATTTCATGATTAGTCAGTATTCACAAATTTAAACGCTAAACTTTTGAAACAACTATAATACATCAAAATACATTTCCTACATCGCTGCCAAAACAACTAGAAGCGTGCCAGTCAGCACCACCATTAAAATATTGGTATGCTATAAGAGGCAGGTTTTTTTTTTCTTTCAAAGGTTGATTTCGAAGAAGTTTGATTAACCATGAACCTGCTAATAAATTTATGCATTTGAGAAACGGACACCAAGCAAGCCACAGCTGGGGCTAATGTACATTTACTGGAGAAGCCAGTTGCAGCGTCTCACAAACGTGGCGAATGAGGTTGATAACTGATGGATGTTCTCCATATATTCCTTTATTTCCTAACGTAAGCATTTGGTAACTTTTCCATTCTACTGTAAGTGTTAACTCAATTAATTCTACTTGGTTTTGATGAACACCTTTCGAGGTCTCTTATTCATATATGCTTTAGTGAATATTGCCTTGTTCAATTTTATTTCAACTCTTTTCAGCGTAACTTATGCTTGAATACTAATCGTCTATGGATGATGTACGCAGAAGGCATGTTAACAAATATGAATGGTTGCTCATTCTACAAACATACACATATTTTTCCACACACTTCCTACCTCTCTGGCAATACAATATATTATTTTTAAATTGTACTGTTTTCTGTTAGTTTAATTCCACAAACTTTAACTTTCTGACCTAAAAAAAACTGACAACCCTCTCGAGTTACATAAAGCACAGCACTTAAACCTATGTACGTTCACACTTTCTAAAATACAAAATCCAAGCAATGGCAAAACTGTGAATTCCTCTTACTACTTATATATACCCTTTTTCAACACACACTGTTTGTGAGCACTGCGAGTGTAAACAAAGATCAAGGTTATCACTAAAATAAATGAAGCATTTTATATTACTGTATTACAGCCACTGAATGTAGCAAGTGATGTATTAAAATTCTAAGATATATTAAAATTCATTAAAAAACATTATTCAGCCAGCTATGTGAATNAATGCGAGTGTAAACAAAGATGAAGGTTATCACTAAAATAAATGAAGCATTTCATATTACTGTATTACAGCCACTGAATGTGTAGCAAGTGATGTATTAAAATTCTAAGATATATTAAAATTCATTAAAAAACATTATTCAGCCAGCTATGTGAATAAAATGAAACTCCTAAACATCGTCAAAATTTTTTCACAAAGCCCAATTCGAACATTTCTTAATTCCAAATGACAAAGTTTAATGGAAGTGACCGATTACAAAATAAATACATTTCCAACTCATTAATAACATGAACTTTAAGCTGGCATCAGAACATGGGCTAATATACAAATTTTGCTAAATTTCTTGACAGCAACGTGTTAAATAACAAAAACAAAATAAAGTATCAGCACAATGCTTTGTCTAAAAAGGATGTAATTAATATTCGAAACTACACACCTTACTCAGTTACTTCACTCCATTTAATTCCATCCACTGCACAAATAAGAAATACACTGATTAAAAATTATGTATCAACGTGATTTCCTAACCCTCAAACTAGGTGAACACAATCTCATCATATAAAAATACTTTTCAGATGTCACCATTATAAACATTATCACCAAAAATAAATTACACAAAAGCAATCTGGAGCCATTCAGGTTTCATTAACCAAGAGCATGTTCTATATCACAACATCAAAGTTCGGCTACAGTCTCTGATAAAACACTACTTCAGTGACGAGATACTGAACAACACTGCTGTTGCGTATGGCTGGTAACTAAAATATTGAAATAACTGTACTTTGTCTAAATCCAGAACATCTGCATGCAAATATTGTTCAGTTAAATAAAACAATTACTAGAATTTCTGTAGAGTTCGCCCCAAACATTTGATTTATAAATAAAGAGTTTATATTAGTTATCGAGAAAAAAAAACATCTAATGATGAATGCCCATAGCACGAACTTAATGCTTCAAAAGGCACAGTATCTGTTGACACAGAAGTAATCAAATTGTGCAGATTCACCCACCCAATAGGAAGGGGTAGGTTGGTCTGTACATTAACATAATTTTGAGCACAGTTGAAAAATCTGTCCCAGTTCTTATGGATACTAAAAGCATAAGCAGTTTGGTTGAATTTTGTTATATTGTTTAATAGTTATAACACACTAACCGAAATTACTTATATTGCCACCATTTAAAAGATAATGCCGGACCCACTTCAAACTTGTAAGTTTAGATGGCCTGCTGTGGCACTACTTATTTGCATACTTTATAAGGAATTGGTAGATTGGTCCCCAAGATAAGGCATAAAAGCTCCAGTTTCTCATGTGGTTTTAACTTCGTAACTAGTGGACAAAGAGTTATTTATTAGCACATTCAATGTTTGTCACACATAATGGCTATTTATAAAGTTCAGTAGAATTGTTTGGGGCATACGGCACACTAACCGGAATATATATACACGACCATTATTTTGAACAAATGTGACTACCGCCCTAAGTGATATCAATTTAGATGGACTACAAAAGAATAACTTGGTCGCCCGAATTTGGTGGGAATCGGTTGATAATTTCCTAAGATATGAAATAAAAACTAGATTTTTTACAAGGTGTTATCTTTAAAAAATGGTGCTCAAAAGAGAGACTGTGTAGTAACATTTGAACTGTAATAGATACTTCTAGCATACGAAGTTAAGTTCAAATTGGTAACATGGTTTCATAGATAGAGTGTACTAAGCTAAAAATGTTTAAATGGCCTCCATTTTTTAAATAAATGCCCTACCCACCTAAATCATATCAAGTTTACATTGTCAACCATTGTACTACTCGTTTACCAATTTTGGTAATTTATTTATTGTTTCCTCGGGATATGATAAAAACATTATTTTCCTGGGGCAATACCTTGCAAAATGGCAGACAAAAGAAATTGTGTACACACATTTGATGGTTGTAATAGATACTGCCAGCATACAAAATTAGGCTGAAATTTGTTACATAGATTCTTAGCTATAGCGTAGTAAGTTTAAAATTCTACATTGGTGCCATTTTGAAAATAAGTGTCTGGCATACTAAAAACATGTTGATTTAAACAGTATGCCGTAGTAATACCTGTTTGCCAAATTTGTTATGAATTAGTCAATTCTTCCTCAACCTATGGCATAAAAATTTTATTTCGCGAGAGACTACCTAACAAAATGGCAGAGAAAAGAGGCTCTGTGTAAAAATATTTGAAGGTTGTATAAATACTGTCAACAAACAATATTAAATTAAACTTTATTGTGTGGTTTTGTGGATATAAGCATACAAAGCCAAAATGTTCATATGACTGCCATTTTGAAAATAAGTAACTTATTCATTTAAATTACATACATGTAAATGGTGTAAATATTTATCTCTAAATTCAAAGCCTACATGATGCACTGCCAACATACCAAATTAGATTTCAATTGGTGAAATGGTTGCTGAGATACAACATAACGTAAATTTTAATATGGCCACCATTTTTTTAAATAAGCACTAGGCGTGGTCGAAAACTATAAAAGTTGGATGTCCTTACTAGGTAATAAATGTGTACCGAATTTTGTAAAATTCAGTTCACTGGTTCAAAAAATTTTAGGGACACACATGTACACATACAAACAGACACACACAAGTGCGCACACAGCGAGAGAGAGACAAATATATAGAGAGAAAAAGAAATAATGAAAAAGAGAGAGAGAGAAAGAAAGAAAGAGAGGAAAGTGATCTCATGAGACTCGTCTTTCCTACGGAAAATAAGCATCAAACCCCTCCTCCTGTCACAAAAATTAGAAGATAGTTCTAAAAACTGTAATTTGGTCGTGACTAGGATGTGGCTCAGCCAGCTATTGTCTATCAGAGTTCTTACATACACTGCTCGACAAGACAGTACTGAAACTTTATACAGGTATTGATTCAGATGAGTATTACACACAATTACAGAAACCAAGCAGGACACTTACCTCTGGATCTGCGGTATGCCATCTGGTCAGCTTCAATAGTGAGTTGCACCTTCTCGCACTGTCATACACGCTACAACACAGTCGACACTGTATGTTGTCCTGAGGCAGACGGGCCCACAATGGTTAAACGGATGCTGTGGCACGGCAACAGCTAGCGTTTCAACTGGTCCCACACATTCTCAATTGGGGACATGTCAGGGCAGGCCACGGTAGAATTTAGACATGATGGGAGGCAGTCGTGCGTGGTTTGGCATTATTCTGCTGGAAGATCACACCTATAATCCCGGCCAGAAATGGGAGCAGATGGCATTGGATCACACCCACATACCACTGAGCTGTCAATGTCCCGTGTAACATAACGAGAGAGATCGGCTACTGTAGGTTATGGCTCCCCAGACACGACATGCCTGCCGGGGGGGGAAGTGTAGAGCTCAATAGCGAGGTTTAGATTGTGGCATTCACCACAGCTCCTCTACACCCTGGCATAATTGCCTGTCCCCATAATGGAGGAGTACTCATCATAAAACACCACACATTGCCAGTCTGTGGCGTTCCACATTACTCTGGCCTGGCACCACTGCAAACGGAGCCGCTGCTGTTGTAGACTTAATGGCAGCACACGTAATGGGTGCGGAGATAGCAGATTTACTTCTGCAAGACATCACAAAATGGTTTGTGGGCAAACAGGAACCCCAAAACTGGCCAGCATCGTGGACTGTGTCGGTACGAGATCCCTCCGTGCCTGGCACACAATCCGTTGATCCTCTCAACTTGTAGTCGACCTTATCCATCCTGAAATGGTCCATGTGTGTGGGCGCCTTCACGTATCCGCTACTCCCAACAACATCGGACAGTATGGTCCAAACAATCCACATGGTGATGCAACCACCCTGAAGTTTTCAGCCTGAAAAAGAGTCCTCTCTCGCAGTCCGTTAATTGCGCAAAGCAACGTCTTTGGTATCTACCTAACATTCTTCTTCACTATGCATGCTTGTTTGGTTCATCTGGTGTTTGTCACGTTAATGAGGCTTCGACTGCATGCCAGTGTCTATGACCGCTGGGTTGATACTTGCAGCACCACTGCTGGGTGTACGGTTAAATACACATGCACCAATATGGGATCATGCACATATCAACCTCTATTTTTGTTATTTACATTGTTTCATGGTTGTCATATGGTTTCTTTGTGAGGCGCTATTTTCTTTGTCTGGCAATGTACATATGTAGAAAATCAATAACATTTTTACCATATAAAAAGATAGTAAAATATTAGAGCTTACTAGTCCTTTTAAGAGAAGTTACTCATGTCCCTATGTATGCACCTGAGTTTTGCTGTGAAATTACATACAAATAAATTATAAGTATCAAATTACATACTGTGTAACAATATGCAAAGTATGCACGGGATCAAGTTCTTGATCCAGTTTATGAAATAGTTTTAATTATTGCTCTATAATACCCGCTTTAACTTTATGCTGGAAGGATAACAAAAGTATAGCTTATGCATTAATTTAATTATAATCTTAAACCTAAAAACAGCACACACATTCATGCCTTATCTTAGATTTGACTCTAGAACCCCTTTTACAACATATTGGCATTCCAGACAACTATAACATGTAAGATGATGTGAGAAGTAAGGCAAACATTGAGATTTCAAGCAGTGATGATTTTCACAATTTAACATGGAAGATTGAAGTTACACATGATGAAACTACTTTAACTAGGAGATGGTGGCAGAGCAATGAAAAAAATGTAGAATCAGATCGATGAGAGTGGCATGGATAATCTCATACCCCAGGATGTCACAGTGATGATAATGACANTGGGATCGATGAGAGTGGCATGGATAATCTCTTACCCCAGGATGTTACAGTGATGATAATGACAACATACACTCCTTCGAACAGTGAAAGTTTAACATATTTAACTAACAATCAAATGTACAGATGAAACTACTCACCTGCACACACTACTTCATGATATATTCAACAAAGAACAGTTTCAAATGTACAACCTCGCAATGCTGGCTTTACGACACCAAGTATAAGCACANATGATATATTCAACAAAGAACAGTTTCAAATGTACAACCTCGCAATGCTGGCTTTACGACACCAAGTATAAGCACAAAGCTTAAATCAGTGTGTCTGCTGTCTACTCAAACGATGACAGTACTGGTAGGTATGTACATGACTTGGGTAGAGAGTTTTGTGCCAAGGTCAACAGATAATGAAACAGATATTTTACAGCAACTTTTATGCTGCAAAGAAAACAACTTGTGAAAAGAATGACTAATATCCTGAATCCCATTAACAAAAGGCACTAAAAAGCAATGGTTTTACATAAAGACAGGTTTATTTTACTGTTTACATTTAACCTAGAACATGTAATTAGTTTACAAGGCCTTGAAAAAAATACATATTAAAAATCTTTCTGTTAATAGTTTATGGTAAAAAGTATAACTTGAGAGCAAGAAAAATTTTAACAAATTAAAATATATGGTATTCAACATTAAGACAAAATAATTAAACAAGCATTAATGTTTACACTTAACCATGAAAAGTGGTTCCATGTCTTCACGACTTATTAAAACCAAAATGTGCAAACCCACTAGCTCAATGAAATCTTTTTGTTTTTGTTTTATACTCATAACAGTAACTATTGGCATAATACACAACAAAATACTGGAATAATAGCAACACATATGCAGGTTGTTTGAAAACTCACCAAACAGTCTGTGTTTGTTATAATACTGCATTGTTTCAAATGATTTAGTTATTGTGAAACACATCACCCATGCCCATTACCTTTTTCTTTTAAATGTATGTAAAGGCTGTTCATGGTAAAGTAAGCACTTTCGAAAAATGCCACTGCCTCATATCTGCATATAGTAACTTTCGTTATTACTACTACTAGTATCATTGTACTCAGGGTCACACAAGATAAGAGGATACGACTACATGACATGACGTAGAGGACTGCTTGCTACAAACATTTACTATGATTGTAAAAGAAATAAAATACCATTAACCAAATGTTTTCCCAACACATCAAATTGTATATGTACGTATATACTTTATGTATTTCCAAACATAATATATATGTATGCTTTTAGTTTCTCATAACCNAAATACCATTAACCAAATGTTTTCCCAACACACCAAATTGTATATGTACGTATATACTTTATGTATTTCCAAACATAATATATATGTATGCTTTTAGTTTCTCATAACCACATTACGCAAATATCGTTTGAGGTCATGTGCAATGGCATTCATCTATTGGAAACTGGGACAGACCCTAGGGATTTACACTGTAAGGGAACTGTACAGCAGTATTTTACATAACAAGCTTACAGGTGGTATTTTACAGAACAAGCTTACGGGTGTTACATTACTCCCACATTAAGTTTTAAGTTAACTATTTTTAAGAACCATATTTGAATAAGGGAAAGTACAAGCCATTTATTTTAAAATATGTTATTTAAGTGAACATATTTTGTTTGTATACACTTAAGCAAAATGTTGAATACTAATGCTACAATGAATCAGTAAGAAATCCTGTTATGCAGTCAGCCTGGTCACTATGGAGGTTGTGCAGCAGTAAGCTCGTTCTGATCCTGGTACATAGAGTTGGTTAACATTTATGGCGGGTAACCTGCTGCATACTAGCCATTCGTGTTTGTTTGAATAAACAGGTGTTGAGGTACTGTCAAATTACATTGTGTGTGCTTGGTATGCAGTTCCACTTCTGACCGTTGCAAGTAAGTTCTCCTGTACATGACATCTTCCTAAAACAGGAGAGTACAAAGACATGATGACGGAAGCTAGGACACATGCACAATATATCCTGGCCAAGTGTTCCACATGCATCGAAGCTCTTTTACTCCCTATACACACACTTAAACCTAACTATGGACTATTTAAATATTGTGATAATTACATTAAACTTGTTTGTACATACAACAGTGATGCATGACGTCGGTTTAACTGACGATGACATCACTGTCAGACAAGGTTCTATTGTGCCGGTCAGAGGAACAGGCTAACTAACTGTGGTAAGGTTTTACTTATTGGCTGCTGCTTGGTCCCCGGCTGCTGTATAGGCTGGGGCGCGTGGCCCTGCGGCACTGTAAAAAGTCAGGTGTGGGTTTAGCGGTTCTCCGCACTGTAGGTGTAGACACAGACACTTGTTTACTTGCAGGGGCCTGGACCGGGGTAGCTCCTGGCTCGGCCGCTGGAGCTACTGCTAGCTGGAACTAAGTCCCGGTCCTTGGGCGATGGTGGTGCTGCGGCTGGTGGAGCTGGTTGGTCCTCGTGGTCCTGAAGCACAGGTTAACAATTCCCAGAGGCACTGGAAGTCCCAAGCAAATGTTCACAACCATCAGGTGCGGCTCGCCGGTGGTATTGTGGGGTGGCTGAAAGAGGGGGACTGGGAGGTGAGGCCTCTCCAGTTGTCTGGCGGCTTGAACTCGTTCCGGTGGGGATAGACTGTAGAGGGCAGTTGGCACTGGGTTGCATTTCAATTGGCTAGGTTCGGTGGCAGTAGCTGCCCTCTTAGCTCTCCACTTTGTCCCACTCCTATGGTGGGTAGGTACAACGGTCTACGACCTAAGGAAGAGCAGGCAACGAATTCCGTAGCTGTGTGTGTAGCCAGTTGGGGCTAGTTCACCCTGACTCAGTCCGATGGTTCCAACCGGCAAAAATAATGCGGTAGATGGAGCAGTGAGCTGATCGGAATTTATAGCCTCGTTATGGTGTGTCATCCAGAAGGGGTCAGGCTACCAGTATCAGTCCTATTACTCCAACTGGCGAAAATAACAATGTGGTGGATGGAGTGAATTGTCTGAACTGGGTGTCTAGCCACTTCGTGGATTGAGTTACTAGTGGTTGGGGCTCTGGCGTACGTGCGCAACAGGTACCTTCGCGTATCTGGTCCAAAGTACGGGTGGCCGTCTAATGGGTATGTTTCGAGACATACGTGCACCCGGTTAAGGGAGCCCGCAGTCCTACACTAATGTCGGCAAAGACATTTCCAAGACGCTGTTTCCTGCTTTTCTCTAGTAGGCTGACGTCTATGGGGATGCAAGTCACAGTCATCCTAGAAATAAGTACTCGGAAGTTAGGTAAGATCACGTGTTTATTCCTCACAGGAATAGACACAGTGGCCCGTACTGGCTCCTATCAATTAAGTGTAATGGAAGTAATCTACGGTAATCCAGGTGAAGGAGACCTGGGTCTAAACTAGACAAGATCAGATGCGGCTAGGTAGCTATAATAACAACTGACCCTAACTAACTCTTATACTATTGTCCATAAGGGACTCAGGTGATACTACCAAAGTGGTAGTGAGTTTAAGAAAATGGAGAGAGGGGGTTGGAGACTTCTTCGGGGGTCATTGGGTGAAGGTTTGGAAGATGTCTTCACTGTAGTGGTGGTACTTCGTGAGGAAGGCGGTAAGCAGAGAGATCCAGCACACGAGGTGGTGGGAGCGAGCTGCTAAGTATCAACTGGCATTTCGAGGTTGTGCGCCCTATATGGATGGCCGGCTATGGGTCCTTTGACTCCCTTTGGTTGGTTGGGTATCTTCAGGCTGGAGCTCCTCCCTTAGCAGCAAAGGGCGCATTCTCTCGGGGGAGACTGGAAGTGCAGTTTTCCTCGTATGCAGATTGCACCGCTCCTGCGAGCTTAGGGGCAGCGCTGCGCTGCTTGGCTGGCTTCTATCACATGCGGGGATGATTAAGAGACACGTGATGTCTGACATACTGGTGTAAACAGCCTTAACTGCCATGTCCTCGGGTGCCCCTTGTCTAGGGGCATGCTGGTGGGGTCTGGAAGCAAGTCGTCCTGGATTCAAACCCAGCTCAAGTTGATGTGACGTCATGTAAAGATCAGGCGAAGTCGTGCTTAGTAATAATGTCAGTAAGCGTCGACAGTCACAATTACCACACACTTTCAGATGCAAAATGTATGCACAAAACACAGTAGGTCAGTTGGCAATCACAAAGCAGATACCTTCCAATCTCACCATGCTACACAATGTCATCATGAACAAAGCCAGATAAAATAGTAATGTTTGAAATAATCCACTTGAAAAAACGAACTTGACTGATAGTACGCTTAAATGGTTCCCACACAACTTGTACTCTTGTACTTTGATCTCTACCAACCACATATTCCCACATGTACATAGCAAACAACAAAATTCCCTACTGAACAATATGGCTCCTAAAATAATTCCAGAAGTATAAAATTAAACTATTAACATCAACAGATTCTGTATAAACCTACCCACATAAATTAAGATTTAAAAATGGAAACTACCATAATGTTATACATCTCAAAAAGGAAAACAAATGGAAATGTACTGGAGAGTGGAGAGATTTCGATGACACTCACCACGAAAGCCATTAAGGGTAACGTGAGGTGAGTATGCAGCAGAGCCAAAATACAAGGGCAAGGGAAATGGGAGATCCCCAAGAAAACCCTCCAATCAGCGGCATTGTCCAGCACGATTCCCACATGCAAAAATTCCGGGAGTGACCCCGCAGGGAATCGAAGATGTGGGTGTACTGCCAGCCACAAGTTTTACTGCAGACACTCCAGCTCTGTTGCGTTTACCTCTTGGGCGAGAAGAGAGAATTCTGACTGCTTCAGTAGCAGTAACAGCATCGGATGCACATTTTATGATACTTTTTGTGGTCCTTTCGCTTGCTTCACTCTGTCCTGGGATTGAAACTGTCTCTTCAGGAAAATTCACAACATTATCAAACCATTCAGAATACTTCTGTTCTAATGTTTTCCAATTGTGACAAGATTTTTTTCTACCTTAACAAAAATTATTATAGACGTTTATCAACTTTGACTTCAGTGAGTCTTTGTGCTCATGTAAACCATAATTTTCCAAAGCACAAGCATAGGATTCGTCAAAATCCTTTGAATCAATTATGACTTCTCCTAATTGTCTTCTAGTTACCCTTTTGATACCTGTAAAATGAAAACCGAGAAATTAAATACTAAATCTAGTAATCTGGGTGCATCATACACATGTAATTTAGTAAACATTTTAATTGTGTAGTTACGTGAATATTATTCAAATTCTTGAAATTATAGCATAACACTTTTTAGAGGATACCATATTACAAGTTATGAAATCATTAACTCTAGGTATGCTAAAAATGAGTGACTATAAGAAAAATAAAGAGATGGCTAATCACCTGAATTGATACATCCACAAGTACAGCAAAAGAGCGAGTGCACTCGACAGACTGTTGTTGCTCTACCCTTACGACAGACACTGAATGCCTAATAATGATACAGCTAAGCTTTCAACCTGGATGCGACAGCTGTCGTAGCCTTACATGTAAAGGGCCATGACTCACCATCTGCAGGCACGTCCACGGGATACACAGGTGTTTACACTGCTGAAAGTCAGGTGCAGGCGAGTCGCCGGCAGAGAGACAGCATACAAGTTGAGCGCCTTGTGGGTACAGGTGAAGAAGCTAGTGAGGAGTGAGCAACAGTTCGCCTCGATTGCACAAAATAATTGCAGGTAGTCGGAACCCTTAATAGGAGATACGGTGAACAATGTAAGCATTGTGTTCTTACCTTCGCTTTCCTGGAGTTATTTGAGGCTCGTCAGGTCTATTTACTTTGTTTGAGAATTCTTCCGATAGACGCCTTACTTACTTCCGTGTACTTTGCATATCTCCCTCTCTCTCCCTCTCCCTCTCTCTCCCTCTCCCTCTCTCTCTGTAGCTTTGTTAATTGGAACCAACAAATATTTATTCCTTGCCTCTTCAACACACACTTCTACAACNGTCGCCGGCAGAGAGACAGCATACAAGTTGAGCGCCTTGTGGGTACAGGTGAAGAAGCTAGTGAGGAGTGAGCAACGGTTCGCCTCGATTGCACAAAATAATTGCAGGTAGTCAGAACCCTTAATAGGAGATACGGTGAGCAGTGAAAGCATTGTGTTCTTACCTACGCTCTCCTGGAGTTGTTGGAGGCTCGCCACGTCTCTCTGCTTAGTTTGCGAATTCTTTCGATAGACGCCTTACTTACTTCCGTGTACTTTGCAGCTCTCTCTCGCTCTCTCTCCCTCTCTCTCTCTCTGTAGCTTTGTTAATTGGAACCAACAAATATTTATTCCTTGCCTCTTCAACACACACTTCTACAACNGTCGCCGGCAGAGAGACAGCATACAAGTTGAGCGCCTTGTGGGTACAGGTGAAGAAGCTAGTGAGGAGTGAGCAACAGTTCGCCTCGATTGCACAAAATAATTGCAGGTAGTCGGAACCCTTAATAGGAGATACGGTGAACAATGTAAGCATTGTGTTCTTACCTTCGCTTTCCTGGAGTTATTTGAGGCTCGTCAGGTCTATTTACTTTGTTTGAGAATTCTTCCGATAGACGCCTTACTTACTTCCGTGTACTTTGCATATCTCCCTCTCTCTCCCTCTCCCTCTCTCTCCCTCTCCCTCTCTCTCTGTAGCTTTGTTAATTGGAACCAACAAATATTTATTCCTTGCCTCTTCAACACACACTTCTACAACACTCCTGATGACTTCTCTTTCCTTGCTGTAAATAACTTGTTTATACCTCTTGAGCCTCGTGCTACTCGCCATTGTTCACAGTCCGTCACTACTGCAAGAAACGAGGAGTAATGTGTTTTGTACGGCATGCAGCACGGCATGGAGGCGTGGCCATTGTCTTCCTAAAGCCCTAACCCCTCTTGTCATAGACCTTCCGCACCTTCCGCTGCGAGCCATCATGAGTCATGGCGATAACAGTACACAGGAGTTCTCACTGTCGCCTTGGGTCACGAGCCTGCCGTAATATCCCATTTTAATTTGATCTGTACCCAAAGCCGCAATTTGACGCAACCTTTCATCTCTTGATTCTTTGAAGTTTTATTGACATTATCAGTAGAGAAACTCAGTGAGCTTCGGTAATCCTCGAATTGCACGACTTGATTTACATCGAAATGTAAGGAAAAAATGATAGTTTTTAAAATAATTTATTCCTATTTTATTATTAATAAATGACTAAATTTTTTAATACGGTTTCATGTTGAATTCAATGTAGGTTTAGAAAATATGTACCAAAAATAAAATTACCGCAGCTTCCACAAACAGTGAAATTCTTACGTGAAAGAAACTAATATTGTCGATAGTTCCTAATGTGACCTGACTCTCCACAAATTAGTAACGTTTCTTAAACACTGTGAGCTTACTAGTTCACCAAAATTAAAAATATTTCTCTCACATTTGGTACGCCTAATGTAGAAGATGTAATTATTTCAGCTCAAAATAATTTTTTTTAAATTTTTGTCACTATGCGCCAGCAGTCACGTTTCGGTGCCAAAGTGTCAGCTACATCATTGGTGTGCGTGTGCAGTTGTCCACATCTTTGACTTGTTTACATTTTTTCCAGTTATCTGGGGCTTTTTACGTTGATGTTTTCCATTCTCGTATTTAACATAGTTTTACGGTTTCTTTAATCTCTAAGTATGTGGTTGGCTTTCTACATGCATGTGAAATAAGCATCTATATGAAAAAGCTGTGGCAAGTTCAAAATAAATGAAATTTTATTAATAGTACAAATAAAACAGCAACCATTCAACACATACCATTTAAAAACGCATGTGCTTTAAATAAAAAAATTGTGTAGAGCTGGCAAGAAGGGATAAAACGTTGAAGAAAACTTGAAAATGTTCAACCATCCAAGATACACACTCCAAACATAACCTAGAAGATGGGGAAAACCACCCAGGAACAGATTATTCTTTTACAAAGGTAAATTTCATATAGTGTAATTAAATTTAAAAAATGAACCTGTACATTTTGTGCTAATGCAGCAATATATCACAATACTTTCATTCAGATTTGACCTTATCATAAACACATTAAACATAGGTTCCCTCAGTCTCATTACAAAGAGGTTTTCCTTTGTATTTTTTATTTGCAACACTCTTGAAAAGCACAATACGTCAATTTTTAAAAATCAACTTCATTCGTAAGCCAAGAAGTTGTTTTAATCCAAACAATTTTCAAGTGAGATTACTTCAGATTAGTTTAGACACAGAACTACATATGATTGAATGCCAATAATAAATAAATCACTGTATTCAGAATTTACAAAAAATAAATGTTTTGTGCGAAAAAAAAATTTTCACACTTGTATTACAGAGCAAATGCTAATTTTAATAATCAAAATGCTCAGAACCAAGAATCGAAAATGAGGAATCAAATGTGGAATAAGAATAGGGAAAAATACATCCTCGACCTGTTGCAGCGAATTTAACACTACTAAAATTACATTGCCACTAGAGGGCTGTACAACGAATTGCAGCGAGAAAACGGCAGATGACGGCAGCTGCACATGACTCAACTTACCACCATGATGTCCAACGCTAAATTGCTCTCTTCTTCCTGTAGCTCAGGATCGCCAACCCTTGAGACAGCATTGAAAATTGATAAACAAACACCAAGTGCAGGAAATTTAAAATGGGTCCCGCACAAGTATTAAGAGGTGCGTAAAAGATACTACGCAAAGTTCTGCTGTGAAATTACTATTGATCTAAAATTCTATCCAATCCGTATTTACAAGGTCACAAATCCATATTTACAAGGTCACAAGTCCAAACATACTGCCCACCTTGAAATGCCGAAATTTCAATAAACTTAACACTGTTCGGGGAATGGGCACAATTTAACAATTGGACGCTTGAAGACTCCATTGGCAGTGCGCACTGTCGCGATTCGTGCAATACCATTTCCTCCTGGGTGAAACTCTTCCACACTTGCAAGATGCCACTGCAGAGGAGGTATTCGGTCGTCCTTGATCAACACACATTGATTGGGAGCGATGCTTGCTCCTGGCTTCTAACACTTCGAGCGTTGCTGGAGAGTATGGGGATATTCCCGGTGCCAACACTGCCAGAAGTCTTGACGCAGCCGCTCAATCAGCTGTCAGCATTGAAGTCTGTTTAGGCTCACGTCATCATGGTTGGGTTCTGGCCCAGCGACAAGGGATTCAAGTGTCAGGAAGTGTCTTGGGGTAGGGGCGACAAAGTCATTGAAGTCCAAACTTAGAGGGCACAGGGGTCTGGAGTTCAGGACAGTATCCACCTGCACGACGACAGTGTACAACTCCTCAAAGGTTAGGATTTGTTCCCCAATGACACGTACCAGGTGGGTTNGTCGCCGGCAGAGAGACAGCATACAAGTTGAGCGCCTTGTGGGTACAGGTGAAGAAGCTAGTGAGGAGTGAGCAACAGTTCGCCTCGATTGCACAAAATAATTGCAGGTAGTCGGAACCCTTAATAGGAGATACGGTGAACAATGTAAGCATTGTGTTCTTACCTTCGCTTTCCTGGAGTTATTTGAGGCTCGTCAGGTCTATTTACTTTGTTTGAGAATTCTTCCGATAGACGCCTTACTTACTTCCGTGTACTTTGCATATCTCCCTCTCTCTCCCTCTCCCTCTCTCTCCCTCTCCCTCTCTCTCTGTAGCTTTGTTAATTGGAACCAACAAATATTTATTCCTTGCCTCTTCAACACACACTTCTACAACACTCCTGATGACTTCTCTTTCCTTGCTGTAAATAACTTGTTTATACCTCTTGGGCCTCGTGCTACTCGCCATTGTTCACAGTCCGTCACTACTGCAAGAAACTAGGAGTAATGTGTTTTGTACGGCATGCAGCACGGCATGGAGGCGTGGCCATTGTCTTCCTAAAGCCCTAACCCCTCTTGTCATAGACCTTCCGCACCTTCCGCTGCGAGCCATCATGAGTCATGGCGATAACAGTACACAGGAGTTCTCACTGTCGCCTTGGGTCACGAGCCTGCCGTAATATCCCATTTTAATTTGATCTGTACCCAAAGCCGCAATTTGACGCAAACTTCCATCCCTTGATTCTTTGAAGTTTTATCTACATTATAAGTGGAGAAACTCAGTGAGCCTCGGTAATCCTCGAATTGTGCGACTTGATTTACATTGAAATGTAAGGAAAAAATTTTAGTTTTTAAAATAATTTATTCCTATTTTATTATTAATAAATGACTAAATTTTTAAATACAGTTTCATGTTGAATTCAATGTAGTTTTAGAAAATATGTACCAAAAATAAAATTACCGCAGCTTCCACAAACAGTGAAATTCTTACGTGAAAGAAATTAATATTGTCGATAGTTCCTAACGTGCCCTAACTCTCCACAAATTAGTAACTTTTTTTAAACATCGTGAGCTTACTAGTTCACCAAAATTAAAAATATTTCTCTCACATTTGGTATGCCTAATGTAGAAGATGTAATTATTTCTGTTCAAATTAATTTTTTTTTTTAATTTTTGGCACTATGCGCCAGCAGTCACGTTTCGGTGCCAAAGTGTCAGCTACATCATTGGTGTGCGTGTGCAGTTGTCCACATCTTTGACTTGTTTACATTTTTTCCAGTTATCTGGGGCTTTTTACGTTGATGTTTTCCATTCTCGTATTTAACATAGTTTTACGGTATCTTTAATCTTTAAGTATGTGGTTGGCTTTCTACATGCATGTGAAATAAGCATCGATATGAAAAAGCTGTGGTAAGTTCAAAATAAATGAAATTTTATTAATAGTACAAATAAAACAGCAACCATTCAACACATACCATTTAAAAATGCATGTGCTTTAAATAAAAAAATTGTGTAGAGCTGGCAAGAAGGGATAAAACTTTGAAGAAAATTTGAAAATGTTCAACCATCCAAGATACACACTCCAAACATAACCTAGAAGATGGGGAAAACCACCCAGGAACAGATTATTCTTTTTCAAAGGTAAATTTGATATAGTGTAATTAAATTTAAAAAATTAACCTGTACATTTTGTGCTATTGCAGCAATACATCACAATATTTTCATTCTGATTTTACCTTATCATTAACAAATTAAACATAGGTTCCCTCAGTCTCATTACAAAGAGGTTTTCCATTGTATTTTTTATTTGCAACACTCTTGAAAAGCACAATACGTCAATGTTTAAAAATCAACTTCATTCGTAAGCCAAGAAGTTGTTTTAATCCAAACAATTTTCCAGTGAGATTACTTCTGATTAGTTTAGACACAGAACTACATATGATTGAATGCCAATAATAAATAAATCACTGTATTCAGAATTTACAAAAAATAAATGTTTTGTGCGAAAAAAAAATTTTCACACTTGTATTACATAGCAAATGCTAATTTTAATAATCAAAATACTCGGAACCAAGAATCGAAAATGAGGAATCAAATGTGGAATAAGAATCAGGAAAAATACATCCTCGACCTGTTGCAGCGAATTTAACACTACTAAAATTACATTGCCACTAGAGGGCTATACAACGAATTACAGCGAGAAAACGGCCGATGACGGCAGCTGCACATGACTCAACTTACCACCATAATGTCCAATGCTAAATTGCTCTCTTCTTCCTGTAGCTCAGGATCGCCAACCCTTGAGACAGCATTGAAAATTGATAAACAAACACCAAGTCAGGCGTGCAGGAAATTTAAAATGGGTCCCGCACAGGTATTAAGAGGTGAGTAAAAGATACTACGCAAAGTTCTGCTGTGAAATTACTATTGATCTAAAATTCTATCCAATCCGCATTTACAAGGTCACAAATCCATATTTACAAGGTCACAAATCCATATTTACAAGGTCACAAGTCCAAACATACTGCCCACCATGAAATGCCGAAATTTCAATAAACTTAACACTGTTCGGGGAATGGGCACAATTCAACAATTGGACGCTTGAAGACTCCATTGGCAGTGCGCACTGTAGCGACTCTTGCAATACCATTTCCTCCTGGGTGAAACTCTTCCACAATTGCAAGATGCCACTGCAGAGGAGGTATTCGGTCGTCCTTGATCAACACAAGTTGATTGGGAGCGATGCTTGCTCCTGGCTTCTAACACTTTGAGCGTTGCTGGAGAGTATGGGGATATTCCCGGTGCCAACGCTGCCAGAAGTCTTGATGCAGCCGCTCAATCAGCTGTCAGCATTGAAGTCTGTTTAGGCTCATGTCATCATGGTTGGGTTCTGGCACAGCGACAAGTGGTACAAGTGTCAGGAAGTGTCTTGGGGTAGGGGCGACAAAGTCATTGGAGTCCAAAGTTAGAAGGCACAAGGGTCTGGAGTTCAGGACAGTTTCCACCTGCACGACGACAGTGTACAACTCCTCAAAGGTTAGGATTTGTTCCCCAATGACACGTACCAGGTGGGTTTTGAAGGACTTGATCCCGGCCTCCTACAGGCCTCCAAAATGATGGGCAGCAGGAGGGTTGAAGTGCCAAGTCACTCCAAGGGGTGTGAAAGCATTGACAACCTCTTTCTGGTGAGAGGATGATGTCAGAAGTTGCTGGAGTTCCATCAGGTAGTTGTGGGCCCCGACAAAGTTTGTCCCACAGTCACTGCAGATCTTGGAAGAACTTCCTTGGCGAGAAACAAAACATTTGTAGGCAGCCAGGAAAACTTCAGTGGATAGGTCAGAGTCAACTTCCACATGGACTGCCTTGGTGGCACAAATGAATATGCAGAGATTGGCCTTCAACACTGATGACAGGCAAGTTTTACTGGCCCTTATCAGAATGGGCCCTGCATAATCCACTCCTATCTTAGCAATTGGCTTTACCTGTTGAACCCTCAGGGCAGCCAGATTGACCATTAGAGGTGTGCATGATGATGGTTTTGCCCTCCAACAGTTCACACAATAGCGCAATCATCTTGTGATGGCATGTTTATCTGAGAGGATCCAAAATATTTCCCTCAGAATGCCCTGCAAAGTACGAATACCAGGGTGATGGTTCCTTTCATGGTAGTGTCCTATGATGAGGCCTGTAAACACATGGGTCTTGGGGAGCATCACTGGATGCTTGTGATCGAAGGGGAGGTCAGAGTGCTGGAGTCTACCGCCCACCCTCAATAGACCTGTGGAACGAGTTTTCAAATTGGGGGAGAAAGACAACCCTTCTGCACAGAAGCAAGCTCTTCTTTGAACGCCACAGACTGCACATGCAACAATAGAATGTGAAGGGACTTGTCTAACTCACTAGGGGTAAAATAACCAGTTAGATGATTTGCACTAGAGTTATGGCAATTGTGAATAAAATGCAGCAGCAGATTGTCAAACCCATCAGCTGAAACAAATGTTCCCAAAACCTTAATCTTCTGCTCAAGCAGGACTCGGGTCAGTGACCAAAGTTTCAGAACAGGAGGGCCACCGAGCAGGTGGATCCCGTAACCACGCTGGACCCGTTCACCACAGGAGATGCCCTACTAGCCGAGAGGGAAAGAGCCCACAGGATTCACGATCGGCAGGATTGGAATCTGATGGGACATGCTTCCACCAGGATGGCCTGGTGAGCTCCTGGATCTCACTCACCCTGTTGGGAACAAAAGTTTTCAGATGGTGAGGAAACAAGTTCACCCAACAAAGAACAATCTGAGAGTCTGTTCGGGCACTGATAGACTACAAGGTGATGGCAGGGGCAAACAACTCTACTACATGATTAAGTAGACGAGCTAACAATAAAACCCCACAAAGCTCCAACCGTGGGATGGACTGAACCTTGACTGGAGCAACCTTTGATTCACCAGCGACTAAATGTGTGGTGACTCCCGTAGATGTGGTGAAGCGTAAATAAACCACTGCAGTGTAGTCAATCTCTTCTTAACTAACAGAGAAGCCATGAATTTCGTAGGAGGAGCCTACAGGGCCAATTACTTGTCTGGGAACAACAAATGATGCTAGCAGTGGTAGCTCACTGTTGAAATGGCTCCACTTCTCAACAGTATTAATTACCTGTAGCTCACTGTTGAAATGGCTCCACTTCTCAACAGTATTAATTACCTGGAGGCTTAGACTCCCCATCAAATTTCTCCAGCCAGAGAGTTTGGATGAGGTGTTTCGAAAACATGGTGAGAGGATAGAACCACCCAAAAGGATAAAATATCCTTGCCACTTCTGACAAGATGTTTCTCTTGGTGGTCTCTTTGCAACTAGGCTGTAACTTGTACGAGGCAATCATGAACGAGAAGCAGGAACAAAAGATTGGAACAAAGAACCCAAGCGCAGACACATGGAAACAATGGTAACAAAGAGAGAAAGCGCCGGCACATGCCAACTAAGGAACAGGGCAAACAGAAAAAAAAAAATTAATAAACTCCAGGAACTTTTACTGTTCACTTTGTCTGCGGTGTCCACAAGGTACCTTCTTGATGATGAAAACTTGTTTTGTATTGTACTCAAGCGCACACACACCCAAGAAAACTGTAGCACGCAAATGTTTTACCGCCAACACAACAAGCAATGCAACAAGGAAAACGCGAACTAAAACGACGATGCTGGCGAATATCCGGCCCAGTGGACCAAAAATGTTGTGGCGCAATCAACACTACTAAAATTTAATTGCCACTATAGGACAGTACAACGAATTTCAGTGAGAAAACAAGCTACTGACGGCAACTACTCGCGACTCAACTTACCACCAAGATGTCCAACACGAAACTGCTATCATCTTCCTGTAGCTCAGGACCGCCAAAACTAAAACTGCATTGTAATTGATAAACACACACCTAACTTGGTGCATGGGAAATTTTAAATGGGTCCGGCACAAGTATTAAGAGGTGAGTAAAAGAAACTACACAAAGTTCTGCTGTGAATTTACTACTGATCTAAAATTTTATCCAATGCATATTTATAAGGTCACAAGTCCAAACGCGATCCATCTCTAGTTGGTATAAAAATATTTGTTTATAACAGGAAGATGCAAAATTAACACCAGTCACAGAATTATTTTTTAACATGAAAATGTTACAAATGAACTAGTATTATACAATATAACCTTTTTTATAATGAATCTGGAGGGAACGCTTTCTATGTTCACTATATAGAGGAAACTTCACATGTATACTTGTCTTGACATAATATACAAAACTGATATACCAAATTTACATACCTAGAGTACATAATAATAATAATAATAATAATCTGTGGGAAACGATTTTATAACTAAAATACAAAATTAAATATTTTTTTAATATAACCTAAGTCAAAACAGAAAGTATAACTCATTTTTCAAGGGACTTTGTGAAAACTAACAGGTATTCTGTGGGAATTCAGTTTCTGAATATAAAATAATTAATTAATTAAATAAATGTGAAAGAGTTTTTGATTTAGAATAATAAAATTATGTAGGGTTTTGTCGGGCGTATGTGCGATGCAAAGCAGAATTACTAAGAAGCCTCTTACTTTCTTCTTGCTCACTGTGGCTATCTGTTGCATGATGACGCCAAGCGAAGCCGCTTCCTTTCGAGATATACTTAACATGGGAAAAATATTTTTGCCTTCAAAATGCAATGAAATAGTGTCAGAATATTTATATCCAAACCAGGTAAGTAATTAAGATGAACATTTACAAACATTGATAAGGAAATCTCAATTACGTTCAGACACATTACACTTCAGACATGCAGACAAAGACAAGACATAAATTTTCATACCATTTGTATTAAAAGCACTCACAACAGAAAACACCGTTGAAAATAAAGAAACCAACTACTTACTAAGACTACAAAATTTGATTCAGTAAATTCTTCTAGCTCAGCTGTAGAACAAGTGATCTCATCTACTGGCTTCTGGTTAATGTTAATTAAAATAATTATACCCTTCATTAAAATTTCTGAGAATAATTTAAGTCAAATATTTCTAAATGAAAATAATTTTGAAGTCGAAACTGTTCAAAAATAATTACTGCACATATGTATAACAGTTAGTTAAAATTACAGTACCATACCCATAGGAGTTCATACTTATTTAGTACTGATGGTGGAGATGGCAGCTCACTTAGGCCGTGTTCCAACTGGCACTTTTAGTTTACTAAAAGGTCACGTGACCCGAATTAGTTAATTAAAATGATGACTTATTTTATAGTTTAGTATTTTGTTTTTGGTATGTATTTTTGAACAAGTGACTATCGACAGCGTCCAAATTGAACGCTACTAAACACTAACATCCTAAAATACCAAATGGTCGATTCAAACACGGCCTCAGATTCGTAGCACTACGAAACTTTAATCAATGCATTTTGGGCCTCTTCAGCAACATGCCCTGCATATTTAAGCACTAAGGCGCCTCCCAACACCTTCCTATTCTTACGTTGGCCAGTCAAAGCAAAATTAATGACGTTTTTGCAGGAACAAAAGTTCCGTCGAACTGCTCTACATAGCATCTAGGGAGAGAATCCTCGTTAAAGAGGTTCACATGACAACGCTAATTAAGAATGGAAAAATCCCAGATAAGAGTCACTTCCTGAGACATAACACTATCTTGTCAGTCATGTAATTAGATTAATTTCTCCATGGCAAATCTTGGTTGATAACAACAGGTAAAGTGCAAAGAGAAGACAACAATAAAAATAATTAACACTTCAAAAAATAAGTGAGACCAGTTAACATGGCAAAATAGAAGAAAATATTAGAACAGTCAAAATACGGGAAACTGTAAACAAATAAAATAAATAAATAATAATTTTCAGGTGATGTGCTGAAATACAATTTGACGCGAGGCGTCGGGTGACTGACGACAACGTCACGGTCAGGCAACGTTTCAATGTCGGTCAGAGACACGAGCCATATGACTGGATTGACTCTACTGGCTGCTTACCGGTCCCCGGCCAGTATATAAGCTGGGGCGCTTGGCTTGACGGCACGGCACGTCTGGTGTGGGATTGGCTGTCCTTCGCACTACTGGTTTACCTGTATTGTATGTGGCCCAGGGTAGCTCTTGACTAGGCCGATGTTGATGCTGGTGCCGGCTGGAACTCGTGCCCAGTCCTTGAGCGTAGGTGGTGCTGCAGCTGGCGGTGCTGGTAGCGGCCCGCAGACAGCTGCTGGGTCTGAACCACGGATTGGCTATTCCCAGTGTTACAGGAAGTCCTTGGCGAAATCTCTCTACGGTAGGATGCGGCTCGCCGGCAGTCTTGTGGGGCGAGGGAGCTGGAGGGAACTGGGAGGTGAGGCCTCTCCAGTTGGCAGGTGGCTTGAGCTCGTTCCCGTGGGGGTAAGACTGCAGAGAGCAGTTGGTACTGTGTTGCAGTTCATGCTAGGCTCAGAGGCAGTAGCTGCTCTCTTAGTTCTCCACTTTGCACCACTCCTGCAAGTGTATGGCATAAAGGTAGGAACTAAGATCTGCCACGTTAAGGAAGAGCAGGTGACAAAGATCCCTAGCTAAGTGTAAAGCCAGTCGTGGCTGGGCCACTCAAAGAGTCAGTCTAATTACTTCTTCCGGCAAAAATAATAACGCGGTGGATGGAGCACTAGGCTGACCAGAATGTCCAGTCACATTGTGGGTGTGGTCCAAAAGGGGTCAGACCTCCAGAACCAGTCTCATCACTCCTTCCGGCGAAAATAACAACGCGGTTGATAGAGCACTAGGCTGACCAGAATGTCCAGTCACATTGTGGGTGTGGTCCAAAAGGGGTCAGACCTCCAGAACCAGTCTCATCACTCCTTCCGGCGAAAATAACAACGCGGTTGATAGAGCACTAGGCTGACCAGAATGTCCAGTCACATTGTGGGTGTGGTCCAAAAGGGGTCAGACCTCCAGAACCAGTCTCATCACTCCTTCCAGCGAAAATAACAACGCGGTGGATGGAGTGAATTGGCTGGGCTAGCTGACTAGCTGCATCATGGATTGAGTTTCTAGTGGTTGTGGCTTTACCGTACATGTGCAACAGGTACCTTGGCAAGCCTGATCCAAAGTATGGGTGGCCGTCTAATTCTAATGTGTATGTTTGAGATGTACGTGTGCCCGGTTAAGGGAACCCGCAGTCCTACTCTAATTTCGGAAAAAAAGGTTCAATGACGCAGTCTCCTGCTTTTCCTTAGTGGGTCGATGTCTACTTAGGATTAAAGATTAAAGTCACAGTCACCGTAGAAATGAATATACTCGGAGGTTAGGTAAGACACAGTGGCCCGTACTAACTCCTAACTAACAATGAACTGTAACGAAAGTAAACTACGGTAATACCAGGTGAAGGGGACCTGGGTCTAAACTAGACAAGAGCAGATGTGGCTAGATAGCTATAATAGTAAGTGACCCTAACTAACTCTGATGCTGTTGTCCAGAATGGACTCGGGTGTCACTACCAGAGTGGTAGTGAGTGTTAAGGGGGGCTGAAGACTTCTTCGGAGGTTCAAGGCCTGGAAGATGTCTTGAAGGTAGCGGTGGTCCTTCGTGAGGAAGCGGTGTAAGCAGAGAGCTCCATCACACGAGGTGGTAGAGCAACCTGGTGAGTATCAACTGGTGAGACGGGACTGTGTGCTCGCCTATATGGACGGCCACGCTCTCTTGGGGAAGACTGGAAGTGACGTTTTGTTCGTTTGCGGGTTGCATCGCTCCCGCAAGCTTAGGGGCAGCACTGGGCTGCTTGGCTGGCTTCTATTACACGTGGAGGGTGGCATGACGTCTGACATAAAGGTGAAGATGGTCTTGACTGCCATCTTTTCATGGGTGCCCCTTGCTTAGGGGCGTGCTGGTGGGCTTCGGTAACAAGTCGTCCAAGGTTCAAACCNGCCATCTTTTCATGGGTGCCCCTTGCTTAGGGGCGTGCTGGTGGGCTTCGGTAACAAGTCGTCCAAGGTTCAAACCCTGCCTGGGATGACGTGATGACACGTGAAAATGAGACAAAGTCATGTTTAATATATATGTCAGTACACGTCACGCGTCAAATTCTAGCTATTCCTTAGCTTTAAATTACATTCAAAATAAATAAGTATCCAGCTCAAAACGAAGTAAACCATAAACAAATATCTTTAAATGCTGGTATCGCTACAGGACCAAAATAAAAAACTGATGCATGATGCATGCAGACTTGACCTCTTCAACATCTAGTTTGCTAGTGTGGGTGGATGCAATATGTCAGAAAATAATAGCATATTATGTAGTTGATAGACTAAAAATAGNTCTAGTTTGCTAGTGTGGGTGGATGCAATATGTCAGAAAATAATAGCATATTATGTAGTTGATAGACTAAAAATAGCAATGTTAAGAAAAGACAGGCAAGGTTACAAGAATTTTTCGAGTCAGGAAATCTACATTGTATTTGTGTTATTTCCTAATTGTTGGTCACCCTCCTAGAGGCCTTTCCACTCGTAGATTGGCTTGCCACACACCACACAACGATTTTCAACAGTCTGCCGTTTAGCAGACACCCCATGTCAGGGATGACTGCTCCCGGAACACAGAACACGAGAGAGTGGAAAGGCCACCTAACCCCCTCTAACCCCTCGACTACACCTTTAGTTGACGGGTGCTGTTGTGAAAACAGTCCCTCCACCCGCCGGTAACCTCTTTAAAACCTTTATCAGCCATGAACTCATCTCCCCTCTATAATAAATTCAACAACCCGCAATCATTTGTGATAATTGTGTCGCTCAACCTGCCACTGCAGCATTTAGCTTTGAATAACACTATCCCACTAAGTGTAGAGTCACTGACCCTTGTCTATGTCAAGCTGGTAGATTGTTATCTCACAGCAGGGTGAAGCTTGGGACAAAAACTACAAACCTGCAGTTCCTACATTGGCAGAAGCGCTGATTCAGTCAACATAGGCAAATTCGGCAGAAGCCAATTCAAATCGGCACAGCGTTAAATACAATTATTATAATAAACTTTTTTTTAAAACTGTAATGTTTTTTTGAATAAGTTAGTAAATTATGAGATTAAATCAGTGTATAAAAACAACACACACATCTTTAAACAATTTTATTTTAGTGCCACACCTTATGTATTAACACTATACAAGATCAACACTGTGTGCGGAAGTATGAAACTGTATACACAATGTTCATTGACTGTACAAAATAATTACAATTTCAAGAATGTACAACAAAATATTTTACACAATTAACAAATTCTAACAATATCTAAACTTATTCACAAGTGACAACGTTCGAAATATGTACAAATTTACTTTTTCAGCAAACTACCATAATTAATCTAGTTAACTAAGAGGGATAATGTTCAAAAGGATATCACATTGTGTCCACAATACAGCGCACTCTGCTAGAGTCCATTCACTGTGCGCCAGGCCACAAATGCAAGTAGCTTCCCCATCCTCTTGCACCGCCAGCAGATTCCAAACCACCTACAAATTAACACACCTGCTGAAGAAAACTGGTTTGCAGTCATGTACTACAACTGTGAGTGAGTGATAAAGAGATTTTTATGGGTCTAGGCGGCTGACGTCTTAAACATCAATGGCAGTGAAAGAGGTGAAGATGAAGAAGTTATGCAATGCAATGGTGGAGGAAACTGGAGTACCCTGAGGAAATCACAGGCTACTACTAGCTTCTTACATGTGAANTTATGCAATGCAATGGTGGAGGAAACTGGAGTACCCTGAGGAAATCACAGGCTACTACTAGCTTCTTACATGTGAAATCAAATCATCACACTAAAAATGTGACATGTAAAATTAATTGCATTTTGAAACTGGAATAATGTATGCTTGATCTGTATGCAAAACAGCACCACAGAAAAATGTTGCTTCCCAATATATTTATAGCTGGCAGTGTTTAGTCAAACACACTGGCTGCTATGAGCAGACTGACCTGGAACCCAGCTGGTAGACTGGGAAGNTGATGCAATGCAATGGTGGAGGAAACTGGAGTACCCTGAGGAAATCACAGGCTACTACTAGCTTCTTACATGTGAAGTATATCAAATCATCACATTAAAAATGTGACATGTAAAATTAATTGCATTTTTAAACTGGTAATAATGTATGCTGGATCTCTATGTAAAAGAACAACACAGGTAGTACCACAGAAAAATGTTGCTTCCCAATATATTTAAAGCTGGCAGTGTTTAGTCAAACACACTGGCTGCTATGAGCAGACTGACCTGGAACCCAGCTGGTAGACTGGGAAGNAAGCTGGCAGTGTTTAGTCAAACACACTGGCTGCTATGAGCAGACTGACCTGGAACCCAGCTGGTAGACTGGGAAGTTTCATGTGAAAGGGAAAAACATGCAACTTTGACCCTGTTAATATTTATGTTGTTTTGAGGTTGCTTACCTGTAGACTATTGTGCAATTAAATTTACTTTCCTTGCTTGATTTTTAAATTTAAAAAATGTGATGTGTGAAAAGGAACCCTACGAAAAGTGCTACGAAAATGAGGGAAAACTAAAAAAACTGCACCAAAAGTATAATGGGCATTTTGTGTCAAAAAATGTAAATACAATAGAAACAAACAGATCAAGGCAAATGGGAATACAAGTGATGGAGTTTAAAGGCAGTTAAGACTGGGTTTGTTGTTTTATGGTAAGGAAGGATTTATCATTATAAAAGGCACATGACAATGATGCAGAAACTGCCAGAAGAAAATTTGAAATGTGATTAATTTATGAATCAAAATAACTTTCATTCGTTATGAATTGCAAAAGCTAATGAGACTGCAATATAACTAAAGTGCAGGAAAACACAAGTAACAGTCATGTTGGTGAGTGAAGTATCAGCATCCTTTACACAAGAGCAGAAAAACAATGGATAATACCGTAATGCTGACAGTAACCCCATATCATCTTAAGTTGCTCCCGTTAATTTTATTCAAGATAAAATCCCTACCAAACAAAGAGTTTGCAGTGAGGATTTTCGTACATGTTCATGAGAATGGTTAGAAGACAGATTATTGAATTATGGAATGGCTTTTTACTGTCTGAAGTCGACGACAGAGCGAAACGCTGAGACGACTGAAGCTTGTGCTGGACCCGATGCATACAATGAAATCTCTAGTATTGGAAGAGAAGATCGGACGTGGCAATTAACGCATGACGCGTACTGACATTAAACATGACTTCGCCTCATCTTCATGTATCATCACGTCACCCCAGATGGGGTTTGAACCCTGAACGACTTGCTACCAGAGCCTACCAGCACGCCCCTATATGCGAGGGCACCCACCGACACGTTGGCCAAGTTCGTTTCGCCTTTATGTCAGACATAAACCACCTCCCCCTCCCCCACGTGTGATAGAAGGCAGCCAAACGGCCCAGCTAAGCGCATAAGCTCATGACGCCAATGCAACCCCGCATGACAGAGACGCCTGCTTTCACCACTGACTGAGAGATAGCACCCGAGAACGCAGCTCCGCCCATGGGAGGAGGAGCTCACCCCCGCTACCCCTCCCCTCAGAGAGCTTGCGAGCAGGTGGAATATATGTCCGTGCACCGCTGCATAACGACAGTTCAATCTCAGCAGCTCACTCCACCACCTCATGTGCTGGAGCTCTCTGCCAAACTCTAACGTCTTCGCAACCTACCAGAAGCTCTTCCAAGACTTTCACCAGCAACCCCCCAAGAAGTCTTCAACCCCCTTCAACACACACTACCCTTATGATAGTGGCACCCGAGTCCCTTCTGGACAACATCATCGAGTTAGTTATGGTCAGTTAGTACTATAGCTACCTAGNCTTCTGGACAACATCATCGAGTTAGTTATGGTCAGTTAGTACTATAGCTACCTAGCTGCATCTGGTCTTGTCTAGTTTAGACCCAGGTCCCCTTCACCTGGTATTCGTAGTCTACTTCCGTTTCAGTTCCGGGTTAGTTAGGAGGTAGTAAGGAACACAGTGTCTATTCCTCAGGGAATAGACATGTTTTCTATCAAACCTCCGAGTACTAATTCTAGGGTGACAGTGTCTTTTATCCCCTGTAGACATCAGCACATCAGGGAAAAGCAGGAGACCGCGTCATTTACAAACCCAATTACCGAACATAGAGTAGGACTGCAGGCTCCCTTAACTGGGCGCACATATTGCCTGTCTTATATAAGTTGGCGAGATTTTTGACAGTTTGACGTAAGTAGCACCAAATGTTTACTTTTCATTTACGTATTCTTTTGCCATCAGCTGGTGCATCAAGTGGAGGCTGTATTTTTTATCAATACGCTGTCAGATAATCCACTTGCCATTCTATTGTAATGCTAAACAAACTTTAAGGTATTTATAGACTGACATCTGTCTAAAAAAATTTGTAGGTTATAAAAGTAAAAATATAAAACCTTGCAGAAAATTAAATATTTGTTAACTCTTTTTTAATTTAACAGAGACAGTGAATTTGGGTGCTTTGGGCCATCCCAAGAGTTTGTTTTTTACACAAGAGATCCCAGTTAAAGAGTAGATCTGCTAGCCATAGTGATATTAGGTATAAGCGAGTGTGAAACAGTTTTAAATTAAATTTTATTTAAGTCTTTTTTTTCATTCAATTTAAGTTTCCGTTGGCATGAGCGTTGATTCTGGGGAGTGTTAGCTACAGCAGGATATAAAAAAAAAAAGTAGACAAGTAATAGTCCTGTAGATTTGTTGATTTAATAATAGAGAAATTCAGCTCTAATAATAAAATAAAAATAAGATTGTAGATTTTCTGTAACAATTGATTTATTGTCAGACTTAGCTACAAACCCAAGGAGACTCATTTGAAATCTCATTCCTTCCCCAAATTCTTTTATAGAACTTGGAAAATTTTTTGTGTGTCAAATCTGTTTTCTAGTCCTTACTGTTTTTTTTTTTATAAATGTTAGAACTAGGTACAAATTATGTATTTTTTCAAAGTTTTGCTGATTATTATTATTATTATTATTATTTTAAAGAAAACTGTGACCTGTAATTAATTATGAGTGTGGCTTTTCTTTTCTGAAAAGTTTAGCAAAGGAATGGTTTCCTTTAACCATTTTTGAGCTGCTGAATTGAAAGGAGACACTGGTAGCCCAGCCCTGTAATAGAAACTTGGGGCACAAATTAGCTCTAAAATGGCCTGTATAAATCGGTAATTGCTTTTATGGGGATCTGACAGTTACGGCACCTTTCACTAAATTTAAGATAAACGCGAGAGCTTAACAAAATCTGAGGGAGCAAGGAAGAAGAACAAGTGCAGCTGAAAACTGATTCCCAGCCGGGGGGAATTATATGTCAAATTGACAGCAGGAGATGGTGGTACACAAATGTGAACCCTGGTCCCATGCAACTGGGAGAAAATTATGAGAACTCCAGAGAATAACAACCTTTCTCCCTTCTCCCATTTAGATATGAGGCAGGGTTTAGAATTTTAACTTCTGCAAGGGAGTTAGAAGGTATAGTTTTTAGGTCTTCACAGTCTTATGAGAAGACATAACCCATTCACAACACTCCTATCACTTTGAGTACCTCTAGGTATGGCTACTCAAATGATAAAATAATATGTCATCAATACATTTTATTCAGGACTACTTCTAGCCACTTTAAGCAACCACTTAGTATATTCTCTTGAAACACCCTTGAGAGAATTTTACTTTCCTTAAATCCATCCTCTACTGTAAGGGAGGACAAAACTTCTGAAAGACTAATGATGAATGATGACTGGTGCCAGTGCACATTACCCTAAATAACCCTATGGAGTTACACAGTGGCAGATAAACATCCATGCCAACAGCCAAAACAAAGAGCACAACAAATGCACAATCCCTTGGTGCCACTTACAATACACTGTCTTTCTTGCACACAACTGCTATCTCCACTCCACATCGTGAAAACACAACTGATGGGTTGTGCAACAAAGTACGTATATTTGGCTGACACTTTCTAGCACAATACTCAGTTGGTGGGCATTGGCCAAACACTTTTATTAATATGTACCCACATATGTGCTAGAACACCTTTCAATACGTGTTTCAAAGAAAACTGCCATCATGGTGGCAGGTACCATTCACCAAGTTTGGAAGTGTTCGTCCAGTGTCCATCCTGTATACCAAGGTCCCACCTCTAAGCTGTCCTAGATGAGGATGAGTAACTCCCTAGGGTATCCCCAAAACATAGGTTTAGTACTCGATCATAACATTGGCAATCACCATGGTTGCCCCCATACATGCCATCAGGAATAAACTAGAATTGCCACTATAAATATCATTTTGATGGCTGTCTCCTGTCCTTGTTCTTGCCCATGAAGCTTCTTTGTCATGCCTGGCAATTCTATCGAATGCAATAGTGATACAAGCACTCGAGTATAGCTCATTTTATCAAACCAATGTGTGGTTTAAACACACTGAATTATGATGGGCTAGCTAAAGGACAAAAGCATAATCATAACTGAAATGGAAAACATATATATCTTACTGTACTGAACAACCTGTTCATTTGTGAACATACCTCTTGCCACTTGAGTCAGCTGACTTGTCTCCTCGGGGCTCAGTTTGAGGATAGTATTGAGCACTGGAATAAGCCTAGATCTTTCGTCGCCATTCTGCAATGTTGCAAACTGTAAAAAAAAAATTTATAAAAAATGCAGTTCTTGATACATAAAACTCTTAAGTGGTCAAACAAACAATTTTAATACTTTAAATCAGCCCATTGTTAGATAAATGAAGTTTATCAATACAAGCAATAACATTCATAATGGAATATGGCAACTTTCTCAACACAGTCAGTTAGTTTTAGTGTAATTTTCACTATTATAAATTTTAATGTAATATCATTTAGTTTGGCACATGCATATTGTCCATCTCATATAACATGGCAAGATTATGACAGTCAGTGAGTAGCAACTTGAAGTATACAAAACAAACAAAGTGCCATTTACAAAATCCTTATCTTCTCTGTAGTTAAGTATATTAGAACCCTGCATCAAAGTATACACCTACAGCGTATTGACAAAAACGGACAATTAAAGTGAAGTAAAGTTAAAAAAGATGCGCCAATGGAAGGGTCTGTCAGTTAAACTTTCATATGTAACCTGCTTTGGAAGTCTGAATCACGAACAACGTCCATTATACATACCTTAACTACAACATTCTTCAGGTACTCCAAGTTTTGTGCGTGCTGCTCTCGCTCGATGCTGCGCTGCTGACGGCGAATCTCCTCCTTAAGCAACCCGTTCTGCTGGGTGAGCTTGGCGAGGTCTTGTTCTGCATCACTGAGCAATGCAGATAAGTGTCGGACCTGCTGCTCAGCCACGGCTGCTTGATCCATTACCCGGGCCAGATCCTCGCTCGACACAGAACCAGCTTTCACAACTGCACACACATTATAAAATTCACTTTAACAATCTTTAATGACCAAAAAAAAAATTGAAGAAACACTTTAGTATTAATGCAGTATTCAAAACTGCTAATGTAAATCATTCTAACAAAATTTTTCAAGGTTCCCACTCTTTTTGGCTAAAAAAATTTAAAGCAGTTTCCACGCACTTTCAAGGACTTTTCTCAAAACTTTCAAGGACCCATCCATCATTCATCCATAAATTAATTTAATTACATAAACTCAAACTGTCCATCCATCCAGCCCTCCACATGTCCATGAATCCAACCACCCACCAATTCATTCATTCAGTTTTCATCTCGCACAAACATGATGAACAATGCCAATTCTCAAGTCAATTTTCCAACAAAGTCTGCTGTTTCACGACTATACCGCCATTCATACAATTACAAAAACCTTTCCAAGAAGTCAANTCAGTTTTCATCTCGCACAAACATGATGAACAATGCCAATTCTCAAGTCAATTTTCCAACAAAGTCTGCTGTGTTCACAGAGAAATTAAGTTGTGGAACTTTCATTATTAAATTATGGCAGCAAATTAAGAGTGCACAAGGATTGTTTACAGCCACTGTTTGGATGTTTTTTTAAGCTTTCAAGCAAAGCAGAAGTTAATAAATGATACTTTGCAAGTACGAGGTACAAAGACTTGACTTGAGGCCTGCCAGCCTACACAACATGGAAACAGTTTCTTCTACTACCCATTTTAAATAAAAATTCCTTGATCAAACAAAACAGAAATATAAAATTAGTTTACATCCCCTACATTAGCAAATGCTGTTATGTTTGGAATACTGTTTAAGAGTCAGCATTTCTTTTCAGAAGACACCATCTCCTCACCTTGCTCTATTACTTATGAGAGAGGCCGTCGTGATGCAGTGGTCAAACTGTTTGCCTCCAACCAAGGTGAGCCGGGTTCAATTGCCGGTAGAGTCACTTCTGGATTTCCACATGTGGGAATCATGTGAGACGATGCCACTGGTCGGCTGGTTTTCTCAGGGTTCTCCCATTTCCCCCCACCCTTGCATTCTGGTGCTACTTTATACACCATCATCATCTCTCAATACCTTAATGTTAAGATCAGCTAAAATCTCTCCACTCTATACGGTAACTGCCTACAAGGTAAAGCAAGCCAGAGGCATGGTTCTGAAACTATTCTGGGACTATTTAACTTGCTCAACCAAACAGTCCTGAAATTGTTTTGTTATTTTGACTTCCAGACCTCACAACTGCTTTACTACATGAAATTCAATCATGACTATAATCCATTCACGGTATCTTCGATACTTTTGAAAAGAACCTTTGAAAAATTACTCTAGGAGTTACATGTTCAATTGGTTATAAAAAAATTGTATATAGAAAAAGGTTTTGTCTTGCTTTTAGCACTGAAGCACTATATAAATTGGTTGTTTTAAGTTTTAAGTATATTTTTTCAATAAATTATAATAATTTGTTAAAAGTCCGTACGAATTAACAACGGATTTTGAAGGGACATGTTGGTTATAGCTGAAAAGAAATAGTTCGTAGGTTAAATATTAATATGTATAAATTTAATGCCGTAATTGTAAAGTTAATATTGCTAAACTATATATTTACATTTTTACGTAGCACTCATGGGTAAAGATTTCACTGTTATTAATTGAAATTAAATAAATTTCAGTGTCTGTTCAGCGGACTCATACACTCCATCTTGTCTGTTTGGGCACGTTTTTTTCAGAAGTATAACCACGCCATATTGGATACGCTGAATTGTGGTTATAAAACTGNTTATAAGATAATTCTAGGTTAAGACGTAATTTTAGTATTAGCGTTGTTATTTCCGCAGTTTATGTAAGTTGTAAATAAACGTGCAAAATATAGAAAGGCATTTAAATATTTCCGTTACGTAATTCCCTTCGCAATCCTTAACAGAAAAATATATTTTAAAACAATGAAAAGGAATCGATTTTTGGTAAACAATCGATTATTTTCAAAAGCTTTTTGTGGAGCCTAAGAGATAGCTCGTGTAATCGCAACCAAGAAGTCATGAAAATGTTAGCCGTGACTTACACGTATTTCTCTTATATCGTCTTTCCATCGCACGTAGTGTTATTTTGATGTTGCAGTGAATAAGTGCGACAGTTTCTTGATTGAAAAGCGATGTACCTACAACGCAGG
>NQII01003394.1:221603-279127 GCA_002778355.1 Clitarchus hookeri | reverse complement strand
ACAGTAATGCAAGCTTGGTAGCGTCGGTGGAGTGATTGGCGAACAGATTCAAATACGCCGGGTATTTCACGCACGCCACCATTGTCAGCCAATCACGCCATATGTAGAGGTCGCCAAGCATGCGTGACTGTTGGTGGATGCATTTCCAGCAACTGTTTTAACTTTTTATGTACGGAATCACTCGTTACGTATGCTGCTAATGAACATTTCATGTTTCCGTTAATGTGTTATATTTTTGTGTTTGTGCCTCAACGCGTCACTCCCGCCCATATATTCCTATACAATAATTGTTGGTTTTAGTGAGCTCTACCGCCCCTCAATGTTTGTTCCATGATTTTAGAATCAACCTGTATAGTCTCTTTAGTTGTAGCCTTGTTTTTAAACACTAACTGGCATAAATAATATTTATAAATAATTACTTGTATTCCTAATCCTACAATTAATTATTTTTTTTACAAAAATGATATAATTTCTGTTTTTTAATTTAATGCAGATATATAGGGAAATGACATTAAATATTAGAAATAATGCCTAATTATTGGTCCTTTAGTCTTTTTTTTTGTGTAAACGTTTTATTAGACTACTGAAGAAGCACGCGATGGCACCTAGCTACGAGAGAAAATAGTGGAAACTTTCAATAATGTGCAATGAAATTAAACGAGCAGTTGACCACATTTCTGAAACTTTTGNGAGAGAAAATAGTGGAAACTTTCAATAATGTGCAATGAAATTAAACGAGCAGTTGACCACATTTCTGAAACTTTTGAGACGCAGTAGTGATTACAGAAACTAAGAAACTCAGTCGTTTAGTTTTATGGTATCATATCTCAACCAGATAGCCTATTGTAAATGCATTAAAGATACTAGTATAATTCGAAATAAATTTTACTCTTTCGATTTATTCAGAATGCCATTAAAATACTTACATCAGTTTGCAGACAGTTACAATACATTACAAGGAAATTCGTTCCAGACTCGCTATTGCAAAAAAAAAAAAAAAAAAAAAAAATCTGGATTTGTGTCGTGAAAGTTATTGCTTCAGTTTCATAGCAGGGCTTGAAAAGATGAGACATTAAATTCACATCGGCAGTTCAAAAATGAAAGGTAATGTACGCAAGTAATTGCAACGATAAAATATTTGTATATTTCTGAGGGAATTTACGTTTGAGTGTAACAAGTATAGTGGGGTTCTTATTGTTGTAATCCTCGTCCATCTTGGATTCCGAGCCTTGAAGTCTGTCCTACCAGGGTATTTATTCCCTGCGACCGCCACTTCAGTTTTTGCGCACATTACTGTAATTTTAATTTTTTCGGGCTTGTCACACAGGAAATTTGTTCGACAAAATCTGACACGGCTCTNGCGCACATTACTGTAATTTTAATTTTTTCGGGCTTGTCACACAGGAAATTTGTTCGACAAAATCTGACACGGCTCTCTGGTTATGTCTTCGTCGATACGCGTTTCCTGTGCTTCTCTACGCCTATTTTGAATGACCGATCACCGTGGATTCCTACTCCAGAATCAAACATCTGGCGGGTTGATTACGGTCAGTGATAAAATGGAAGGACTTCTAACTAACCAGACCTCGTCGGTTTCTCAATTCACATAAACATTTCGAAATTTGAAATATGTCATTCACTGTTTGTATTTGCTTCCAGTCAATATGGATTTGTAAAAAATAATTGCAATGTTCTTCTGTTTACAATCTTAGTGTAGTAGGATTCGCGGTCGGCTCAGTAATTTTGCCTGTGACCTTCAAACAGCCGGGGCTCCTGCATTGCAAACCTTCCTTCGGAATTTTACTCAACCGAGATATACTAATGATGATAACGTGTGTTCGGTTCACACCGCGATTCCTACAACTGTTTCTGAGAACGTGAAATGTGTGTGGAAAGTACCAAACCTGTTTGGGATTATTACTAACCTGCAGTTACGGACGGCAGCGTTCGGGAACGTTCGGGTTTCCTCGGAAACACGCATGTGCAGCAGTGAATATGATTGGTGCTTTCGTCGATCGTCGTATGTCATATGTCCGCTATGCGAAAGTACATGTTAGCCATTTTTTGTTGTATTTGTGGTGTTTTAGAAGATCAAAAATGGTGTGGTTAGTTCTAGTCTTATTCCGGATGCCTTATAGTTATAGGTAAGTTACTAATAATTTATACATTTACTCTTCACGTAATATTTCTCACGTCTTTCTAGTCGCAGAAATGCTTTATTGAATGTTAGAATGTAGGGACACGTGGCTTCAGTTTTTACCTGCTTGGGTGTTGCGAAATACGTAAAACGTACATATGTAAAGTTATTGCCATTCTTTGGATTGGGTGGCTAACTTGTAACAGAAGAATACATTTTTGTTTAAATCTCGCCTTCGTAGGCCAACCACACTACTGAATTCCGGTAGCTGAAAAAGGCGCAAAGAAAATTATATCCTTTAAAGAGAAAAAACACAAAAAATCTAATTTTAATGCATGGAAAACATTTGTAATTGTGTTCTCAATGTAAAGTAGCTAAACTATACCTGAATGTATTTGGAAGACTGAGTTTAATAATCCAAAATAACATAAATAAAATATGCTAAGATATTTGAGAAATCATTATTTTCTGTGCATAACGTTTCTGGTACGCCCAGAAAATTTACTTCACATTGTAACATAGCCATTAAAAAAAGCATAAAATATTTTTAAAAAATCTTGCAGCATAGCATATTATGTGTGTAATGACAACTTGTTGCAATAAGGCCATATTTTGGTTGAAAGGAATTAATTATTATTCCCCCACCACCAGAAAAATTGCATTCAGAATACAGTTTCTGCAGTGACAATTAGTGATGAACAGCATTAGTAAAAACTAATGACACATTTTTTTTTGTAACATTAAGCTCTGGCTTAGTCACTTGGCCTGTGGCTACTATTGTTAATTAGGAGGTAGGCACTTAACAAAGTAATGGTCATGAAAATTAAAAAAATTGGCTTTCATTTTAAATTTACCAAATGGGTTGTTTTCGTAGCCGCTGTACACCACAGAATTCCTTCGAATTTAGCAATAAAATAAAATTGTCCCATAAAGAGCAATATACGTTACTAGTATAGCCTACGTCTGTAAGTTCTCTCAATGTGACAGTTTTGATTGTGTATACAAGGTTTGAGAAAAACTAATACATAATGAATAAAAGTAAATTAAACACACAAATCTCAAGTTATGCTGTATGTAACTATAAACTTTAAAGATGATTCCATGGCATTTTTGGGATCGTTAAAATTCTAAAACTATGTGATTGCGTGTTCATTTGAAATAATAAAAAATCAACAAAGTAGTCTGGGCTGTGAAGATCAGCAAAGAATTTAGGTAAATACAACATAATAATCTGGAACATACTGGACAAGCTTGTATTGTAATACCTCTTTACGCAATATTCCTTTTGAGAATTTCACAAACAAATCCTGTTAACATACTATTCTCTGTTTCATGTATGTGTAGTCAATTTTGAGAGTTCCAGAAATGTACATGTAGTAAAATTCTGGTTTAGTAAGTGTTTCTCCACCACAGCTATCAGCTGTTTTACTGCCTGTAAAGTCAACAAAGTTTTTGGGCACCTTTCAGTTACAATTGTTAAACCATGTAGGTCTACTTGTTAAAAACTAGATACACACATTGTATACAAACTTTAATATACATACGTAGTGAATATAGATTTGGTAGACAGAGGTGTAAATATCTTGAAAATGATATATCAGTTAAAAAAATATAATTCAAGTCAGAAATTTAACTATTAATAAAGTATAAAGTTAAAAATTTCAAAACTGCTTACCATTTGTTTGTGTTTTTTTACCAACGTGGCAACATACTTCCATCAACTAATCACATGGCATAATACTTATCAAATGGAAGCGTGTTCTGTTTACGTGTCTACACACTGTACATATGGGTCAAAAACACAGTAAAAATGTCCTGTTGCACTTACATGTAATAGAGAATACCTCTGTGACTATGTTCACAGATGTATACTATAGTAGAAACACAATAAGTAGAATATAAACTTTCTGTCTGCAAACACGATATATCTCAGAATGGTCATTCTAATGTCCATTGCTACGTCAATGTAGTGGATGCAGTTTGTGTTAATGTACAGTGTCAGGAAAACTGTTAATGACACATTACAATGTTATCGCTATAAATGCAAGTTGATGCGTCGACCCGAAACCACCAAGCACTCGTTCACAGGCAGCCATTGCTGAGGCCGTGTATCAATCTAATGAGCACTACTCTGCCAAATCTACCCAGAGCACTACTTCGCGCGCTCTCTCTGTGAGATTGAAGGAACCAATCTTTCTGATGTCACACAGCTGATGACAAAAGGCGTAAAATCATGCTAAGCTTTAATCATGGCCATAGCTGTTGGAAGTACTTTGTATAAGTTCACAGAATTCCAGAAATAATTATTGCACTTCTGGTATAACTGCTGTGGAGTAAAATACCACTATTTTTTGTTTTGCACATTTATGTTGTCGTGTCACAGCAATTATTGCACGTAACTGTTCACACTACTATTCGCACTATGCGAAAGTTAAAAAAAAAAAAACCTGGTAAAACCAAAGGTGTCTGAAACACTTTTATATATGTTTATAAATACATGTTTCTCAAGTTATTTCATTGACTAAAGCATTAAAAATTACCATGCAAGTTAAATGTGATGTGATTTTGGCCCAGAAAGCTACTATAACCTCATTATAATGCTCAGACACCGTAAAAAAAATATGGTGTACGGTCAGAGAGTGCGAGAGAGCACCGGCGAGGGCGAAGCATGCTCTCTCCTCTCTTACGCACTCGCCCTTTTGCATGTTCTCCGATGAATTGAGACAACTAGACAACATTCCATGTGACATCATTGCAACGTGTTTGCGAGAGCACGGGGCATTGTTCTCTGGCCCAATTGAGACACTGTCTAATCTCTCATTTATTTTGATCCAAGCCTTAGTAGCTTCAGATAGGAGGAGAGGGGCATGCAATTATGCACTACGCATGACCGTACAACATGCACAACTCGTTAGTATGCACACTACCAAAATTGTCAGAAAAGTACCATTTGTGTTGCATATGAAGAAGAATGCACATATTTTGTACAATTGTGTAATGTATTGCAATAATACAAATGAATAAGAATGTTTAAAATATTTTTGTAATTGATTTTTTGCACATCCTTTTCAGCTACAAAAAAATTTTAGAAGTTAATTGGAATGTGCTTTCTAAAGCATCCAAAATGTAAATATATTTAAATTTTTATTATAAATAATTTTGTATTAGTATATGGTTTAAATCCATTTAAATAATTAAATTCTAGCGTAATATTTAACAGTTTACAACATATATGCTTCTTTAATATACCACATAAATTTCACTTTTCTGACAATTTTGGTAGTGTGTGTACCACTTTTTGATGAGCTCTGCATTTCGCAGTCAGGTTCCAGGAAGACACTCACCTTCTCCTTGAAATATTTATTTTTACAAACTGACATGTTTTTGTTTGGTAAAGAAACCACACTTGTGTACGACAGCTACCATTATGGTTTGTGATCATTCCTATACAAATGCACTGCAACTGTACCATACTCGCATACTACAGCTGCCAATATGGTGTATCAACGTTCATATACACATGTCTGGAAAAGGTACCATACTTGTGTACTCCAGCTGCCAATATTGAATGTGATCGTTGCGATACATGAATCTAATAGCAATACCATACTAGTAAAGCACATTTGCTAATCTGGTTTGGAATTGTTCCTATACAAGTGTCTGGTAAATATATCACATTTTTATGTTTTGTTTTTTTTTGCATTTTAAGTTATCCATCCTGAATGTTAGATACGTATATGCTTTCATATATATTCTAGTCTTTCAACCAAGTCATTGAAGTGTTCACAAAATAAGCAGATAGACTTCCCGTCACTCTTCACAGAAGGTTCACGATACATGCCTGCATGTATGTTCTTCCGTGATGATTAGGTTGTTAGATACCTCTGAGTCAGGGCGCTAGGTTCGAATCTGTGTTTCTACGCGTAGGTAAGTGTTCTGCACGTCGGAATTCAGTCATGGCGGCTGAAGGCTAACGTGTCCCTAGCAGGGGATGCGTGACCTTTGAGTCTTACATTACAACTCTCTCGGCTAGTGATCTGTGTTATCCGTTAAACATGCCAAGACCGTCATGTTTCTCACATCGGCAGCTGACCATCTGAGCTGCCTCACATATTCCCTAGCATATGACAACAGTCGCGGGCTACCCTTGTGCAGGACTCACGATGATTGTTTATATTATCATAAACGTTTTTTTTTATTTTACAGTTACCGCAACTCTGTGTCTCATGTATGTATAATATTTGTATATATCTTGCTTTTTGCATATCTCAGTTTGTTGTAAGTTATCCATCCTGAATTTTATTTACATATATATAAATATATATCATATTTATTTGGTTCGGAAATTATAGCTAACGATGCTTAGGACNGGAGATGATGAAACCGGAGATTTAATCAAATCCCTAAGGTAGATGATCAATTCACGGAAGATGTTAAAATGACAACTTCGTGGGGTGATTTCCCTAAAGAAAGTAAGTGATTTGATCAAGTCCCTTAATTGTTCTAGTGAAAAGATGGAATAAAGAAGCCAGGACTCGCCCAAAGCCTAGCCATAAATGACGCACCGTGGCCGAGCCCCAGCGTCAGCAGGAAGGTTCACTACTGGTGTTGTGGTCATTTCAAGGCTCGCCGGCAATTTGTTTTAGGTAATGAGGCTACCAGCTTCAAGTATAACGTCTTCCGGAAGATGGGGGACTTAAAATCACTCACTTTCTTTATGAAAATCACCCCACAGAGTTGTAATTTCAACATCTTCCGCGAATTGATCATCTATCTTAGGGATTTGATCAAATTTCCGGTTTTATCATGTCCCTGCGACATATATGTATATACGTATGTAGCAATTTTCGTTGTCGATAGTGCGAGCTTCTGTATTTATTGCTCAAGCAGCCCATCGATAAGGAACTGAGTTCGAAAACATTACAGAAGTTATTTAACCTCTCGTTATTGGCGTAGGTTAGGTTACTGATATAAGACGAGCCTGGGCCAGAACAAATATTAAAACATACGAACATACAACGAAAAAAAGAAAGCTGAAAAACTTGCACACAATTTGTATCGCTTATCTTACTGCGTTTCCTTAGTGGTGACAAAAAAGAAGGCGGCTAACATTTTTAACAATTATTTCCACGCAAATCCCACAGTAATTTATATTCCCCTGAAATTGTTTTCAGCATACATCGTTTTATTAAGGGAGGGTTTTTTTTTATTTATAACCGGGATTTAACTGCCTGAAAAATATATTGGGGCTTTGGCAAATATTAAGTTCACAGAAACGTTTAAGCACGTTACATTATTGTGTTTCAAACCCGGCGCACACGGGACGATTTACGCTCAAATATTATTTGAGAGCTGGGCTAAGAGCTTTGTTACTCGCGGGGTTCGTCACTGGTATGGGCTTCCTTACGAAGCTACTTTGTTAACCCTGTCACGCCGGCTGCTATAACCATGTTTGACATCTGGCGAAAATAATAAACAATTGCTGTAATTACACCAGTAGGATTAAATAGATGACTTTGTGACAGGGAGCTGTTCATGCGCTGTCATTCCGGTCCCTCAGTGGCCATCTTGCCTGCCGTATGGAATGTCTGTGACCTTGACCTTTGACTTTACCCAGTAACCTTTGACATAAAAAATTTAAAAAATCAAAAATAAATATATAAATTTATAAAATAAATTAATATATATTTTAAAAGGTTATTACAAAATTATTACAAAATGGTTTTAATTTAAAAATAAATAATTAAATTTTTTAAAAATTATTTTAAAAACTAATATTTTTGGGGGTCACCCCAGCACCATGCCCAGCAGACGACTGAGCCACCTCCAATCAATCACATTGTCTTAACATTCCCCTCTCCATCCACTTAACAATAATCAATCTATCGTATGCAGCCATCTTGGTTTTGTAGTTTCTTATTTGTTTATACATTGCTGGAGGCCACCATATTGCATTTCATATGTTAACTTTTACATACTTTAGGTGGCACTAGTGTATTAATAATCAATATCACCACTAGGCGAGCTGTCGATTTATACTAAAAGATCAAGAAAGCTCTTCACAAGATGAGGAATGAGTTCGCCACCAAAATTGGAAAAAGGCTGGAAGAATACAAGTGGTGAGAAGAGCTTTCCGAGGACCCAAGAGGAGGGCAGGGGGGTGTATTAAGGTAATGGCTGATTGCGGAGATTATTGTGGAGCTGATTGCGGAGCTGAATGCGAAACTGAATGCGGAGCTGAATGCGAAACTTAATGCGGAGCTGATTTGGAGTTGAATTGGAGTTGAATGCGAAGCTGAATGCGGACCTGATTGTGGAGCTGATTGCGGAGGTGATTGTGGAGCTGAATGCGAACTTGATTGCAGAGCTGAATGCGAAGCTGAACGAGGAGCTGATTGCGGAGCTGATTGTGGAGCTGATTGTGGAGCTGAATGCGAAGCTGAATGCGAAGCTGAATGCGAAGCTGAATGTGGAGCTGAATGCGAAACTGAATGTGGCGCTGATTTGGAGCTGATTGAGGAGCTGATTGCGGACCTGATTTGGAGCAGATTGTGAAGCTGAATGCAGAGCTTATTGTGGAGCTGATTGTGGAGCTGAATGCGGAGCTGAATGCGAAGCTGAATGCGAAGCTGAATGCGGAGCTGATTTGGAGCTAACTGCAGAGCTAACTGCAGAGCTGATTGTGGAGCTGAATGCGGAGTTGAATGCGAAGCTGAATGCGAAGCTGATTGCGGAGCTGAATGCGGAGCTGAATGCGGAATTATTGTGGAGCTGATTTGGACCTGATTGCGGAGCTGAACGAGGAGCTGATTGCGAAGCTGATTGCGGAGTTGAATGCGAAGCTGATTTGGAGCTGATTTGGAGCTGATTGTGGAGCTGATTGTGGAGCTGAATTCGAAGCTGAATGCGGAGCTGATTGCGGAGCTGAATGCGGAGCTGATTGCGGAACTGATTGCGGAGTTGAATACGGAGCTGAATGTGGAGCTGATTTGGAGCTTATTTGGAGCTGACTGCGGAGCTGATTGCGGAGTTGAATGCGGAGCTGAATGTGGACCTGATTTTGAGCTGATTGCGGAGCTGATTGCGGAGCTGAATGCAAAGCTGATTGCGGAGCTGAACGAGGAGCTGATTGCGAAACTGATTGCGGAGCTGAATGCAAAGCTGATTGCGGAGCTGAACGAGGAGCAGATTGTGGAGCTGAATGCGAATCTTAATGCGGTTCTGATTGTAGAGCTGATTGCAGAGTTGTTTGCGAAGCTGATTGCGGAGCTGATTTGGAGCTGACTGCGGAGCTGAATGCGGAGCTGAATGCGGAATTATTGTGGAGCTGATTGCGGAACTAAATGCGAAGCTGAACGAGGAGCTGATTGTGGAGCTGATTGCGGTGCTTAATGCGAAGCAGATTCTGGAGCTGAATGCGAAGCTGATTGTGGAACTGATTGCGGAGCTGATTGCGAAGATGATTGTGGAAATGATTGCGGAGCTGAATGTGAATCTGATTGCGAAGCTGATTGGGGAGCTGATTGCGGAGCTGAATGCGGAGCTGATCACGGAGCTCAATGCCGAGCTGAATGCGGAGCTGATTGCGTAGCTGAATGCGGAGCTGATTGCGGATCTGAATGGAGAGCTGATTTGGAGCTGATTTGGAGCTGAATTCGAAGCTGAATGCGTAGCTGAATACGAAGCGGATTGCGGATCTGAATGGGGAGCTGATTGCGGAGCTGAATGCGGAGCTGATTGCGGATCTGAATGGGGAGCTGATTGCGGAGCTGAATGCGGAGCTGATCGGCGGAGCTCAATGGGGAGCTGATTGCGGAGCTGAATACGAAGCGGATTGCGAAGCATGTGGTGCTTATTGTGGCATTTTCGGCGGACTCTTCGTACAAATGGTTTTTTCATGCGGCTGAGCATTCTCAGTCGGAGGTGAAAACTCTACCGCAGAATCAGCACTGACGACAATCTTGTGGTGATGATGCAAGTCGTGGCTCCATGATTTTCGAGGTCAATGTCAGACATTGGAATTCACAACTCATATTCGTGGTATGACGAAAGAACTCTTCCATATCGATGTTCACCTCACTGTGTCGGAACGTCAACTGCCATTTTTCAATAAAGCAGCGATAATTCTACAGTAAATGTCCTGCCCACTGAAGCCCTTCTACACCAATAATTATCTTAACGTAAAAATATGGGACCACTGTGAAAATACCCACTTGTCAAAAACTAATAAATGCAGTGAATTCGTAATAATTTTATAAAGCTTGAGGAGCTAGTATTTGACGCTGTACCATACGAAATTTATTTGATAAACATTTTTAAATAGAACATATGGAAAAAAATTATAAATTCAAGTTAGCGGGTGGGCACTAATCTCTGTTTACAAGCGTAGGACTTTATGTTTTCAACCTTTTTTTAAGGTGAAAATTATTCTGTGACGAATCTACAGCATTCTTCAAACCAGAAAAACATTTGTATGCATTGCGAAGGTAAACAGTGCATTGACGATAGTTTGAGACCTACAACATATTAGTAAAGTTATTCGGTTAAGAAGAATGAATTTATTTAATTTCGAGAGTTTTGTGTGGATATCAAAAAATACCATTAATAGTTGATGAGTAATACCGTCACATGATTTTAAAATTATGCTTGTTTTAGTATGATTATTTGTAGTTTTTAAAGTACTTTACGTTATTCAAACTTGCAATACATTACATTTGTTTTCGCACTCAACTACACTTTACATCACTTCTAGTTTCTGCACATACAGCTAAATACGGTTTTGCGTTGTTGAGTATATGCCAATTTACTTGAGCCCTTGGATTGGACCATAGTAAAACATTTATTGAGATATATTACAAACACGGCTCTTGTAGTTTTACAATCGAATAATTTTACAAGAGATATTTTTGTACCGTTACAAAAACTTGTAAGATTGCAAAAAATTTCTCAGTAAAAATTACAAAAAATTTTGTTTACAATTTAAGTTCTGTAGGATTCAGAATCTGAGCACCAGGTCGTTACCTAAGTGGTGTGTGAACTCATTATAAACTGGAAATCCCAACCCCCTTAAATTTGTTGCCAAAATCTATGAAAGATATAACTCGCGCCTCTGCTTTTCTGCAAACAAAAAAAAAACACTGACATTTAATTTACAGGTTTTATTTTCCCAGGCCTTACTGACAGTACTTGTTTTCCCTCCATCGTAGTACATATCTACAAATAAAATCGATTTTTCAGTAAAGTTATAACTTGTTTCCTTATTCCAAGATCAAAATCGAACGGAAACTGAAAGTATATAAGTGCTTATTAGTACCTAAAGCAGAAAACAAAACCCAAATACTTCCGTACAAGTGTGTTAATTTACGTATGTTTAGAAAATTACCTAAGCATCAGCCAGAGCATCCAAAATCAGTATGTGAAGTGCGGATCGAAGGAGTTCCTTCAACGAGTCCCTATTACCTCCTTCCCCATAATGCAGAACCAAAAGTCCCGACTCGTCAAGCTGCCCGTCGCCACCTCGTTGTGGCCGCTACCGAGGCTACTTCTACCACAGGTTGAGAATATCAACGGTAAAAATTTGGCTACCGAAAATATACGTCTAGGTAAGCGCAACTGTCGCCCGTGTACCACATGTTCTCTATTTCCTAGGTTAAAAGACTCACTAGGTTTTGAGTCCTGTGTGTCTAAGTGTGCCGAGAATGTAACCCAAATCAACTAGTCGAGGGGCAATAATACTACTCGCAAAAACCACATTTATTTATATGTTCTTAACTTTACTTCTGTCTTGCTGACCGTTGTTCACCTTAAACTTTAATACACCCACTGCCAAAAACGACTGTTAAAACGGACCATACTTCTGTGAAAGTCTCAGAATCGAAAACCCAAGAACGAATCCATAACTCTTGCGAACATTCTAAACGACACAACACAAAAACGACGCCATACTCTCAACACCCACCCTAAACATCCGAACCTTCGCCAACGGCGGCTACCGAAGAACTTATATTGGCTAAGTTTTATTAAACTCAGGCCAGGAAAAAAACTATATTTCTTATGGGAGAGTTCGGCATAGGGAACATTTCCTCCGCTAGATGCGCAGTGATTCAAAAAGGTAACTTTCAATTAACATTTTTAGCTAATTAAATAATAAAAGAGAAAATTTTGTTTTAGTTACGAACTTGTTTTAAATTTGATTTAAGATTATTACAACTGTCATGTTTCTTAACGTAGAAAATAGAGAAAATCCCGTAAGCATGCGACACTAGCGCTTACCTAATGGCGAAAATTTTCTGTTGCCAAACTTTTAACATTGATCTTCCAAACCTTTAGTAAAGGTAACCTTACTTTCGCTTATACACAAGCCGCTGCCATATACTTAAAAAAATGTTTTTCAATCTTTCCAAAGCAGAGTGCAAGAAGAAGTGGTACAAAATATATTTTTCTTGCCGACCATTTAATAATTGTTTAACGCACGGTTGCGCACTCTACGCCTCTATAATTTTCTGGTAGCGCTGCAGTCGCTGAGAAACCTGGCAACACGGCAACCTGATGACGTCATAGACTGACGTGCGAAGGCAGCGAAGAACGCCTCGACGTGAAGTCGGTTTTCGTGTTGCGTATGGTTGAGTAACAATGTGCGGTTCTCGGGGAAGATTCCACTTGCTGAGCGAAATCGACTTCAATCGGTCCGGCCCAATTGTTCAGGTGACTATCAACTCGCTGCCACGCCATGGCACGTCAACGGTAGCAGAGACGCCGACCACGGTAGGACAAAATATTCTTTTTCTCAGTAAAACCACGCTGCTTGTTTTTTTATTTCAGACGTATTTCCGGCCCAGAAGCTTCTATAAGACCTTTGGAATTTATTCCGTAAACGCTTGTGAGAGGTCTGTTAAGTGCCTAGGATTTCCCGCTCTGTGCGACCAACTTTCATTCGAGGTTTGATATCCTTAATTTCGTGGCAGATTATAAACTGGTATCGCGCCTGGCCGATTGTATTGCAGTTTCAAGGCGTAGGGCGGTCCTATGGCTGCTACTTGAAATGCGTTGAATAAACTAAAAATACTCCTCCATTTTAATTATACGTCCGTGAAGTTTAATATCGCTCAAATTGGTTTGAAAGTACAATTAAGAAAAATTATATTGACAACTAAAACCTATTACTGTTGGGAGCCTGCCAAGATTTAAAAAATTACCCAGACAATAAAACATTCATGGGCGGATTTTATTTTTAAATGCTGCAATACCAGCGACGGTTAAGAAACACAATAAGTGTGAATTGGTGGCTCATAGGTAACATCTTGGTTAAATTAAACATGCGGTTATATTAGAGGAGAGTTCCAAACTCCATCGCACATACTTTTTTTTTACTGTTGACTACGCATTAAAAATTTAAGTTTAAATGTAATTATAATGCCAAACGTATACAATTACGGCAATTCTTCAATAAAAAATACCCTTATGGCGTCACGTTACAATTTCAAAATTCTGATAGCACATCAGAAAGCATTAAAATGTTTTAACGCCCAACGGTAATAAAGCAATATTAATGTGCTAGTTTTCGAATATTCGCAAACAAGTTACCGGCAGGCAACAGTTGTACGAGTGGGGTTTTTATTTACTACGAATGATACGCCTATGTGTACACATGACGAGTGTTGGTAAGCTAACCGCTGTTGTGTAATAAGATGTTGTTACCGGCTCGTGCACCCGGCCTTGTATAAGTTTCAAGACCTAGTACGGTATCGTGTGGTATCGGCTTTAAGAAGCACTCTGTCTTGTACAATCTTCAAGGCCTGTTGCACGAGACGGTATGACGGTATAATCACAATAGCGCGATGGGCACGACGCGAATGAAGTAATTTTCCAGACTATCAGAATCAGACTTTTGTGACGTGACGGGCAGCTACGTATTTTTATGCCCATGTGTAATTTCAACCATATTTTCACCCTCAGAGTATCAGATGAAATGTAAATAAATTGTTTAGAGAATAAAACAATTACGGAAACATTAATAGCCGTAGTGGCAAGAAACTATAAATAATATTTTTAAATGTTGGTCGCGAGGTGGTAAAAACTGGTTTTCTCATTAAGGCGCCCGCCTACCTGGGTCTGTTTTCCGCGATCGAGGCCGAGAAGCGCTGGAGCGAAAAAGCCGTTTGTAGCCATTTTGGAAGACTTTCATTATACACACTTTAGGTAATTCCTTCCACTTACATCTATGTTTGTGCGGGCGCCTAGTCCCGCAGTATACAACATTTATACCGCTTAGGTTATTTTCCTTATTTATTATATACACTTTTGGTAATTCCTTCCACAACAATTACTCCGTTTAGGCTATTTTCCTTAATTACTACATAAACTTTTGGTATTTTCTTCCCCATACGTCTCTTATGCGGGTGGCTAACCTTGCCGTTCCAACGTTCCTTTCTTGGTTATTAATTCCCATTCTACTTCCCGCTGTTATTACTATTCAGTTTCCGGTGGGGTATTGTTCCCCCGCCTATTGGCCACGGCCCTTAGTTCCGGTTTTCTTTCTATGTTTCCTTTCTCTCTACCATTTTGTTAATCATTTGGTGTTTTGGTTTATTTTACCCCTGTCTTATACACTAACCTTGGTTTTATTTCTTCGCAGTTTCACTTGGTGTTCTACAGAAGAGCGCTGCACGCTAGAATATATAGTATCATTTTACTGTTCATGTTATTATTTTCTATGTAAAGCGTCATGTTTTATAAAAATATAAACAGCATATCTCATCAGTACCTCAGTACCAGGTTTGCTGCCAGCAGATATATTGTGACTTCGTTACATATTCTCAGAAATGTAGTTACCCACATAACCTGCTCTGCAAAGAGCGTCGGTTTAACAAATGTCACGATATTTTCGCACTAGAACAACACAAGCGTGAATAGCGAGATGCATGAAAGACGGTAACCTACAAAAAAAAGTTGCATATATTGAGATGCATATGTATCGAAGGATATTGTAATTTTTTTAGAGGTCATGAACGACTGTGTAAATTAATTGGTTAAAAAATTGTCTGTGAATAACATTGTGTTTTATTTCTTGTTTACCTAATTTTCCAGAATATAATTACAATTTAAAGGGCACAGAAATAACATTAATTTAATTATTGTATAAAGTACCATCGTACTATATGCAAGATTATATAATTAAATAAAAAATACTTTTTAAAATTGATTCAATTAAAATTTTTAATATATAATATAGAATGAATAAAAAGGCAGGTAGTCAGTCCCGCATAATGCAAGTACACCGCTCATTGAAATTAATTTTTTTATAGGATGAAAATTACAAATTTTCCTATGCCTTTAAACATATGAGTGTCGACAGCTCGCCTGACAGCTGAACCGAGAGAGTGGTGGATGCTGACAGCTCGCCTGACAGCTGAACCGAGAGAGTGGTGGATGCTGACAGCTCGACTTGCAGCGAAATCGAGAAACTAACGCNAGCTCGCCTGACAGCTGAACCGAGAGAGTGGTGGATGCTGACAGCTCGACTTGCAGCGAAATCGAGAAACTAACGCCACATGTGTGTTGAAAATATAATTCAACATGGAGGGCGCCGACAGAGCAGCCTACACTTTAAAAAATAAACAAATATTGCTGCTGCCCGGTGGCTAAATCGACAACTCACCTGGCGGCGATATAGATTATTAATATACTAGTGCCACCTGGGTAATGTAAAAGTAAACATATTAAATCCAAAATGGCGTCCACCAGCAATGTATAAACAAAAACGAAAAAACTAATAGGGCTGCATACGATAGAATGAGTATAGATGAGGGGTGTGGAGGCCACCTCGCTTCACAATCTTCGTTTTTCGAGAACTTATTTAGCCTCGCAAACGTCTCCACTCCACTCAACCAACATCGTACAGCATCACTAGTGACGGTCTCCACCCATCCTGTTCTGAGGAGACTCGTCGAAGACGACTTGCATTCTTGACTTCCCTTTACGCCGTATTCTACTGACACACGACAACTTAGATTTCCTTTGCCGCGTAACCATAATCCGATGGCGGTGGTGGTTGAAGAACGACAATACATCGTTTTCATGACTTATTAAAATTGTTGTAACAACACAGATGACTGCCCTACTTAATTATATATGGGCAAGGGACAGCAGGCAAATCCGAACACAATGTTTTGTGAGTGATGCATCGTCAGAAATTGTGGCGTTATGTCGCGTGGCGCTATCTTCTGTGATTCTCGGTACCCTCTGGTAGGGATAAGCAGAATGCAAATAGCACAGCGACACGCTCGGGTTATCTTTCAGTTTTATTTGCTTCCGTCAATGGTCTGGGTCATCGGGCAAATTTTCAAAGGAATAATAATAGAAGGGGTAAAAATAGCTCGCGTACAAAGTTTTGCGGGTTTCCAGACATCCATTGTGCCGTTGCCATCCTTCCTAGGCGGGCCCAGATTTACGGCGTTTACAACATGTATGGATATCGCTGTGTTGGCAGTTTCAGCTTTCAAAAGACGCGAAATCTGGAGCAGCATCCTCCCACCATGGGGAGGACTTGCCACAGGATCGCGATAGACATCTCTACGAATCCACGCAGGAGCCACATGATCTCGCAAGCATCCACGCTAGGAGTTGAGCAGCAATGCTTCAAATGCATTTTTCAACTGTGCAATTTTGGCCTAATGAATAGCCTAATTATTTGAAAAGTTGCAATAATATGTTATTTACACGGGTGTGAATACTAAGCGATTCTGCGTTNATGAATAGCCTAATTATTTGAAAAGTTGCAATAATATGTTATTTACACGGGTGTGAATACTAAGCGATTCTGCGTTCGCGGAATTTCCCGCGGAATACACGAGTTTTGTATGGTTGCAGAATCATTGCAAAATCACGCGCATGTGATGACTAGAAGTTGGTCGGCCTCGATGTTCGCTGTCTAGAGTTAGAACAGGAACAGGGATAAACGCTTCCCAAATAATGTCATTAATATTTAATAAAATATATATTATTTTCCGCAAACTTGTTTTTTTATTACGTTGAATCACTTTGCCCTGACAATAAGCTTCATTTGTAAAATACATGATTTTAACAAAACAAAAGATTTAATTTGCAGTGCTTAAATAAAACTTCTTTTTTATCCGTATACGGAACGTATAGACTGAATTTCGTCCTTTGCCCTCATCCCTAACATTAGCGCACGAACTGTCAACTGTGAAAGCCACGTGTTAAATCCGTTATGTGTAGTATTTTTAACATTTCATTTTAAAACAAATCCACCCTTTTACACAGAGAAATTTCATGTTCGTAACATGGTTATACTAAAGTTATATTACAGGTTGATTGAAGTAAGTGTCATTGCTTCTCGAGAAACATTTATTTACGTAAACAGTAAGCTAACTACAGTTGAAGGCATAGGATACAGTAGTTGAGTTTTGCAACACAGTAATGGTTATGGTAGAGTTGGCGTGTACGCTGTAACCTATATTCCATATGGTTCGGATCAGTCTTCCTTAGGCAGTGAATAACAGTGCAGTAGTATTATAAGAAAGATAATAAAATATTTATCAACTGCTGGCTGTGCCCACGGCTCAGCTTGCATAGACTACGGAATTATTGTTTAGCTTTTTAAGGCCCTCCCCCCCCCTTTTCCCTATACCGATGCTTCCGCCCTCCGCCATCATTGCTCTCCACGTCTGCGTAGGGTAAACCGACTCGCGAAAGTAAATTTTTTTGAGATATTTTCTCGCGATAAATAGCAGCCAATATCAACTTTCAGCCGTTCAACTATTTCTGTTGTTATGATGTGATCATGCCTTAGCTGAACGGCCTGCCTGATCACGCCTTCGAACATTAAACCAGGAAACGAGCGTGATTGCAACACCACCGAGCAGAAAGAAGACAGTGGCAGAAATCTCCTCCACTGGCCAGTAAACGGGGCCGCAATATATTAAACAACGCGCCCGATATAGGCCGGCGTAACACCCGGAACAGCGTCTTTTGTCGTCAACCCGAGCAGAGAGAAGACCACGGAAGATGGGCGTGTCCGGCTGTCGTTAAGTCTCGTAGAATCAGCGTCCGGCAACATTAACAAGGCTGGTAACTTTCCATCTAGACAGTAATAATATGGCGTGAGGTATTAAATAATAATGTAAATTAAATAAACACCTTGGTATTCAATTTAAAGCTTCCCCGAACAATAGTAACATAAATATTAATCCTAATGTTAATAAACCTCATCTTATACTGTTGTGCCCTTCCTAATCATGATTCATTATTAAACAACGCCCCCCAGCAACTTTGGCGTTCGAATGGCTTGAAAGGTAATTCGTAACACTGTGCAAGAAATTACGTCGATCTGTTGCTCGGTTGCGACGTTACATTGTTGAGGTTACATTGTTGACGTTGCATTGTTGAGGTTGCATTGTTATTCCGTTTGTGTTCTTTTTCATTTTCCAATAAGAATTTTAATAAATAATTTAAATAAGACATTTTCTCGCGATAAAAAGTGGCCTATGTCACTTCCCGGTCCTCCAACTATCTCTGTGCAAAAAATCACGTCGATCCGTTGCACCGTTGCGATGTAAAAGAGGGACAAAAAACATCCAAACACACTTTCGCATTTATATATATATATATACATGCCGAAAGTATTATGTTTCTTAGAGCACTTTTCATATGCCGTATTTTTGTAGAGATATTAAACAATAGCAAATATATATTTCGAATCGGTTTCACCTAGCATTGCTGTATGGTACCAACAAATTAACGTTTTCCTGCTGGGAAAATTGGGTACTCTAGACGGGCGGAAGAGAAAGGAAGTTGTTTTTCCTCCCAAGCGAAGTGGCACTGTTGCCCGCGAGACCTCACAAAATTAAGGTGGACAGAGAAAACAAGATGAATGGGTTAAGGGTTATTTCATTTACCCGGGGGCCATTCCTTGGAATGAAAACACCCTAGTTTCTTCCTGTCGCCCAGGTCACCGGCGGAAAGTGAGGCGACTTCTCATCTGTGTCCGTAATAAAATAACTTCAGCCAGCAATGCATCGCGTACTCATTTTGAAAGTAACGAAATGCATTCAAAACGCCATTAGTTAATTTTATAATCGTACAAAGTCAGAATGATGTTACTGAGCACATATTAGTCTTAAATTTGAAAGTGATCATAACATTTAAATTTGTTTTTATTAATATTATCCGGCAGTGCAAATGCGTTAATTACAAGAAAAATTCAAGTCCAGGCTTTACGGAGTATTGAAACGAATCTGCGCTGTGATTAAAACATGAACGAATTAGAGTAACACAATTGACGTAAATAGGATTTCAGGAATATGCAAAAAATATGTGTGTAGTTGTAAGCAAAATTGAATAAATTTTGTGATAGGTATCTTAGGTTTGCTCAATACAGATTTTTTTTATTTCGTTACACGATTGGTATAGCACGTAAAATAAAACAATAGTTAAACCAGACTGAAAATGGTATGACAGATATTTTCCTTGGTGATATCGTAGTTAAAATAAAAGAGTTATTTGAAGTAATAACTGTAATTTTTCTTCGCGCCAAACATTTATTTTTATGAAACCAAATATTTATTTAATTTGAATAAGCTGCATCCTATGTGGAAGAAAGTATTTTCTTAGTATCTCGTGAAGTAGCTTACCACTACCAGTGACTGTAATAAATTTCATAGAGAAATAATGCCATCATCAATTTGCAGGCAGGTGTATTAATATTTTAGAGCTGACAACAAATTTTTTTTGTGTTTAAGTTATTAATATTGTAAAAATCGTATTTCTAAGTATAAAGTGTTTAAATACACTCGTTTACTAGTGCCGTGTGTACCAAAATAACTACAGATTATAGCAACTCCCTGAGACGTATAATTTGTTGATGCATTATTAATTTTAAAAAATATTTATTCTGTGGCAGTCACTAAGTGTTTTGTTTGTATTCGCTCTGCCAAACTTTTCTGTGCGGAAAACAAAGTTTTGAATTGTCATCACAAAACTATAGTGACCACTAAACACTTACGGGGTCGCGGTGGTGTAGTGGTTAGACTATTCGCATCTCACTCTGGTGAACCGGGCTTGATTTCAGGTGGAGTCTCTCCCTGTTTTTTCGCATGTGGGAATCGTGCCGGAGGATGCCGCCGGTCGACGGGTTTTCTCGGGGATCTCCCGTTTCCCCCATCCTTACATTCCGGTGCTTCTCCACACCCACCTAGCTTCACTGTCATCTTCTCTCAAGATGCCGTTTTTCAAAGTCGCCGAAATCTCTCCACTTCACTGTATGTTTTCCATGTCTGAATAGTGTTATTTTGTCACATTTCTATAAAAGTCTTTGTAGCCTATCTGGATTTGCATAGAATGGATATACCTTTAAAAAAGCTATGAAAAACATCTAAACGTTTAAAACCACTTATTCATTGACCCAGGACATAAATTCCGTCATACCTGCCAGTTGACACGTGCTATTATCGGTTACGTTTGGCTTCCTTGCCACAAAGGTGCAACGCTCGTGCAAGCATTGCCACCGAAGATTCTTCAGCCTGTTATTTTGCCAGGGTAAATATCTTGAAGCTAGTAGTGGAGAAATAAATACTTAATGAAAGTTTAGCCGTTTCATACTCTGGAGTATAACTAATCATATTATTATTAGTTTATATTATTATATATTATTATAATTATATTATATATTATTATATAATAACATATAATTATTATATATTATTATATTTAGTATAATTATTATATTATAACATTTAATGTAATTATTATATTATAATTTATTGCATATATAATAATATATAATAAAATGATATATAATAAATATATTATTATAAAATATTTATTTTGGTGAGATAAAACGACATTGAAATTGAGCGCGTGTGTGACGTGNATAATAAATATATTATTATAAAATATTTATTTTGGTGAGATAAAACGACATTGAAATTGAGCGCGTGTGTGACGTGCCTTCGGTGATTTTGTTGGCTCACGTACGTGTTCGGAGGAATAAAAAAGAAAAATAAGAATATAATGGAAATAAACGCGTGGAGGTGATCCCCTGAGCCTTGGCTCACAGCCAGTGCCGGCGAAATTCCCGGGGCGCGCGCCAGACCTCGAGTGAACTGTGCAGCGGCAGAAGAATAAACTAGCGCGTCCGATATCTGCAGTATTCCCGAGTTTCTTACGTCCCTACGGTTGGTGTAAGGTCATCTAAATAATTTCAANGCGCGTCCGATATCTGCAGTATTCCCGAGTTTCTTACGTCCCTACGGTTGGTGTAAGGTCATCTAAATAATTTCAATCCCCTGCCTCGTACCTTTTTCTACGCAGTGTGTGTGTGTGTGTGTTGCCTCAACATGTCAAGACTAACATTACTGGTGATCAGGCTTTGCCGTTGTGGATCTATAGAGTTTTCTACACCAACTGCATCACATAATTTGTATTTTAATAAAGGCATCGACAGGGCATGCCGCATTGCTTTTTATGACTTTTTACCAGTTACTGTAATCTATTCGCGGTTTCTTCATACTTTTATAATCTTACATTTTATTAAAACGTCTCATATATGCCGTTTTGTGTGGTTTCCTAAATAATAAACGTCGAGAGTGTTTAATATATGCGTTAATATTAAATTACCTAGTTTTCGGTTCGATTGAACTTTAAATTATATTTCATCTTTAAATTTAAATATTTCATTTGTAACTTATATTAATAAAGACAGAAATAGCATAGGTGTGTTGGTAATTGCCTATTAAGAAATACTTCTCATGCAACATATTATTACANTAATAAAGACAGAAATAGCATAGGTGTGTTGGTAATTGCCTATTAAGAAATACTTCTCATGCAACATATTATTACACTGAGCGCGCACGAATGTGTTACGTTGTCATTTGGTCTAATTTTCTAAGCTTTGTTTTCTTTAGGCGGAGGAATATCCTGGAAGTAGAACTTAAGTAGGGCTTCAAAAAAGTTGTAAGTAACCGTAAAAGGACTATAGTATAATTTTTGTTATCGCCTGCAAGAAAAAAAACCAGATATTTCTTTCCGACAGCCACTAAGCAAAAATAAATAAATGAATGAAGTGCATATTTTATACAATTTGTTAAATCTTGAGTAACTGTTTTATGCTATTTTTGCAAAAAAATTCGTTAAACCTTTTAAAATAAAAATTATGGCTAAGCATTTATAAGATACATATTTGCTCGTTTTACAGCTACCTAAGAGCCAGTGCACTTAGGACGACCTAAAGCAGGCGAATACTAAGTCTGTGACCCTGTGATTGTGATTATGTTTCGACAAAGTAAACTTTTCGTTGATATATAATAAAGACGTTTCACAGTTCCTTAAACCTAATTGCAAATATCTACTCGTCGACCAAGTGTGGAACTGGAACATCAGAAATATTTGTTGGCTTCTTTATCTTACGATATTATTACTTCAAGATTTATTGGAATTAAAAATTAACCCTCAAAATGGGTGCCAATTTGTTACCAACCATTAATAAGTGGTTCAAGTTACATAACTACATTTTCTAATTCTCTTTAGTCACACCATGAATCCTGCAGGGCAGTCCACAAATCCAATCTGCGCCAATTTGAGAAAGGGTTGCACGTCTGTCACGTTTAATGATCCTCGTCAGTCGTCGTTTGGCCCGTTCTTTCACGATCTTTTTCCAGCCGCAGCGATGTCGAAGATGTGATGTTTTACCGGATTCTCGATATTCACGTTACACTCGTGAAATGGTCGTACGCGAACATCCAACTGTTATCGCTACCTCAGAGATGCTATGTCCCTTCTCTCGTGCGCCGACTATAACACCGCGTTCAAACTCACTTAAATCTTGATAACCTGCCAGTGTAGCAGCAGTAACCGATCTAGCTGCCGACCGCATGGCGTTATTCTGATTGGTTCCATACCTCTGTTATTTGCATACGCACGTCTATACCAGATTTTTTTGTCTCTTCGGTGTATTTTATGGGACCTTCTTAAACTTCTACTGTTAGTTGATTGATTATTCTTTGCTTAATGTGGTCAAGAATATGTGCATATGTATTTCGTAACAACAAAGTTAGTTTCAATCGCATTATCTTTTTAAGTACCTCTGAATGCTGATTGTTTAAAGTAGAATACATCAGATGTAGTTGTACCAACTGCTTGTTCAGGCCGGTTCTTAGCTGCTGAAACTCTTCCTTTACAATTCTTCGTATGCCTCTTCAGCTTNCACCACGTTCAAACTCACTTAAATCTTGATAACCTGCTACTGTAGCAGCAGTAACCGATCTAGCTGCCGACCGCATGGCGTTATTCTGATTGGTTCCATACCTCTGTTATTTGCGTACGCACGCCTATACCAGTTTTTTTTGTCTCTTCGGTGTATTTTATGGGACCTTCTTCAACTTCTACTGTTAGTTGATTGATTATTCTTTGCTTAATGTGGTCAAGAATATGTGCATATGTATTTCGTAACAACAAAGTTAGTTTCAATCGCATTATCTTTTTAAGTACCTCTGAATGCTGATTGTTTAAAGTAGAATACATCAGATGTAGTTGCACCAACTGCTTGTTCAGGCCGGTTCTTAGCTGCTGAAACTCTTCCTTTACAATTCTTCGTATGCCTCTTCAGCTTATCGCCATGTTAGAACATACGTTTGCACTTGATGCATCGCTGCACAGCACAGGAAGGCCCCTTCACACAAGTAGTTCTTTCATGCTTCCTTGCATCTTGGATGTAGGCAAATATCTTGTCACAGTAACACAAACGGAGCCTAGACGAAGTCATCGATGGCAGCACTACTATAGGTGTACAATCCAAAGAAGTCGATGGTGCTATTGGTGTCACGCCTGAAGAAGTCGATGGTGGTGCTGTTGCAGATGTCCCATCTGAAGAACACGTTGGTGCTGGGCCAACCACAGACGATGCCACTTTTGCTGGACTAACAACCTTTGCCTCCATAATACATTCCACTTGCTTTCACGAGCTGAGGAGAAGTGTCTTTCACGACTGCCACTGTCCAGCTAACCTTCCTAACTGGAACCCAGCTGATTATATACACTTACATATATACTATACCAGTCACTGTAACTCATGCATGCCATATGTTCTACCAACTAATGCCAGACGAGATATACTCACTATCCATACTACTTACTCTAACTCAAGCGTACTTCAACCATTAAATCCACACTGATCTTACCAAAGGCGAACTTACTGCTCATACTTTCTGCTCTACTGGTCAGGACGAGCCAAATATACTAGTCACAATACCGCCATACCAACCATGCCATCCATTATAACCCAAGTCATACCAGACCACTCAACACCCCATCTCCTAAAACCAAAGAAAACTCAGTCATACTAATGAACCATACCATCCAACACACAAAGCGCATAATCCATCATATCTCAAGTGTACCAAGCAATTGTAAAGCTGAGACCAGCCCATAACCTAACACCCATTCCATTTGTTCTACCAACTAATACCACTCGTACTTACCAACAATACCACCCACTATAACTCAAGTATATTTCAACCATACATCCACACAGACCATACCAATAAAACATACAATCCATACAATACAAAACCATTTCAAAACACTACGATACAATCAACTTCTTTCCATGCTATCTACCATTCCAACGGACACTAGCCAAATACACTGACCATCCATACCAGCAACATTAAACCTTTGCATTACATGACTCAACAACACACATAATGTCCATGCCATAGCATGAATTGTGTACATGCATACACCGACAATAACCAGACATATATGCAGGAAACCATACCACCCAAATACCATCCATCAAACCCAAGTAATGTCAGACCACCCAACATACTATCTCCTATAATCCAAGAAAAACTCAAGTCAACCATACCACCTAACACGCCAATCATGCTATTCCTCATAACTCGGGCAACTATACGGTTAAGACCAGCCCATAACCTATTACCCATTCTGTCTGCTCTACCAATCGACACCACATATATATTCAAGTATGTCCATACCTGCTTCAGTGCAGTACATGGTGAAGATATTGTATTCATAATTACTACATGACTGGTCCTGCTTTAATACACCAGGGTTATTTTTTTTTAGTTATTTTTGGTTGTTTTTTCGGGGNTTAGTTATTTTTGGTTGTTTTTTCGTGGTAAAATGAGGCTTTTGGAATGTGAAAGCGATCCCCCCAAATTGGATGGAAAAGGCAGTGGGGGAATCGTTTTTGCACATGGGGGGTTTAGTGCTTTTTTGAAGGAAAAAGAAAAAAATGTGAGAGGAAAAAGAAAAATTTGGTGTTAAGAAAGAGAATTTCAAGGGGAAACGGGAAAAGCAAGATGGCGAGCCCCAGAGCCTATCCTTGATCCCTGGCGTCTACTATGTTAGATTCATAGGAATACTACTCATTTCACTTGGTAAATGCTGTCCGAATTTCTACTGATATGATAGATTTATTTTGATGTGGTTTTAAAAATTGGAATTTAATTTTAAGAATTTTTACATACTATTTTGGGTGTAGGTGTTGCTTAAAGTATCAGATTAAAAATGTTGTGCCTATATGAGCCTCTGGTCGTAGATAAGCTGGACGTTAAATAGCCGGAAGTGAAGCGGAAGCATTAAGAGTGCCTTGAAGAATAAAACTGTGCAGGAAGAACTCTGAGGAGAAAATTGAGTTGCCAGGCTGAGAGCTCCTGCGAGAGAAAGAGGAAGGAAAAGCCGAGGACAGAAAACAAGGAACTCAATGACTTGGAACTTCGGAACTGTCTAGATGCTTAACAAAGGCGGACGAAATGTAGCGAGCCGTACTGGGAACTGCCTCCAATAATAGAATGTGTTAGTTGGTCCTTGTGCTTCTTACTCACCGCTGTCTGAAGGTGAACGTGTTGTGAGATTTACTCTATTTCTTCAGTAGCCTACTTCAACCCCAACTACATCTTCAATCAATTTTTAAGAAGGAAACATAACATCGCAAGATAAAAAATAATGTTGTATGTTGAATCACTGTAATTGTTCCGCTAGAAAAAACAGCATTTTTCTTAACTTAATGTCTTAAACAATGATAACCAAAAATTTCGAGTAACAAAAAGTATAAACAAATTAAACGATAACGTTTAAGCCTTTTTTGCAACTAGTGTTCAATAAATTATGCCCCAAACATGAAACCAGCGATAAACAATTTGAAGTTTAACCAATGGTGCAAAAATGTGAAAGTGTGTGGAACCTTAATTGAATTTTCTGGTGTTTGAAATTACAACAGGGTTTTATTGTAAAATCTTTAATTTTTAAAGTGGTGCCACTAACATAACGCATTTTTCTTTCGTGAACTTTGACTCCTTTTTTATTACAATTATTAACATGCATATTTATTTGTACATGTCAGTGAAACAAGTTATATTAGAAACATCCCGCAGGAGATAACTACGAACTAAAGTGAAGTACGCCCAGAGGCCACGGTTGCGATCGGAAAATTTGACAAAAATGAGAATCGCAGTCAAATTAAACTTAAATGCCAGATACTTTTTTTGACATAATCAAGCAACAGCACAATTGAAAGTCAACGCAGCACTTAGAAGCAGTTATTCTTTCCCCATTATTACAGATCTGACTTTATGGCTGCCAAAGTGCGTAAAAATGTGGATATCTCTTATAAACATGCAAATATTTTATAACTACATAAAATTATTATACATATTTTTCTTGTAATTAGGAACGTGTCTAAAAATACGTTATCGGTGAGCTATTTGTGCGCCACAGAAAACTCGGAATATGACACAACATGACAAGTGCACCAACAACGTAAGTCAGTTTTAAAACTATTTGTGTTCGTCTTATGGTTCACTTTTTTTGCGGACATGTATCTGTTTGTCACTGTAACAGTGTTTCTTTAATTGTGCAACACATAAACGTTTTTAATTTATTCGTCTGTTCAATTGCTTTGTTTTGGAATTATTTTGTCAGATTTATTAGATAATGATTATTGTCATTTTTAATTTTTCGGGATTTTCTCTGCGCTATCCATTTAACAGCTGACATCGGAATGCATTAAGTGTACTTGTGATTTCATAAAATATTAAAATTTGACATTGTATTCGGATACAACTTTAGTCTACAAATGAACTCATTTGCAAAAAACTAATATTACCTGAACATGCCATCGCAAGGGCATGTAAGTATTTACAGGCAAAGGACATGATTGTGTGTATACTGAAAATATCAATGCATTTTACCGCACCAGGCATGTATATTGCAGGGGACCAACACTTACAGGAAACAATTGAAATGGCGTTGGACTACCCGTAGTGTGAAAACAGGCGGCGATACGGTCGGGCATGGAGGTACACAAACGTAGGTTGGACTCTCGAGGAAGATGCTGCCGCAACTCACCTTCCAAATGAGATGTAGTTGCTGCTGACCAAAGTTGTCATCCAATCTGGTTCCAGAACTTTCTCGATGGGTGAGAGGTCCGGGGACCTTGTCGGCCCAGGAAGAATGTTGGCGTCACGAAGGTAGGTCAGAGGTACTCGTACTGTGCGAGGCCGGGTATCATCCTGCTGGGACGTGCACCAGGAAGGGGAGCGCACATGGTCGCAGAAATTTCCAGAACGTGTCGCCGAGCCGTCAGGGTCTCTTAAATCACCACTAGCGGGGCACGGAAATAGTAAGAAATTACACACACACACACACCCACACCCACGACTCCTCTCGTTGGGTCGGTGTGCCACTTTGCAACGAAGCGTGGACTCACGGCACTGACCGAGACGTCTCCAGACTCGAGAACGGTGCTCGTTTGTATCCAGACCAGGAACGTGATTCATCGCTGGATACCACTCGTTGCCAATCCTCAAGCTTTCATGCTGCCCGTTCCCGGCAGGAGGTGAAACATGCTCGGCAATGCTCAGGCCGTAACGGTGGACATGGTAAGGGACGCCATACGCTCAGGCGTATCCCCGTCTCCTGTGGCGAGTCCCTGGATGGAGCGCAGCGACGCCCGTGGAGTGATTGCAGCCTGTCGCACGGTGCGTGAAACGATCCTCCCTGCCGGTAGTCCGCCGGGGCGACCCGAGCATTATAGATGGGTGCGTGCGCCCCAGTGTTGCCACTCCATCCAACACCAACCCACAGTGTAGGCAGAACAGTTCAGGTGGCGAGCAATGCGCTGAAACGTCCAAACTGCCTCTCGTAGGCCAACGATGCGGTCTCTCTCAAACTCATCCAGCTGGACAAAGGCTTGTCGAATGCGCCGTCGGGGCATTCTGCATGCTCAGTGAACTTGGCTCTGTAGCTCACACTGCTACTAAGGCCGTATTCGGCGTCTTGCAGCCATGCATTATGGAGGGACATGCATGCCCCCTAGTGGTACATCCGTGCAAGCAAACTGCATTAAACGCAAATGGGACACGTGTCGGGCCATGACGATACTGTTTGGCAACCTTCGTTGTACTCACGCAACTCGTTCATGGTGCTATTTTTTTAATGAGTGTGTTTTAAGTATTGATTGAGAAAAGAATGTAGCGATGATAAAAATAAATCAAGATTTTAATTGTTATGTTTATAAAAAAAACCATTTCTCAAACAGATAATTTTCGCAAATCTAGTAAAACACAATTTACCTTGATGAGTATTTTACGGTAGCTTCGACAGTTCCGAAAATTGAAAAGCTATCATTACCCAAAGCAGGCCTGTTGTTGCGCCTATGTCGATTTTACAGCGAACTTTTATGAAAACATACTCACATGTCGGTTAAAATGTAGGCCTAATTAAAACTTGTAATGTCAGTGGAACACGTTTGTACGACATATAAAATATTTGAATCACCGAGCCAGGAATCGAACCCACGGATCTCGCATGATTTGTGTGCACTTCATGAAAGCGCTGCGATTTCGATAAGCGAATAACTATGCTGTCGAAGTTACCCAGAGCGGTACTTAGAATTGCGTTCTGTTGAAAGACGACATTTTATGATTGGCCGACTTTGCATATGGCATTCCAACGTTAACTATTTTTTTCGGCCTCTATTAGGAAAACAAAACGCCATACCTTCTAAAATCGTTATGTTTAAGATACCTTCCAGTAGCACAACTTTGCGTCGCTCGCGCCATATTCGTTAGCTATGAGAACACCCTCTATACTCGGAATCCCCTCCTTCGTGCTCCTTGCACTCCCCCCTCCCACCAGTCCTCCTTTACCTTACGCGTGCGTCTGACTCTGTAATTGGCGGCAGTCATTGATCTAAGATCTTGCGCGGCCAAGCTACGTCACTGTTCTGAAATCTCTGATCGGTCCGGGACAAAAAATTCGGGAAATCCAACAAAACTAGTTCGCCGCTAGCATCGAGCCATCTGCCTGCAGCTCTCGCCACGAACACATCCCCCAACCCCTTTCAACAAACCTCACGTGTCCAGGGATCCTGGCATTCATAAACATACAGACTGATTTCTGTAATGCCTAATTATTTTACACCATTTGCTTAATATTAACTAAACCTATATACTGAATATATTAACTAAAGGATTGTCATAAACATTATCTTCACACTCACTACCATTTCATGCTTGTCCACACTCAACCAGACCTCGCGTTCTCAGAGTCACGGGATTTGTATTTGGCATTAGGATCCGCTTTTAACATACCGAACCTGGCCGGAGACCTAACATCATTGTCCAGGCTTTAATCTAACATTCTTTTTTTTTTTCTCTCTAAATTCCTGCTAAAGTAGAGCTGACTTATCTAGGCAGCGGCTTCACTGCTGCCTCCCTCCCCCCCCCTGTGCTGTCAGGTGGTTGGGGAGGGGAATATTATGGGTACCGGGCTGGCTGTGGTAACTCTGCGGGGTCCCTGCAGCAGCTGCAGTGGGAAACTTCCGCAACTACAAATTGTTACGGTACAGTAGGGGGGAAAGAGCTACACTAGACTTTCCTAGCCCACTGCATTCAAATGACATAACCATAGGGTGGCCAAGGACCCTCCTCCCCTCACAGGGCCTGAACTACCCCCGCCCTGAGCTTCGGCAATGATGAGAAACGGGCGGCGTTGTCCCAGTCCCGGCCTGTGCTGTCCGCCGCTTCGCTTCGCCTGCTCGCTCCGCGCTTCTGCAAGAACTATGCTGTGCTGATTTCAGTCGACGACAACGTCTAGTCGTTGTTTCGGAGCAACGACGGGCCAAATTACGGCGAGTCGTGGAGAACGCGTCTGTTTCGCGGCAGGGTTTAAAGTGGGTTTTGTAATTTCGCGTGGCGCGTGTGTGTGTGTGTGTAGCTGCTTGGGCGTGCGGTAGTTGCTTCCCGTTTCTAAGTTTTCTGTTTGCACTTCTGAATTATGTTTTGGTTTCAACCACGGTGTCTCGCCCGCGGTGCCTCTTGTTTAATTGCGCCGTGATTGTCCCTGGTGCGCAGCGCAGGTTCAATGATTATTTTGAATGTGCATTTCCCCATTCCCACGGCTCACTTTTCAGGGCATTCCTTTTAAATTTGTAGCCTTGGTGTTATCGCTATAAATTTTCGACGGTAGGAACTTTGGAGGGTCACTTTGACCGCCTCGTGTCTAATAAAAATCCGTGTGTCATATTGTATTACTTTTTTTACGTGTTCCGGTAATTTTGTCGCAATGTAAAGCCATTTAATATTGGCGAATGGCGGATCCACGTGAATACCAATACGGAAATATTTTATTGAGACAATCTCGAAAACACCATTTATGTACGTCAACTAAAAGTTTTTGTTACATTACAATTATGTCAGCAGATCTTAACGAATCAATTAACGTGGTTTCAAAGGAACTTCATGCTTGTGAATATGCGTAGAATAGATAATGAAAATAAGCCATTAGAATAAGTACATCTGAGGTTAGCCTTAAGCTAAATTTGGTTGTATTATCACTGTGTTATTTAGAAAAAAAGTGTGAAACTGGGGGCTGAGAGTGGTCTTGAAAGCGCACGATGCCTTTAAATAGGATAAAGAACATTCGGATTTCCATTTTTAACTAAAGAAAGTCGATGTTTGTAACTCTACGTGCAGCGTGAAACTAATCGACCTGGTCGTCCTCTGCTTGCAGCTCAATGCTATGTGAAGTTATTAATTTGGCCCGGTGGCAGCAGCTGAAAGCTTCCACTGCGAAAACTGTGCTTACGGGCGACATCAGTGGTTGGTCGACTCTTTGGAATAGGCAGCAGGTAGAAAGGAAATATCAGATTGTGACAAATATAATTTTCTTGTTAAAACATCAGAGCACCAACGAAAGACCGAAGAACATATTTGTAGCTATACAGTGCTTATGCCCTCTCATGTAAAAGGGCAATCCATTTAACTTTGTAACTAAAGGATACAATACAAAATCTTCACATAATTTAAGTATTCATCGGGAATAGGCGCAACATGAACAAGGGCAAAGCAGAAGTAAGGAAGCATTTATTATTTTTACTGCAGTTCTTTTGTTTGGATGGTCGGGTGGCTGGATGGAGAGATGGGTGGGTAGATGAGTTTATCGATGGGTGGGGACGAATTAATGGATGGTTAAATTGATGGATGGTCGGGTGGATGGATGGATGGATGGATGGGTGGATGGATGGATGGATCATTCGTACTGCTCATAGCTGTGCGTTGTGGCTCCAGGTGATTGAAAACCACGGTGCGTCCACAAACCTTCGTGGTGGAATATCGCTGCGTTGATTTCCCGTTTCCCATTGACTTCCAAAGTATGGCAACTGGGCTACCCAAGAACCACTTGAGAAAGCCAGGGTTCGGGGACACGAACTGAACACGGAGATAAACCCACTACCACGCTATAAAGGCGATCCCTTCTCTAGCTTGCAGGGTTCGTACACGTTTTGTAAATCTCGAGGAATTGCAGAAATGAAAAATTTCGTGTTCTTTAATTTTTAAATTCTTTAGTTTTTTAAAACAAACTGCGCTTTTTATGAATTAGATTTTTTCGGGAATTGTTGTGTATCAGCTTATTAAAAGAAATTGGCAAATTGTAAATTGCCTCACAAAACATTAATACCACGAAAGTAGACACTACTAATGAAGCGCCAAACCTAATTATGGTGGATTGTACCGTTTCTTTAGTTTAAATAGCTACAGGTATTCATTGCATCAACACAAGTACGTGTACAAATTGCGCGTATTTTTGAAACATGAACGAGATGTAAATGTGGTTGACAAGGCAACATTTACATTTATTTCCTCACCTATCGTGTTGTAAAGATTAAAANTGAACGAGATGTAAATGTGGTTGACAAGGCAACATTTACATTTATTTCCTCACCTATCGTGTTGTAAAGATTAAAACAATAAATACAAGATAATGATGTGATGACGTGTAAATTTGTAGTGCTACTATTTCCTGATAACTAATGACCCCGAGATTATAAATTGAACACATGAATAATAAATGGGAGATTTGTCTTACACTGATGTGATTTAGACTTATTTCNTCCCGAGATTATAAATTGAACACATGAATAATAAATGGGAGATTTGTCTTACACTGATGTGATTTAGACTTATTTCAAGAGAGATTCAACAGTGCGTGTAAGTGTGTACGCGCACACAATGACAGTACACTTACCAAAAGTTTCGAGTGACCTACTTGTCAGGCTTCAAAACACTCTCTAATATAAACGCTTTGTAAATTTGCAAACGGAATGCTTAAAAGTGTCTCATGATAAAAGGAAAAATTTCTTATAACGAACAGTAAAGAAATTGAGTAACACTATAAGATAATTATAATTAAATTTTACAACTAAATATATCATTAATGCATGATATCTGACACATGTACATTCTTTTAATATGGCAGTGATAAAGAAAAACAATCTCCAGCTTATTCGGTCATGTCGCAAAAGTATGATTACTTGGCTATTTGAAAAAAACTGTAACGCACATTTTATAAATCTAGTACCAATAGACTTTCACCCCGTCATCGGAAGTTTCTGGCGACACACCGGATGAATGCAATCCTCAGCAATGAGATCCACGTGACATTAGCAGAAACTTCCTTGTACAGCTCGTATTTTGAGCAGGTTATTGGATATCAATATTTATGGCAAACTTTCGCAGTAACAGAATCGCTAATCTTGTAGCTGTGAAAACGTTTAAGGCTCACAACTAATAGGCTAATTTTGTAAATACACAAATATGTATTTATCGCTACAAAAATTTTTTACCTGAGAAAACGAATTTTTTCATCACTCTTGCTAGAGGCGATCGTATTTTTTAACTGTGGCATGGCCGAATGGTTTAGCACAGTTTTCAATAATTCCTAAATTATAAAAATTTAGTTTGCTGCGAAAATACAGGCAGCGGTCTTTTTTTTTTTTTTACGTCTGTCAGTTCTGTGGTTTAACGACAGTTCAAACTCGCTAAGAGATCATGTTTTTCGTAAATGAAAATATAACACAGACAGATAAAGTTCAATCTGTGACTCCTTAAGCTTTATTTTTCACTTTAAAAATTACTCATCTAGTGTCTCACTACGTGGTACCTAACATAGAAATTAAATTACATCACAATTATTACATATTAACTAAACATACAGACACATGATAGGAACCACGTGCAGTATATTTTTCCAGACGGTACATTCTTCTTAGAAAAAAAAAAAAACAAATGGAACATCGAAACTGCACTCTTGGAAGGAATTTCCTAATAGCTGTTTTGTCTAAAAATTCCACTACCCAGCAATTTTATAATCTGCTGCTGGTGCAGTTGGTGTGGAAATGTTACAGTTAAAGATCAAACACGTTTATTCGTCACTTTGGTCTGAAGTGGTGTAAAGAACTGAGGGGGTACGAGAAGGGGCCCGGGAGGGGGGGGCAGATATGAGGCGTATATCGATTCCAACTTCAGGTAGCGCAGTATCTTTCCTCACGCCGGAAGTGAGGACCGATGGACGAAATTGGAGTCGCTCGCTGCAGGGGCAATGCTTAAGCCTCGGTCGTAAAAAGTAAGAGAAAAAAAGGGGGTGGTTTGCGATGAGGGGAGGAAGCAGTTAACACGTACCCTTCCCGCCATCGTCCAATGGCGCGACATCTGTGTAATAGGTAATCGATAGCCCGCCGCCTGGTCCCAACATGATGCAGCCGTTTATTCGCTGCGAGATGAATTCCTGACGCAGAAGGAGGGGTTGGCCTGCCAGCGCTGGATGGCTGCTGTATCCCAGGGGAGTTCCGATCCCTGGCAGGGGCCGTGGTGGTGTAGTGGTCAGACTACACGCCTTCCACCCAGGCGAGTCGGGCTCCATTCCTAGCGGGGTCGCTCCCGGATTCTCGCTCGTGGGTATCGTGTTGGACGATGTCCCTGGTCTGCGGGGTTTACTCGGTGGTCTCCCATTTCCCCCGCCCTTGAATTCGAGCACCACTCCATACTCACCTTAGTTCACGCGCATCGGCTCTCAATACCTCGCTGTTTAGAGCAGCCCAAATTTCTCCCCTCCGAAAATACCCCTACTCGTATTTATGTCACAATATCGATTGTGCCAATTCTGGCAGAATTAAATTTTAAATCTAACTGTGAGCGCGCTGAAGTCTTCTCTTATCTTCGAAAAAAAAATCATTGAAAGACTTACACGCAGGAGGTCCAGGATTCGATGGCGGTTGGAGAACACATCCCTCCGGCACAAAGAAGAGTGGACCACCGACCCTCACCAGTTTTTGTAATACTTAATCAACCGCCTCCTCTACCGCTACTTTTTTATTGGTAATTAGTGGCATCCTCCCACCAATCAGTTATCATCGCTCGAACATCTGATTTTCAGCCATGGGTCGAACCTGTCCTGCCTCAAACCCAACTTCGCTGACAAACCTTTTAACCAAATAGAAGATAGTTGTTTATTCTCAATAATTTTTATTATTTCTAAAAAAAATAATAATTTTCCCGATCTTTGCAAGTCTTCAATAAAAAGACATACCAAGAGAGTCAAGGTAATGTTAAATTGAGTTCGTATGGATCTAACACCCAGTGTGGGTCGCATACACATGCTGCCTCCCATTTTGCCCAAACTCTCATCATCCTTCTAACACACTGCATGCAAGAACTACCCAAGTGAAGCTATAGTAGAAATTATGGAATAAATCCCATATTTCGTACACACGGTGTACGAAATATATCAGTCACGCAGTTAGACAAGTTTTGGACGAAGAATAAATATTTTATAGCGAAATCTAGGATTTACTGTTCGAAATACTGACCCGAGTTTTGAATCACGTCTAACAACATGACTTTGTGTTTGTTTACATGCTTATACGCAGCTGATTTATAGATTTAAGCAATCTCCATAGGTTCCATTGAAGAAATATGTATCACGAACACTTTTATAGGAAAGGCTCGATGGTACGGCCCCCATGTTCGACGCACAGTTCACATCGCAGTGCCAACGACTGTCGGACACGTTTGAAAACACCCTCGTTGTCCCGAATAATCCCAGCGACTACAACGGTGCAGGCGACGAGGTCCTCTCCGGATTCCACCGCGGTTTCATACACCAGGTTGCGCATCTAACCCCAGAAGAATTTGAACCAAAGAATTACCTCTATCTCAGAAACTGCTAACACCACAATCACCAGACTTATTTCAATCGTTAGAGAACCCTTTATAACTATGGGAAAATGCTATATTTATTTATCAGGGGAAAGTGGAGGCCAGGGAACAGGACCCCACGGCCTGTCCGTCGTCCAGGGAATACGATATTCACGTTATCGCACGTACGTCGCGAACTGTGGGCCATGGCGCCGTTGTGCTGGAACAACATGGCCGCTCGTGTTTGTAACAGGACCTCTGCAAGTAATTTCGGCAGAGTTTCTGGCGGAAGTTCAGCGTACACAATACCGGCGACACGATGTGGTAACAGCTGGGGGCCAACAAACATGTCATGTATTACGCCCTCCAAGACGTTGACACTGAATCGCTGTCGATCTCCGTGGACGAATGGGGCGTGGGATTGACATTCTCCGACTCGTGGATATTTCTAACAATTCTCTACACCATCATGTTACAAGGAAGTCTCGTTGGAGAAGAGAACGTATCTTTCAAATTGACGGTTTGTTCGACGTTGTTCCAGAAAACGTGCTGCAAACTCCACGCACGCAGGATAATCCGCAGGACCCCACGGCATGCGCACGTTGTACATGGAACGGGTGTAGTAATTGCTCATGAAGCACTCTACCAAAGGCGAGGTGGCTTCTGTTGAGTACTCTTGCAATAGTACGCGTACTCACGCGTGGGTTATCCTCAACATGCCTCAACACATCCTCTTCAAACACGTCTGTCCTCGCTGTCTCGCATGAATTGACATGGATTTCAATTTCAATTAATTTATTTTATTTATTTAATTTAAATTGATTAAATAAATTTGTTTCATCTCTCGCTTTAAAAAAAAAAGAAAAAAAAAGATTCCCAAGCCCAATAAGATTCTTTGGCAGTGAAAGTAGCAAGAATGATTATAATGAATAGAAGATTAATAATCAAAAACCTCGGATGGCCTTTGGCTAAGAGAGGTGAGGTGGAAATTAATTAATTTTTTTTTCTCCTCGCTGTCCATTTGCGCCCTGCATTCGNTTATAATGAATAGAAGATTAATAATCAAAAACCTCGGATGGCCTTTGGCTAAGAGAGGTGAGGTGGAAATTAATTAAATTTTTTTTCTCCTCGCTGTCCATCTGCGCCCTGCATTCTGTCGTGTCACCTCCAAGTCCACTTTCTCTCCAACTTCGCTCCACAGACGCAGATGTGGTGTGGCGTGGCTGCCGTCTGCGCGGAGAGCGATCCCTTTACATTATTTGCGCTTTTCGTCCATCTCCCTCTGCCGCGCCGTAGACGAGTAGCTTATCCGTCAGATTCTGTCACGCAAAGCGTTCCATTTTGTAGACACAACATACGCCTGACCAACAGAAATGTAAATGACACATTATGGAGAGCTCAGATGTTTTACATAATTCGCCTTGGTGTTTAACGGTCCGCATTTGGTATACCGCCTTTGGTGCTGGGATAACTGTCGTCCCAGGCGTGGAATTGAACACGTCAAACCGTACAGAGCTGCCGAGTGCCAGGCATGTAGACCGCTCGCACAGCCTGTTCACACACGTTTTACACTACATGCTGTATCTGACCCCTAGTTAGATGGTTGCTCGCAGACGAATGGCCTGACAGAGTTGCATTATGGTAACGTTACTTCCGTTTGTCAAAAAAACACTTATTTATGCGCTAATAATTCAGTATGGTTACCTACACGTTTTAGTTTCTGCGTTTAACGTCTCGTCGAAAACGAGGACACTAGACGCAGGAACATAGAACTAGGCGCTTGAAAGGAACTGCGGTAGGATTCGGCCATGGCCTTTATTAAGGAACCATCCTAGCGTTTGCCTGGAGTGAGTTCGGGAAACCATGGTAAGCTGAATTCTGGACGGACTGACGACGATTCGAACACGCGACCTCCCGAATGCGAGTCCAACACGTTACTGTTGCCCTACTTCGATCGGTCCCTGATTTATTAATTACGTGTTCTGATTATTTAACAGTATTACCTAGGTAACACACAGGGCCTCTAGTCGCAACTGTCTAGGACCACCGCTTTCGTACAAAACGCACATACCTAAAGTATTGGCTGCAGCGATACAAGTCTAGGCGCCTCAACAATAGTATTTACAGTACACGGCAGGACAGCATTACGGCTCCAGGCACGTACGCGATACCAATACCAATACCGACTGTTGCCAGGGACACACACTTTCGGATGTAGTATCGTAGGCTGAATGCACGGTTATTGTTTTCTACATTAAGTAATAAATGTCCTCCACCATTGTCGGTGCAACGGAAGCAGCAACTCAACATACACGCAGGCACGACGTGTTGCCTACGTACGAGGCTTAGTATCGCTGCNCGGTGCAACGGAAGCAGCAACTCAACATACACGCAGGCACGACGTGTTGCCTACGTACGAGGCTTAGTATCGCTGCACCGGAGTCCAGAGGAAGATTTGTGTGCGTTTCAAACGAAAACTGTGGGTCATAGGCAGTTGCAACCAGGGGACCGTTTTCGTTTCGTAGGTCATACTTCTCAATAAACCAGCATCAAAGGTTCATAATTCCCGACGGTCACGAAGTTGCNCGTTTTCGTTTCGTAGGTCATACTTCTCAATAAACCAGCATCAAAGGTTCATAATTCCCGACGGTCACGAAGTTGCAGCCAATAAGAGGATAGCCCCCCTCCCTCCTCTTCATGTTATTTTCAAAACGGGGAGTGTTATTAATGTATGTTTTCCCTTAGGTTGAAGATCCCAATAGCACAAAACAACGTTTCACGAATTTATACTTTCATCTCACCTGGTTACCGATATTTCGCAAAAACAAATTCCAAAATATCAATTTTCGGGGACTTATTTCGCTCTTAATATTTAGTTAAGGTAGAAAGTGTCCTATATATTTGCCACTTGATTTTGCATGAAGAATCACCTAGTGATGATTGTCGGTAGAATTCAGCTACACCTTATACATATATATATGTGTGTGTTTGTGTGTGTATGTATGTGTGTGCGCGCGCGCTTAAGAATAAATAAAAACGAATGTAATACATGTAAAACTGTAAGCTAAGAGAAATTTATTGCTTGGATCTGGTCCAACGTGATAATAAAATAGCTCTATCAGTAAAATTATTATGGGAAGTCGAGCGCAGCGGATTCTGGAGTAACCGCCAGTCGCCGACCGGCCGCCATGTTGTGACGTCACCCCACCACCCTATTTGATGTTGTTCACCTTGACCCATGACCTTGACCCTCGATCTTGAACACAAAATAATAATAAAAAAAAAAAATTCCTAAAAATTCCTAAAAATTCAAAATATTTCCAAGTAATTTCAATAAACACAAAAAATTATAAAAAATAGAAAACGGAGACCAAAGACTGAATTTACAAAATAAATAATTAAATGTATATTTATTTATGAATACAGGATGTAACCATGCCTCACTGCTCAAATCGTTCTGCTTGCCCTCAAACTTAACGGCCAACATGTTCTTACCATGCACACAGCCTGACCTTTGTTTGTGCCCAGGGAATATCTGTGTCGAGCACTGAGCCCCCGTCACCAAGTGAACCGTAATGAAGCTTTGCAAAAATGTAATACTTAATTACATTTAAGAAGTAACGAGCTTAACCTAGTAATTCATGTAAGATGATGCTAAATTTTCATAAAATCTGCCATGTCGTTTACTGTGTTCCCAATGACTTCAGTCGAGCAGCAACTTTAATCGTTATGACGTTAAAATAAAATTTCTCTGGCGCTCACAGTGCCACAACTATCGTGGCTCTGTAATGTTTTTTACACTCTGTGAGAGCCACGCAAAAATGGCGGGTAGTACAAAGTGTAAAATAAAATTACTCATTAAATGAGTCAGATGAGAAAAAAAATAGTTGTGTGTATAGTATGAAACCGAACAGTGTTAAATAATTTATGTTGAAACTTGAAGTGCCTTACACACACCTTTAAATGAAAATATCCATAAGGGTGTGTTTTCGAGGAAAATTTAGTGCTAAAACGGGATTTATGGTAATGAAAATATAAACAAGCCTGCTATTATCACTCGTCTCTTCTTGCAAATTCCAGGGAAACATTAATTTGAAAGGTAATCTTCTTTAACTGACAGAGAGCTACGTGTTAAATGTTGGCACTTCAGCTCGTTAAGTACTTTTCATGGCTGGCTCATACAATATGAAAATGTTCATTAGCCGCTCGCAGTTCTCGTGGCAAGTGAGCGTGTGCGGCAGGTAACGGGCTCGCGGCACAAGTTCGCAGCGATTCGTGTAAAAGCTCGCGCTGCATAATTCACGACGTTCTTTAACATTAATATAAAGCTCCTTTTAAACGTGAAGGGGGGGGGGCAGATTAAAGGAATCCTCGACAGATTCGTGTCTACGAATCTCAACTTTGTTTGCAACCTAACTGAGAGAAAGGTATAGAAAGAGACTCCGCCCTAACGTTATGCTAAGTGCCTGCGTGATATAACGCCAGAATCGTTCATAACAACACGATGAGAAAGGCACAACAACGTTTCTAAAACGACGTGAAATACAAGTTATTTATAAGTAAATTTTTTTTTCCTTTATCAATATCAACAGTTTTAATATGTTCCCATTGTGTCAAACATCTTATAACAAAAATTGCAATTGCCAATACAAAATGTTTTACAAAGCATGACAAGAAATATATATTAATAAATGCTTGTTATACTTATAAAAAACATTTTGTGGAAACAGAAAGGGTAATGAAAATAATTTATTAAGTTTTATATTTTTGGTTACTGTTCGTATGATTAAAAACAATTTATGACCAGAATTAACGGCATTTTTTTTTAGCGTCTTAATGAATGTACAACCGGCAAGATTACCAGGTGCATTTATGTAAGAACTTACAGCAATATTGCCGTTCATTTGGAATACTGGAGATAAATGTCTGTGAAGGAAACGGAACACATCAACTGAGACGATTTCTTTATATGACTCTGACGGAACTCTGGTGCGATTCTCATTGTTTTTTTTTCGCTTAGCGGGAGCCCAGTCCCGTGGAAATCGCTAGCTGGGCGTAGCGGAGTTTACGTTGTTCTGATAGACATGTTACCGCTACACTCCAATTACGGGTCAAGGTTAACGACATCTAACATGGCTAGTGAGATTGACACTGGTCGACCTGGCGAGGGCCGTTCATGTCGGGAGCTTAGTCGACCCCCCTGTCATCGTACCTGGACCTACCACACATACATCCTCAATTAATGCTTTAAAATAATTTTTAAAATACATTTTTTATTTTTTTTATTGTTGTAATTTTTAGAGGAAATTATAAATTCTCTGCAGTTTTTGGGATGTTTTAGTTTTAAGGCCATATAAGGTCATGGGTCAAGGTCAATATTGAGGGTCAAGGTCACATGGATTCAATATGGTGGTTAGGTGACATAAAATGACAGCTGAAAGACCGGAATGACAGAGCATTATTTAGGCTTCAGCTCCGGACCCGGTTATATCCAAAACTTCAAAATTTGTAATTTTTAAAATTTTTTAATTTAAATTTTTATATTTTAAAATCTTAGGATTTATTCAATTTTGTAAGATTTTTTGGGTTTTTAAGGTTAAAAATAATTGGTGTTATTGTTAAAGGTCAAGGTCAAGTTCACCGACATCTAACATGGCTGACGAGATGGACACTGGGCGACCTGGCCAGGGCCGGTCTTGTCGGGAGCTTAGTCGATGCCACTGTCATCGAACCCCGAACCTCTTACACGTACATCTTGAAATAATTTTTTTTATAATTTTCTAATTTTTAAAATATTTTTTTGGGGATTTTATAAGTTTTCTGCAATTATTTTGGAATTTTTTGAATTCAAGTTCATGGGCACAGGGTCAAGGTCAATGTCATGGGTCAAGGTCAGTCAGATACAAGATGGCCGCTGACCGACAGGAATTACAGGGCATGATGTTGGCCGGCCAGTGCCTATCTCCTATTCCCTATCCCCTTGACCAGACTTCTCTAAATTACATTACTTATGTGTATTAGTAAATTATCGGTATGTTTAATTATTGTACACTCGTGGCCATTTCAAATTTAACTCCAAAAAGTATGCGCTTGGAGCGTCCCACGTTGGAGTAATGCACACTGCATGGTAGGGCAATGATGTGATCAGTTATTCAGGAAAGTGATGCAGAACACGTTGCGATGGCGACATTGATAACCGATATATAAGAGGAGGTGGGGGAGCTGCTCATATGTAGTGACATTGTGTCTCTCCGCCGTTCGCGTGGGCATGGCGCGTCGGAGAACCCGANGGGGGGGGACCTGCCCAATTGCGCTTCTCCTCCCACCAGAGCTATGCGCAAGCGTTACTCTGGTTAAACCAGCGCTATTTGAAAGAAAGTTGACCCACCCCCTCTCTACTAGCACTTTTATCCTGTCATAATAAAGAGCATGATTCATAACCTCTGTCTCCTGTAACATTTTCTGTTAAAACTGATCATGCATGAACCAATTTTTAATTATTTCCTGTCGAAAGGGTTTTTACGGTGACTATGTCGGTTTTTCCCTTTCTCTTCTAAATATAGATTAGCTATAAGTACACTTAGGGAGGTTGTCATGGCCAAAAGTAGGCCATGGCAGCCCAATCCCTCTTTGCCGTGATGCATGTCTCCTTGCATGATACTCCCTTCCTTGTAGGTGTATGGGGCTTAGCCCTGAGACGCACTTAACTCCCGTACCTACCGCGGGCTCACATAACACTTAGTTTTAGAGTTGTTAGTTTAAAAAAAAAGAAAACTGACGATCTCAAGAACATGTTTCAGCCATTGACTGCGGGATAATCGTAAGTTATCAGGATTGCGGATTAACCAACCCCGAAATCGGTTCTCGCATTGGAAGAAACGCAAACACAGTGGAGATGATATCGGATCAGTGGATCGAGGAGGGACGGGCTGAGCGCCGCACGGGAAGCCAACAGCCCCATCGTACTGATGGGCGAGAGGACAGACATGAGGTGCGCGTGGCGATCGCGAACAGCACAGCCACCTCGAACACCCTCGCTCAGAAGTTCAGGCATATAGCGCATCGACCTGTGTCCGCATGCCATGGTCCGTCGCGGTATGCAGCATCCGGGCGTCTTATTCACGCGTTCATCGCTGCGGCTGCCAATCACTGCTGCAATGGTGTGTGGAACGTAGGGCGTGGAGGGACAAGAGGCGTGCCATCGTCTTCTCCGACCAATCCTGCTTGTGCTTGCAACACCGCGATGGTCGCGTCCTCATCAAGCGGTACCGTAGCGCACGCCAAACAGAGTCCTTAATTATGCACCGCCATACCTTGTGGACTTGTGGATTGGAGTGAAATTCGCCTCGTCCCAATCGCTGGTAATCAACTCACCTGTGTACGAGTTTATTCTGTCCGACAAATCTGGTTGTGACGTCTGGCGTCTTTCTTGGTGTTGCAGTTTTGACGGGTAGCCGCGTCGATCACTTAATTCCGGGACTTCCTGTCGTGCGTTTCTGAGACGATGCGTTTTTTGTAGTTATAAAGAAAAATCGTAAATAAAAACGTATTAAATAGTGAAATGTTATTCAACCAATTCTCATTAAAAATTCATTTATGACTGTCATCGACACAATTTGGTCTAATTGTATTTGAAATTTTATTAAAAAACATTTTGGTGATTCCGAGATTTTCAGCGGACGTGCATAAAAACGCGCACGCACGGACACCTAGTTCAAAACCAATACTTTACTTCCGGAAGAAAGGGATTAAAATATGGGAGTTATGTTAGAAAATTAAATAGTGGAGGGCAACTCTGGGTTCGACCAACCCGTGTAGCGGAAAGTAAATTTCCATTTTAGGTGTTGCGAGAAACTTACTTAACCTCTGTAACTTACATGCATTAGAATAAAGTTCTCTTACACTTATTAATTGGCGAATGACTGTACTCTATTCCTAATATTATTCGCAGGAGCAGTATATGAAACTAAGCAGTGGTCACTAAAATTTACGAGGTCTCAGGCTTTCATAAGAACTGGAAATACTTACATGGCGTTGGTTTTTTTTTTGTTGAATGCAGTTCAAGCCAACCACACATCTACTTCTTTGCATAATACCGTGAGAGGTGGCATCTTGGTAAACTTTTGTACCCGCATTCGGAGGGACATGGGATCGAAGACCTGGTTCAACCATCCGGATTTCGATTTCCCGTGGTTTCCCGTAATTACTCCAGGCGAATGCCGGTATTGTTCCTTACTACGGGTAATGGCGGATTGGTTTTCTGTTCCTGCTTCTCTGAGCAACTTGCCACGTCTCTAGTGAGCTCGCTGTCGACGAGAATTCAAGCCCTACCCACCCCATCTCGTTGCCTATGTCTTGTACATTGGACATAACACGTGCAAGAAGTAGAAGACCCCTTTGTACGATCACTTAGCCGTATCATGGATGGTGGAAACGGGTTGCCATTGTTTTAGGTTTTCAGCATCACCAATGTTTCTGACTGTTAGGTGGTTTACGTTTTAATCAGGATGAGAAGGTTTGAAAATAAAATACTTATATTGTTTATCTTCGGTTTTCCTCACGCTGACAATTCTATGCGGTGCATTATTAATAATAAAATTATTTTTATTACAACTTCTCTCATATATTTGAAGTGTTTCATATGGGGAGACGTTGACCTTTAGCCAACCCCATAGTACTAAGATACTCTAGCCGTTCTTTAATTGTTTTTTTTAAATATTTAAACTAATAAATTTATAAACAAGAGCCAACGCGATTATAAGAAAACAGTATAAAAGAATGATATTTCTATGAAAACCTGAAATGAAAAAATTTGTATCCTAGCTGACATTTGCATCGACTGAAAAAAGCTGAGTTTTGTCGGACCGACTGGCCTAAAAAAACCAAATTTGTATTTTTTCTTTGTGTTGACATTCAAAACCGTAAATTTAACAATCTGAAATGAAATTATTTTAACAATATACACATTTACACTCTAAGCTCCTCACGTAACTTGTGGTTAATATATTTGAAGAATATATTGACAGATAAATATAACTGTGTGTATATATACACATACATAACCTGGCATTTTAAATATGGCTTTTTTAATGTAGTCGACGATTTTAACTTGAGTATTTTGAGTAAATATTTTTTGTCTAATTAGTTACCGTGTAAGTTTTTGAAACACATAAAAGTGCGGTCATATTTGTGATTTAGTCCATGTGTAACAACCAAAGTGTTCATCTTTGTTGTGAATGGAGATTTCACCCTGACCGACAAATACAGAGCTGCAAGAGTAATTAGGACGAAATAACGAAATCACCCATGTAATTATTTTGTTACCAAAATAGTGTTACGTTTTCCGCATATTTTTTGGTTCGAATAAACTGGGTTTACGTTTGTATACGACTTCTAAAAGAAAGTTCATATCATGGGAAAACCTGGGATGCACGTGTGTTGTTTTCAATTAAATGTAAGATTTGTGCAGTCTGTCAGCAGAACCCCGATTAGCGCCACGAAACATAAAACGGAGACGCCAGAAAGAAAAAAAAACCTTTGAAATGTTGCTTTAAAATTAGTGCTTTCAAAAACTTACGGTTGGGCGTGTCCGTTGTTCCTGAGGAAAAGCAGATGGTATACTGGAGGGGATTTGGAGAACGCCTCGGGGGTAGAAGGGAAAGTACTTGGCCGCCCAGGCAAAGTGGACTGACTGCAGGTTCATTGTCTCTGGTGATCCCAGGGGGAGGGGTAATGGAGGGGGCGGCCAGTTTATGTTCCGGTCCACTCTCCATTCTGGTCAGCTCTGTCCCCACCCCCCTTCCGCGAGCAACCAACCACCGCCGATGGTCGAGGAATACCAACTGGAGGCGGTCTCACTAATTACCCGTAATGTTCCCGTACAATATTATTGCTGCGTTAAAAACACGGCTACTTCCTATCTCTCCCTCCCTCTAGCCCAGGCCGTCTCGCCCTCTCTCTCGTTCCCTCCCCCAAACCGCCCCACAGGCGAACAAATTATTACAGCGTACGTTTTTCGCCCTCTGCGACCACTAAAACACGGAATATTACCTCTAGCGGGTAAAACATGCACGGGAGGGTGCATAAAACATTTCCCCCCATTGCGTTGCCTATCTGCCATTCTGGAATAAGCCCCGACCGCGCAGAAGAGGCACGTTCGGCGAAATTAGCCGAACGTCACATTTCCATTTCAGTTATTAGCTTTCTAATTACAAACCAACCTTTACAACGGCGACGCCGGCGACTTGTTTTATGGGGGAGGTTTTCAAGGTAAAAGTTTGTTTACGGAGAGGAAACTTTTTTTTCCTCCCTCTGATATAACTGCAGGGGAAGTTTGTCTGCGGAGAGTTTTATAGGGTTTTATTGAATTTTGTTTTTTTTTTACTTATCTTTTAAGTGGCATAGGAAACCCGTGCAACCCAGTTTACTTTATAAACCGCTGTATGGCTGAAAGAAAACACAAACAACCACCTTACACAACGCTTTAGAGCCAATTATCTCTATTATTTCATGCACCGAAGCTCAGCGCAGCTCAAACATGATTGCGCACTGTTGTCGCTTTATCAGAATATTGTACCCGTAAAAAGCAATTTCGAAAGCCATTGCGATTTTTTCTAAGGATAATAATATGGCTTTCATAGAGAAAGTAATGAATGTTGGTACAATAACTCTTATGTAGTTAAATACATATTTAAATAGACGACGCTACGAGCAGATGGAATGTTAAGATTCACGTAGGTGTGCAGGTTAACAGTTTGTCAACTGAAGAGTCTCTTCTATATGCAGATGAGCCCACGCTGATGTTTACAGAAGAAGACAGCCGGCAAATGGAAATGTAAGAGTTACACAAAATATGTCGTTGTAACAATTATCTGTCCAGAAAACTAAAACAATGATATTCCTAGGTAAACATCCAACACGAAGTAAAATTTCCGTAAACAAAAGTATAACAGCCTCTTGAACGTTTTAGTTATCTTGTTTGCAATGTATTTCACTAATATTATAATGATAAACAAAATAAACTTCTAAGTTTGGTGGCAAATGTAAACAAATTAACAGATACTTAAAAATAAAACAACGTAACTTATTGGGGTTTTTACCAAATTGCCCCCNCAACAAACACGTTATAATTATGTTAAACCTAGGTGCTAGATAAAAAGCAATAAAGCGGTTTCAAAACTAAAGAAAAGAGATATTTAATAGCTGTTAAAGAATGTAAATGAAAAATAGATAAAATGAGAAATTTTGGGAAAAGAACAAAATATTTATAGTGTAAAAGAAAAAAATTAAGAAAAGTGAAGAAATGAGTATCTACATAGAACGAATACAGAAATACTGTCAATTATAATAAAACATTTCTACACACAAGAGAAAATATATCTTCGCTGGCCGATGAAAATATAAGCACCGTGAAAGGCAATAAAAAGACTGGCACAACTAGTGAAAAATAATAGTTTGAGCAGGCGGTGTCACTTTGCCTTGGCTGTCTTCTTCGAATTTTGAAATAATGAATATGGAAACTGAAATACAAGCAATGAAAAATGTTTTCCTAACTCATAAACAATTCTAAAATCGACCAAAGAAAGGAATTTTTAACGTCTTCATTCATTTGCCAAGATAAATATAGAAAATAAACAACAAAATTAGGAACGCATTGCTTTGTAAAATTATTTCGTTTATTACTTTATCGGTTTTGTACAACTCTGGTATGTGTTTCATATTTTAATATAGGGTAAAAAAAATGTACCATAAACAAATAGTACCGAAACTAAAAAAAAAAAAAATTCTCACTCCTATAGATTTCTCAAATTCGATGCACTACATAAAAGTTAAAAGAATGGACAAATGAGTTTCAGGGCAAATGCTAAACATTGTTATTTCTTAGAAAATTAACACATTTAGAAAAAAAAATACCGAAGAAAGTTATAATTTTTCCATATCTGAACAAATTAACTCAAAATATTTTATGATTTCAAATTTTTGTTTATGTGTTCTATAACGTGTACACATAAACAAATAATTACCGAGCTCAATATGGGTAGCATATTAACATGAGGAATAAATTATATTCGAAATATTTGCTGAATATCATACGTGATCATTACCCACAAAGCTGTCTGGATTGATACTATAACGTAGGGATTTAAACCATTTTAATGTATAAACATTTAAGAATATACTAAGGCTTAATGACTTTCCACGAAATGTAACGAGAACAGTAAATATGGCGTATGAGAACATCCTTGGCATGAAAGCAAACAAAACTAACATTGATTGTAAACATTGGTCAAAATTAATGACGATGTTCTACATGGAAGGAATTTTAGAAAAGTTATTTTAAATAAAAGACTTTTGACTGCAACCAATTAAGATGAACGTAAGAGGTGGGACAGAGGTAACACTTATCTAATGCTAATTAGGACAAGTCCTTTTAAACGATAAGGCAAAAAAATGTACCCTTCATATTATGCAGTATCAAATATAAATAAAACAGTTCGTGCATAAGTAATAGCTTGTTCCCAATTAAAAAAATCCTGCTACTCGAATAATAAAAAATGTGGCATTGTAATAACAACTGGAAAATCATCTCTCAAAAATTGAGTTCTGTGAATATGTAACAAGCTGATCACCTTATTCTATTAATAGTTATAGTCATTTAAATATGTTTATTTCAGGAATGTAGAACAAGCACAATTTGTAATTGCAGTAATTTGCTTGTAAAGTATTAAAGCGGCACCAATTCAACGGGAAATATATCGCCAAGTCACAGGGCATTATCACAGAGCAAACATTACAGTTTGCAAAAATTACATTAATCCCTTAAATGGGTCTGACGGCTTTTTTCCGGGCTCGTAAACACAATTCATTCGCCAATGCTGTGTTTCACATACACGCTTCAGCCGATACTAAAGANCTTTTTTCCGGGCTCGTAAACACAATTCATTCGCCAATGCTGTGTTTCACATACACGCTTCAGCCGATACTAAAGAGGAACATCTGATTGTAAAATTCCGTATCTAATGCAGCGCTGTTGTAGTCCTGTTCAACAAAATTAAACTTTTAAATCTAAACGTGGGTGCGACAGTTCATTTCACTGACCAGAGTTGAGTCATTAAATATTATAATTACGTATGTGGAGAGTGAAAGTAACTGTTAGCGTTTCAAAAAAACTCGTTTGACATGCAAAAAAATGTTTTAAACCAAACGCATTCGGCTGGATTGTCAGTGTAAAATTAATATAAAACAACCTTCAATATTGGACACAAGTTATATGCTACGTTACTTTAATTTCCCGCTTTGCCCAAATTTTTGTAAGCCGTGTCTAGAACATAACATTATAAATTAATGATTATAATTAATGAACAAAATTTCTTAATTTGCCGGTACTAATTTCCTTACTCGTTGTGAAATAGTTGAGTTTTATGAATTACTGTTAGTGGACACACACAAAAATATATCTCACTATCGTTTCTATGCTCGGTTATAATAGCAGCATTTTAAATTTTAAAATCGAACAAATAGGTGCACGGTTCTAAACCCAGAAAATACAGGAGTGTTAGTGACTTTTTCTGTGTTAAGTTTAAGTGAATTGGTTTACAAAACAAAACAAAATCCTGTGAAAAACGCGTTTTGACTCACTGGCTAGTTTTGAAAAATATAATACCTTACGAAGTTATCGTTCAAATAGATCTCTAGAAAATCATAACAGTAAGAAACAAAATATAATGAACGGCCTTATCACTGCAANAGTTATCGTTCAAATAGATCTCTAGAAAATCATAACAGTAAGAAACAAAATATAATGAACGGCCTTATCACTGCAATTTGACAAAACATACTTCGGGTATATGCTACCTTTCTAAAGAAATTACTGATAGATTTTCTACAGAAGGGTTTACATATCGTTTAAAAAAGAATAGTTAGTATAATGAATTAATTAATACAATTATAAAAAATATTATTAAAGTGGAAATAATTTTCTCGCTTTCTCTCATATTTTCGGTTTTAAAAATAGGTAAGAATATTGCAAATGCAGTAAAAGTACTTCTACGTATTATCTGAAGTAAATTTTTTAAAAACATTTCTCAATTTATTTTTAAGTAACTTATATCGTTCAGAAGACCTTGCTGTTAAGAGCCGCCCAAACCTCTTCACTCTATCAACTTTGTCATCACACAACATAAACGGGAAATAACTAGAATTAGAGACCTTAGTAATCACCGGGTAGGACTTGACATTTGTTGCGTTTTCCTGGATTAACGGGCTCGTATAACACTATCGCTAATTTTCATCGAGTGCTTGCTGAGTGATGGGTCAAGCGCATTCAACATTTTGGCAGCTAAACAACTGTTGTTTCGGATCGTTGGTTAGTTTATGCTCGCGTAGATTGCAATGCGAGGGTAGGCTTTCTCGATGTCGAGATAAACTGTCATTTCAGCCTGATATCTTTCTCAAACAATCTGACGTATTGTTGGTACGNATCACCGGGTAGGACTTGACATTTGTTGCGTTTTCCTGGATTAACGGGCTCGTATAACACTATCGCTAATTTTCATAGAGTGCTTGCTGAGTGATGGGTCAAGCGCATTCAACATTTTGGCAGCTAATCAACTGTTGTTTCGGATCGTCGGTTAGTTTATGCTCGCGTAGATTGCAATGCGAGGGTAAGCTTTCTCGATGTCGAGATAAACTGTCATTTCAGCCTGATATCTTTCTCAAACAATCTGACGTATTGTTGGTACGNGGCTTTCTCGATGTCGAGATAAACTGTCATTTCAGCCTGATATCTTTCTCAAACAATCTGACGTATTGTTGGTACGTACCGCCTCGTATAGCTTTCTGAAACTTTGCGTCAACATAACTCCGTATAAATTACTGCCGTGCACTCAACACTCCCGTTCAAAGAGGAAACTTGTGAGTTTCATTTACTTACATGAAGTATTTCCAACCATTAAGGATTAATTGAGAAATAACAATTTTATGGATTTTCATAATGTTACAAAAGAGGCTCGAACGGCATGAGCAGGTCTCACATTAACATAAACTTTATAATTGATAAAAATTCCTTAACCAAAAAATGTTTAAATTTAAAAATTTTTCGCACGTGATATTTAGGCAATAAAAATATATATCTATGCAATTTACGTTTATGAATTTGTATTATTCGGAACAAAACAAATATCTCAACATTTATGTCAAAAAGGGTACACATTTCGTAACAGCTAGTGCGTATGTTTAAGTAACTGTACCATTAATTTCTTTATTCTGTGTACAAAGTGTTACGAATTTTCTTTTAAGCCATTCATACGTAAAAGTGTCTAAGGGCGTAGCTCAATAAGGAGTCATGATTAGGTAGAGCACAGCAGTATAAGATGGAGTTTATTGAACACAAAGATTATACAATAATTATTTACGTGACTATTGATCGGGGGGAGCTTAAATTTAATACCAAGATGCTTATTAATTGTATTGAATGTTGTTACCTCACGCCATTATTATTACAGTCTAATTGGAAAGTACCCCACCTTGTTCATGTTTCCGGAGGCTGATTGTAGGAGGTGGTTAACGACGGCCGGACACACCCATCTTCAGTGGTCTTCTCTCCAGTCGGGTCGACGACAAAAGACGCCGCTCCCGGGATCACTTCACAACAATAGGCGTATTAGTACCACAGGAATGATAAGTAAACAGCGGGAAAAAGGCGTGGTGTTCCTTTTGATGTAGGTGCGCCTATTCTCCGATTGGCTGCGCGAGTCTCTGGGAACNAGCGGGAAAAAGGCGTGGTGTTCCTTTTGATGTAGGTGCGCCTATTCTCCGATTGGCTGCGCGAGTCTCTGGGAACTGGCATTGTGCACGAAAGGTTCCCAGTTGATTGGGCCGCCAGCTGGCCAGTAAGTTACCAGGCGTTGATTGGAGAATCACGTTCCGACATTTTGCCGGCCAGTGACACAATTTCGATTACGCGGAGGCTTGAGTTCGCGGTGCAAGTGGCTGTTTCACATCCGTATTCGTAAGTAGGTTAAAGGCTGTTGGTGATAAAGTGAGTACGTAATGAAATCAACCTTATGAAAAGTACACTGCCCATGCCTGCATATATTTTAACGGGGCACACCGAGTGACATGCGCCCAGTAAAGTTGGTAACGGTAGANGACACTGCCCATGCCTGCATATATTTTAACGGGGCACACCGAGTGACATGCGCCCAGTAAAGTTGGTAACGGTAGAGGGAAAGTAGTTACCATGTCTTAACGTCAAATAAAAAGTGTTATGTAACCATTTGTGATAACGCAAATTATTTATTTGGCTTCCTTTTTTTAATGCACCTAAGTGCAAAAATGAGCAGATTTCTAAAATATTTATTTTTCTAATAATTTTACAGATTCACTTGACCGACGAATGAATAAAGTAACAAGGACCATGGTGATGTTAATTTTGCATAATTCGGAAGAATACACAACGTGCATACAAGTAGATCTTAAGCAGGGCTTTCAAAAGTGCTCAGAATACAGTGATCTGCCTGTGACACTATCGTACATTAACTTTCTAGCAAGGCAATCGTCGAAATGGCGCTTTAAGGTGCCTGATCGCACCTTCAAACATGAATCCATGACACGAGCCGCAACTACCGAAATACTTCGCGAAAGGCAGTGCAGGATCCCCTTCCACTGACCAGCAAACGGGTCCGTGAACTTACACAACGCGCCCGATATAGGACAGCGTAGTCCCAAGAACGGTGCCTTTCGTCATCAGTGCATCGGACCAATAGGACGTCTGGACATGGCTGTGCCCGGCCGTCGCCAACCACCGCCTGAATCAGCCTACGGCAACATGGACCAGGTGAGGACACCCCATTTAGCTACTGCAGTTCGTCCACACTCCAGGCTAACACTTGTGTATTACCTTAACATTGTCCGACTTACCTTGGTTTACAATTTCCGGTGTTAAGTACAAACATGAACATTTTCGATGCGTGGCGTATATCAGTCGACACAACAATTGTCTCGTTGCTACAATTATTAACTTGNCAAACATGAACATTTTCGATGCGTGGCGTATATCAGTCGACACAACAATTGTCTCGTTGCTACAATTATTAACTTGCAGGCTTCGAGTTCAACTATAGTAAAACTTACCGTTCATAACCTCTAACGGAAGCACTGATTACGATTAAGTTACCTAACGACGAGATTATTGGGCACTGAACCTCACAGCGTTCAGTACCGACCAAAAACAACTTCCATGTGCGTTGTGTGTTATTATGAAATGATTCATGATTCTTTCATACAAAAAAAAGGGGCTATAGGGACGTAGTTAAACGTAACATAGATTTAGGTAGAGCACAGAAGTATAAGATGAGGGTTTATTGAAGTAGGTGTTTTGTGGTAATTTTTTTGCCGTTTCGTTTTTTTGATGGTTTGTTGTTTGTTGTCAAATTTGTAAAGACCTTTAGAATTTCCATTGTTTTCTACCTCTTTCTAGTATTTTTCTGTAGTTGTAATTTTCTTACTGTATCCTTTTTTCCATAANAATTTCCATTGTTTTCTACCTCTTTCTAGTATTTTTCTGTAGTTGTAATTTTCTTACTGTATCCTTTTTTCCATAATTATTTTTGAGATATCTGGCGTGCATTTGAATAATCACATTGTTAGAGATACTATTACCACTAAACCTTAAGGATATTATTTCTATTAAATATGAGAAAGAACGTTTAGGATTATATTCATCATTGGTTATCTGTTACATTTTTATTGTAGCTCAAATATTACGCAACTTTCTTATAGCTGCAAGCACTCAAAGTTTACAAGCGGAAATAAATTGGACCGTAAGGAAAAAACATACGCAAATTGTTTTTGTTGCCTGGCATTGCGAATATTGCATTTATTTAGATTTGCCGGAAACTCAATTGTACTATGCATTTAATTAAATTCACATTGCAATTATCTAGCACGTATTTCCTGGATAACACATGTCGTCATTCCTATATCAAAAACATTTTTGTTTTTACATTTTAGTGGCAATTTGTAAACCAATTTAGGTTCAATTGCGCAGAAAAAGAAAATCACTCTGCTACTTCGCCCGAGCCGATGTGTTACGTAATTAACAGCAGCATATTACCTGAATTTCCATTACTATTGCACTGAAACCTTTTACTATTCGTATGATTTCACGCAGGTTAACTGACTTATTATTATTACTAGAAATCACATCATTTTTATATATAAACGAAATTAAATAAGGCCTTCATAATTTTTCGTGTCTACTCACTGTATTATTCCAAGATTATAATTTAAACCAGTTAACTAATATTCACTACAAGTGCATAAAATTTGTGCTTCCGATTTTCAAATAAATATTTTTCCATGGAAATCAGTGCGTAAAAGTTGCCAGTTAATTTTCATTTATTTTTGGGGTGTATTCTCCTTAACTCATCTCGCTTTGGTACACTGTTGAAGACATGGTGGCTTATCTGGTTAGTCAATGTCCTCCAGGCACCGACTAAAAAGTGCTTGGAGGTTGCGGGTATTATAATGAGGTAGACTATCACTGTNGTCGTGCTATAATCCCTAAACCGGCACGCGACATCCTATTACGATTTTTGTTTACTGTAGATAATTTTTCTTTAATTATTCTTATGGTGCCATGTGATTGAATCGAATTCCTTAACGTTTTATTATATTTCTCAGAAGTTAAATATGTTTGACAACATTTATTGATGAATTGAAATAATTTTAAATATTCCATACCCAAAAGCTGATTGTAAAAATATTTGGGTTATTACACTGGATCTTTTTTTAGTGAAGTCCAGTCAAATTTTACCAGCTAGATGCAATCTATATTTCATGTGCGTCTCAACGTAATTTTAGAACTGCTTTGGAATGATGTATACGTGTTCTTGACGTAATAGTACGAAGCACTTTTTTCCCCGGTGCCCGTGATTTGTTCGCCTGAGTCGACTTTGCGATGGCTTTCCTTCCTTGGTCGCCGGTAATACGGGACCAGGTCAGCCATACACGATCGAACCAGGGAAAATCGTTTTCGGATAGAGTTGTTACTGAAGGATTTGTTCAGGAGCTCNGGTCAGCCATACACGATCGAACCAGGGAAAATCGTTTTCGGATAGAGTTGTTACTGAAGGATTTGTTCAGGAGCTCAGAGATCTGTGGCACAGGCGGGCTTTGCAGGACCCGACATTGCGACGTCAACACTGTCTCAAGGACGTCCATCTACGAACCTAATTTATTTCGAGCCAAATCGATTAATGAAGATGAATAATTTCGTAACTTAACGTCTGTCCTATCAATAGGCACAGTTTAAGCCTCAAATTTACAAACATTTGAACGTCGAACGTCATTTCTACACAGTCAGTCCTATTAACAATCATAAAATAACGTTAATGACACTTGAGAAATCACTATCAGCCTCCTAGCTCAAAATAATCACATCTTGATTTTTATAACATATGTTGTTTGCGATATTTAACATAATGAGATCGCCTAGGAAATCTGCGAATCTACTTATGTATTTCAGTTTTCGCTGATGATTTTAAATATAATTAAATCTAAACACTATATCGTACCCAGTTAGAAATGTTTGTAGATTCGCGTAAACTATGGAGATGTAGAGTTTATTTACGGAAAGGCACTCCATAATGACCAATAACGGAAATGAGCTTCATAGTAATGAAATACGGAAGCTTTTGGTATTGTCACGGCTTCGGTTTTGAGACACGGACAATGCAGATGATATCTGAAGCGTATAAAATCCCATCTTCATAATACTACTTCGTTTTAAACAGTAGTAGGTGAGTGGCGAACCACTCATGGAATGGCAATTTGTTTATTCATGTTCAAATTCCGCTACAAGACAATGTTTCCTGTATATACAGTAAAACATGCACATAATGAAAGAAAAAAAAATCGTAATCTCGTTTTATAAACCGCAAATATTACAAGTTCTCTAACACGACTTGAAACTGAGACAGGCCCGTTCGTCACTTTCATGTAAAATCCATATTTAAGAAAAACTTCGTGTAAAGGTGTGGTAGGCGAGTGGTTCGGGATATTGATTGTTTGATTTATGTTCAAATCCCACTACAAGATAAAATATGTAAACGTTTATTAAATTCCTCTGTCATAGACAGTGGAATACATTACGAAAAAACATGACTAGAGACTAAGAGGTACATGCATCGTTTAATAGACATTCCGTATTTACAACAATACTTATAATAAAAGCATGGCAGGTGCATGGAAAAAGTGTAAGGCACATACATATTTTTCCCAAGTTGAAATCCCGCTGCCGGACAATATTTTTTAATTATTTTAATAGTAATTTTCATACGCAGTGCATCACCCATATAACTAAGGTAAACCTTTCTTTCGTTACCCCTTTTTATAAAGAGCTGAATAGATCAAAATTAACTTGCAAGGTTGTGGACACGTTCCGTGAATTCGCGGAGATTTATGTGAGATTTATGGAGAGAACGTTATAAGAAACAAAACTGAGAGACCGTAATTTAACGCAGATGTCAGGATAATTTGTAACCGGTATTTTCAGTAATTTTACGGACATATTTTCGAACAATGTAGGCTATTAAAGCCTGAGGAATAAACAGAATAATGGTAACTTTGTTTATTCGCTTCTGAAATCAACATGTCTCCTTCGGACATCGAGGTCTCGAACGTGANACAGAATAATGGTAACTTTGTTTATTCGCTTCTGAAATCAACATGTCTCCTTCGGACATCGAGGTCTCGAACGTGAATTCCAGGTAAACGTTATATGTATCTGTCATTATTTGATGTAGATTTATGTTAATACAGTGCACAAGCCGTCCCGTCATTAACCTTCCTTTATAAAGCCTTGATCGCTGGGAAACACTGATCAAATACAGAAATTCAACAAATCGTTTTTAAAATATAATACACTGTGCATGCACCTTTACAATTATTTTTATTTCTTGATTATCTACCTCAAAACCTTACATCTTAATTTCCCTCGTTATTTATAGAAACGTCATTATTAAAAAAAAAAAAAAAAAATAATTATTTTACTAAAATTTGAATAGAATACAAAATAGTAAATATAAGATATCTTTACAATTACGTACCAAATAAGGGTGTTATAATTTTATTAATTTTAAATAATTCCTTCTGCCGTTTATATTGCTCTGTGCCCTAAATTTTAAGGCAAATAAACAAGAAATGAGATACGCTCAGTCGTTTTCCTGAGAAACATATAATAAAACACTTACCCAGTGATGAAATAAATAATTAAAAAATTTTTTTTTTAAACTTTGTAACATTATTTATTTATTTTATTTCATTAATGAGTACACAATCGGCACTTAGCTCTGCATCTTATCTGTCACACAAAATGAAATAAGAACGAGGGAACGTAATTGCATATGAAGAACTATTTTTCAACCGGTCATTCTTCAACATTCACAGCCCTTGCTGCTTGGCGCGAGTCGATGATCGGAAGTCCCTTTCCCCAGCTACAAGTCCAGGAGGGGAGGAGCAAGAGGATCTGGCTGAGAGAGTCAAACACTACACGAGGACGGTTGTGGGGAGGGGGGAGGGGAGAAGACCCTAAACTTCGTACCAAGACAAGCGGCAGACGAAGTGTCGGTGTACAAAGTCAGTTTCGGGGGAAGCGCCGTAGGGAAGGCGAAAACTTGCTGGAGCGCCCCCTGTCGCGGAGGTTGGGGCCCACTCGAAACACCCCTTCCCCTTTCACCACCCCCTTGGCTAAACCACCACCCTTCAAACCCTGCCTCTTCCGCCCTTTTTGTTTGGTGGACGAGGGACTTGCAAATCGGACCCTTATCTGGCGCGCGCTTTCCCACAGCTCGTTCCATATTCAACGC
>NQII01003394.1:193641-220790 GCA_002778355.1 Clitarchus hookeri | reverse complement strand
TTTTTTTTGGCTCTTCAGTGTATTTGCCGATAACTTTACTCTTTTCGGAGATATAAATAAAACAAAAGGATTGGCCCTCTCATAACATTACTTCGAATAAACTGTAATAAAGAACTGCTTTTATTTTGTGGTTGAGAGACGGAACAGAAATATGCTTTTTTAGTGATCATTTTTTTAACGCCAATAAATGACGCAATCTCAGCCAGTTTGTTTTTAGTAAAACTGTGTTATATATATGCTCTTCACGGTAAACTGAGCACTTTTAGAAGCCCTGCTTAAGATTTACAGTCAATTTGCTGTTTATTAACATTTTTTTGTATCAAATCTTTGAAAAATCACCTCGTGTATTTATGTGTTTGGTATTTTCCTGAATACCTCGCATACTAGAAGCTTTTTATATTTGTGTTATAAGAAAATTATCTTGTGTTATGTTAAATTGAACTTTTACTTTTATTTTGTCCATTAATTATAATACTCCATTTATAGTTAATAGAATGAACCCATAAAAAAGAGAGGTTCCCAGTAAGAAATGCTGTGCTTTGTCCCTTTGGTGTAGTTTTATAGACTTAGTAAAACTTTGTTTGCACGAAGCGGAGGAATATCCTGAAAGTAGAACTTCGGCATGACTTCAGAAAAGTAGGGTGTAACCATTAATGAACTATAATTGGTTTGACATTGTCTATTATTTCACCACATGTCCAATTAACATTAAAACTGTTTTTATGCCTTTCTTCATTCATAAGTCAAGTGAAACTGTGAATCCATTAGACAAGTAAAAATTTTTACAAATTCGCCAATTATTATAATGTGCGCTTAAATAGACAGAAAGAAATACCTATAATTTCAATATTCCCGTATGTTTTCCTAACAACTTTAATTCAACGTCAAGACATGGAACTTCTTTCGCGCCGTCCTAAGCTACTTTACTTATCGCAAGTCAGTTAATGTTCCCATTAAAAAACCCGCAGGCAGAGGCAGACACTTATCTGATGTGGATTTCAAAAGTGCTGAATCCCGTGAACAGCCGGAAATAAACCATACGGTAGGGTGGGTCTGTTCCGCTCACTTCCGATTAAACGATCATAAAATACATACCTTATATTCTGAAAGAAAGACATTTATAAAGACGGAAACAGTGTTTAATCGGATGTAAAAAATAATCCTCACAAATAACGAAACGTAGAAAACACTTTTTTTTGGAAGAAGCTGTTTTTATAAAAAAAAAAATGGCAAATGTAGACAAACGTAAGATTTTCGGGGTAATTACGCTCAGTTGTGGAACTATAAAACTCACAAAAATTTTCTCAAAATATACAAACAAATTTCATATGTAAAAATTTTTTCTGTAGCAAATGCACACTCTTCGTGAACACACGCTTTAAATTCCTGGTTAACAGTTCAATAATTTGTTTGTTACCAATTTTTTTATTAACAACACAGCAAAGAAAACGCGTAGTGTATTTTTATCTGGGTATGTTAGTGATTGAGTCTTTCGCTGCTGTAAAAGTTTTTTCGGCTAATGGTAGTTTCGTTTCTCTGTTACAATCATCTTTCTTCAGATTGCGGCCGTAGTGGCGCAGTGGCCAGACCGCTCGCTTCCCACCAAAGTGAACCAGTTTCGATTGTCGGTGGGGTCTCTCCTAGATTTTCGCACATGAGAATCGTGCCGAACGATGCCGCTGGTTGGCGTGTTTTCTCGGGCTCTGCTCCGAACTCACCCCACTGCATCCTCATTGGTTCTCAAGACCTCGATGTTAAGAGCAGCCCAAATCTCTCCACTTCATATATTATGAGTTTATATATAAATATAAATAAATATATATATAAATATATATATATAATTTTTTGTAATCTCAGGAAAATTGGGAAAATTTAATATCTTGAAGGTTTTGAACATGGTTGTATCTATAGTTGAGTGGTGGAAGATATTCTGCTATTTCACTACCTGCAGCTAACAATTTCTGAATTGAAGAGAGGCTATACATTGAGGTTAAGATAATAATTAACTCAGTCGCTGCTCACAAAGGCTAATTTGTCTGTTATAAACCTTTATAGAGTCCCCATTTAAACTTTTTTGCATACAAGTTTCTTGAATTTTTAACATTTTAAATATTTATGAATTTGCACTATGTGAAAATAAAAAAAAATCAAACGTTAAATTTACCTCAATATTTTAGCCCCATTTACCCCAAATGTGTGCATAGACGCAAGAATTAAAACTAAGTTAAATTTTTTGTTTAAACATTGTTATTTTACCCAAATAGTTTAATTTAAAGTACTACGGTATAGTACAATAATGCCTGGGTGTGATACTTGCAACTAATTTAATGACACTTCTAAAGAAAGAAGAGCTCAACTATTACTGTAGATAAACTATCGCTGTCACAAAATGGCTTTGGCTGCGTCATCACTCGAAAATGCGTCTTCTCAGTTTGTGGAGATTACTGTTAAAAAATTGCATGCGAAGATAAGAAGTCACAACAACAGCATCAGTTATATATGTCCACGGGTGGACCAATGGCGTACGATTCCTTAAGTGAGTGTAATAGCCCCGTGAGAGAGAAAACCCCGTTCCACCCTGTTTCCCACAACTTGACTCAGTGCTATTCAAATCCGACTGGGCGGGAAGTTGTGCAGTAGTATTCTTCAATCATTCTGCACCATTAATGTTGCAACTTCTGAGTATACTTTTATTTCGTATTATCGTAAATGTAGGATTATGCGTCACAACGTTTAAATTTCTGCCTGTACTCTTTAAAGTTACGTGCGATATTAATCTATGTTTTGAAATTAATAACATTTTACCGAACATAGGCCTAGATGAAAATGTACACCCCTCTTTACGTGAAGATACTTATTAGATCTCACTGAAACTTTATTCTTTCCTGCATGTATTTTTTTAACATTTATTATAATAAATATTTAGTTCATTAAATATAAATTATATTCTGCCAGACTGCTAAATTAATCTCACTTATCTTTATGCGTTATAACCAATTTAAAATTGTTTTAAATTTTTTTTCTTACAGTGCACAAATTACATAATTGTTTAATTTTGAGGAAATTAAAATTTTTTTGAATAATAAAGTCTTGTACAAATATTAAAATTGAAATGCAAGAAGCTCTATTCTCTCAATTTAAATAACTTTAATTTTTATTCCTTCTCGCCCATATTGCTAATGAAACGCCAAGCGTAATCTTCGAGTATTCATTGAAATTCTAATTTTTCTTTTAAACAACGATATTTTTATTGTCAGTGTATAGGTGTTCAAGTAAGTGAAAACAGTCGTTTGATTATCTAGGCTGGGCTTAGATTTATGCACAATATTGTCAGTAAAATAGGGTTTATGCCGAAACTAGAATTTTTATGTTCTCAGTTGTAATCGGCATTTGGTGGTATGCCCTCAAAAAGTGTACTTTTAATTTTTGTAAATTTATTTTCCAGAATTAAATGGAGAAAATTCCGTTAAGTCAAATTAGCACAATTTATTTACAGAAACTTGTAAATAAATGAATAAAGGAATACAGTACTAATAATAATTATTTCTAATCATACTCAGTTGACACAATTTTGGAACCATTATTTTAGTACGTTATTTAAGATTTATCATTGCAAATACGTGATAAAGCTATTTTATTCCCAATTATTTGCGCTAATAAGAATACAAATACAGTTGCTAGAATATGCGCTCTATATATTTTTGTGTAGAAAGTTGTTCAAATTAAATTCATGACCTAAATTTTATATATAACATACTTTGGTTGGAGGTATTTCACTTATTTTAAAGGTGATTTTTGCCAGTTTTCTTTAAAATTAATATTTTTATTGTTTCTTTGATGTAAACATCATACCGTGTAATTTATTGACAGTACTTATTGTGTTGTTAATAAACACGGAATTGGTTGTCTTGTATTTTAAGTTAGCAAAATAATGAACATTTAGAATTTTTATAAAACTATCTGTCTGCATTAAATATTCATTTTTAAGTACACCTGAAAATTTTATTCTTACATAATGGCCTGAAACAAAAAAAAATTACATAAAAATTTTTACTTAATTTTTTTGTGAAGTATACACTTCACAAACTCTTCACGTTGATGTTACATGTTCATGGAAACCAAAAAAATATGTTGATTAAAAGAGAACAATAGTATAAAAGCAGTAAACACATTTTATTGTAAACATAAAGTTATATAATAAAACCTATGAAATTTTATCTGACAAAAGTAAAGGGCCTGTAACGGCTTACAGATATTTCAACCAACCTTATCCCACAACGTTACTAGTCAAAATAGGTAACAATGTATGTATTAAAAGAAGGACTGTCATAACATATTTACTTAAAAAAATGAGTTACTAATTTCCGCAACAAGTTTTCAAAATGCACCAGGAACTGCTATTTGGGTCGCGAAATATAAATGAACACGCAACAGGAACTTTGCCAAACTCTTCATGAGTTAGGAGAGTGTATGGTTCTCTCCGCAGATGCAAACGACACTCCAACACTGCTCCTCTATTCAAGTAGTATTTATGACTTTTATGCCGGCAACTAAAGACACAAACAATTTCAACATAAATTCAATTTCTAAAAAAAAAAAAAATATAAATCTTGATACGTTGCACATTCTTATTGTGCGCTCTTCGTGCCTTTTAGATATTCTCACAATTTCAGGAAGTATAAAAATACGTTTTTATGTGAAATATTAACGACTTTAAACGATGCATTTATGACATGGAAAATTTTACTACCAAGTCATTTTAGATAAGAGAAGGCAACTGACGTGAACGAACCATTTCACATATTTGCTAGAACATCTCATTTCAACAACGTCAATATGTTTGGAGATATACGATCCTCTTACGTAACATGACAATATTACCTACCCAAGTAAGAAACCGGCAAATCTTCACAAATGTTCAGCTTTTGTCAAGCGAGGAAATATGGTTCACGCTTAATTGCTCATAAATTCTTATAGGCCTAATCACGAAAAACGACTATTGGTAAAATGCGCGAAATCATTTCAGCGACTTACTTAATTGTAAAAAAATAGTTGGTTTCAGTGAGGTGTATAGAGTTGTAACACATTTTATCACAATCTCTTTGGACGCCTGTAATAAAAACGAGCCCGCAGAAAAATAAGGGCAAAATTACTTGCTACCCAGCCAAAATAAATGAAGGTGTCTTCTGTCCTTGGCAGCAGCCAATGTGCAAATAACAGCGACTCGCACATTATTGCGATGCATACAGGTCACGGAATTCGCCAATATTTTTATCCGCTGCAGCTCAAGTACCCAGCGTTGCTCGGGTATTGTCTTTTAGTAATCTACATATGTACGATTTTCGGTACGTGGCAATTACTTACTGAATATAACTTAGCCTTTAAGTCTTTCATAAAGAGGTTAACCTTTTTTGATCACAACATTGGGTGGTATATAAACTTTGCTACATACAACTTAACAGTTACTTAATTATGATTCCTGTCGCAATAGCCTACAAATCCTAACGAGACCTGTTGTAAAAAATTATATTCGCACAATATCAAGTAAAGAGCATTTTGCAAAAGTAGGCCCACACTTACAAGAATAGCGCTAGTTGGTCAAACACCCATACATCTAATATTTGGTTAAGAAATATAAACCGAACTAAATTATCGCGCCTAATTTGTACTGCTACATTTTAACTAAGTTTGATGGGGAAATAGCCTGAATTTGTTGGATTCTGTATGCATAATTACGTTAACGGTTTATGAAGAAATCCCACAAAGCCAAACAAAAGCACGTGACGATTTATTACATAAATTCCAAGACATTTTTCAAGGAGTATGATGAGTTTAGAAAGATACACGAATAATTCAGACTTATCACACGCCTAGAGGGCAGCACTTAGCGGATAATTGAATTAAGCGTTGGGGAGGGAGGGAAGTCATGAATGAGAGAGACTCGAACACGTTATTTGGGTTTCAAGCCCAGTTGGGGGCCAGAGATAATTTTCGCCTACGCCCTACACAGTATTTTAAGTTGGGAGTTGTTTGATATCCCTTCTGAATTTGGTCCAAATCCATCAAACGGCGTATAACTTAGATATACTAAACAATTTGAGAGGTTTCGGGGATTACGGGCCCAAAAGGGATCCTACGCACTATTTTAAGTTGTGTACTGAAAGGCGTTCCTTCTCAATTTGGTTCAGATCTGTTGAGATGTGCAGAATTGTGAAAAGAACAGTCATACTTACAGCCATACATATAAACGTTGCCATTTATATACATAGAACAATCTACGGTGTTCGTCAAATATCTCAGTTTTATATTTTATTTGCAACAAGCAAAGCGTACTGTTTTAACACTATGAAAGCCACGTTTAGACATTCAACGAAACTACCCAATATGCCTCTACCGTGTCTACCACATTCTACGTCACACCTGTTGCGCGCGCACATGATTTTTCATGTTTTTAAATTTTACAAAAACCAGAAAAAATGTATCTCTTAAAAGCATGCCTTACTGGTTTTCTACTAGTGAATTAAAATAATACACCTCTCTACCTGCCTTTCAGACACGCAATTGTCGATAGTTAAAAGTGGAAAATGCAGGACAAATGGGTGGAATGCAAATAACACGCGTTAAAAAGGCAAGAATATGTTCACTGTGAATGATCTGAAAACCCTCGGATGTAAGGAATGTGTTTTTTTTTTTCGGATGAGCAAGAGCTGGTAGCTCTAGGCATGGGCCGCAGAGCACGTGGCTTAACTTATTTAAATGGTAGATTTATAAACATTAATTAACAGTGGAAATTACGTTTTATCCTCAATCACNAACACGTTGTTATATTGGTTATTTTTAGTATATATAACAGATAGGTTAAGATAAGGAAATTAGGTTAAGTTTAGAATAAAAGAGTTAATACAATAAATACTAATAGAGACTTTACTTTATACTTGTTGAATAAGTTATACATCGAGTTAACTGGTATTATAGACTTGTCCAACGGTAGAGGTAGAGGGATGGACGGAGGAAAGTGGTTAGGAGGAAGATTACATTGATAGAAGGAACTCACCCTTAGCCTCGTCCCCTGGAGTCGGTTGACGGACACCGCCCTCTGGTGTCGCTGTGGTCTGGTAGGAAGTTCGGCGAAGACAGCCCCTCTCTAGGTCGCAGACAACTATATTACTCTTCTCGCCCTCCCACGTGTGTATCGACGTACTTCACTCTGATTGGTTCCCGTTGAGTGTCGGAGGCGGGTTTGTTCTAATTACCCCAAATGCCATTAGATCAGCAGGCCACGCGTCCTGTGCGCATTTCCATGCCGGTTGCCGCAATCACTCTCCGTGTGGTGTTTGCACTTCTGTGCCCTCTTTGCGTAATCGTTGTTGCAATCCTCGAAGCGCGTCTCTGGCCTCTTTACTACTTCTGCTTAGCTAGCATTGCTCAACGGGGCCAAGCGTAACAACGTGGCTTAACTTATTTAAATGGTAGATTTATAAACATTAATTAACAGTGGAAATTACGTTTTATCCTCAATCACGTAACGAACCAAAACTTAATGGCAGAAACTGACTACGTTGTTTTCGTCGCAGGCAGCCAGCTCTCAGGAGTTCAGAGTAAATAGCAGCGAATTGCTCTCGAGAATTTCATCAACCTGTTGTCAACAAATTCTTTTAACTCCTTCGCAGGGTAAATGGGGGGAAGAAACAATTCCATCGCGCAGAACTTCCACATGGACGGATGGAACATCTCTGAACACTGTCGTTGGTATGAACTGCAACATTCTCGCAAAGAAAGTGAGGAAGGAGTTCGAACGAGTAGCATTAGCAGAAAGGGGAAATCCCACGACGGCTGTTATTTGTATATCAGCGGGTGGCAACTTCATTCTTTCTGTGATAACTCTTCAACAGGAAAATTATGAAGCCAGAGCTGCAAGATGGTACTCCTTGGTAGTGTGTTTGCTAAAAATGATTTTTGGGTAGATATAACTGTAAATGTTGGTACGATGGTTTGACCATTTCTTTCATCATGCAAAGCACACAGAAGATAAACATAATCTCATTTTCCTTGATGGAAATCTCTCATATTCCAAGAACCTAGAGGTTATTGATAAAGTAAGGAACAAATTTGTTACAATTTTGGGCCTAGCTCCTCATTACAACCCTTAACCACGACAATTGGATGTAAGAGCGATGTTCTCGCTGAAGCACTATAACGATACAACTCTTGAAAAGTGGGTGAACAGCCATCGTGGGAGAGCGGTGACATGGTCCAGATTAGTCAAATCTTTGGCGAATAATATCTGCGATTCTGAACTTCTTTTGAAGGCATTAATGGATTTATGAAAAGTGGCAATGTTCGATACTACCCTGACGTTTCTTCATGTGCCGTCTTTGCAGCTGCAGAGACAATTGAAAAATACGCACCTGATGAACTCGATGTACCTGATGAACTGAAAGGATCTGTGCAGCTTCAAAAAATGTTTAAGAGGAGCAGACATGGAACCGTGACATTCGCAAAACTAATTCCAGTAAAAAGTCTCCTTCAACAAAACTATCGTCATCTCGCCACATATTCAAAGCAACCAGATTACGGTGTTCTCGTCCACCTGCGGCAACATATATGACATTCCTCACGACATATTTAACATATACAGCTCCTTCCAGATTAAAATGTACTGCTCCACTCAAACAATCAAACATGTATTAACATTTCCAGTAAAACAATGTTAAGTTGAAAAAGAAGTTAAATGAAGTCACGATATTTTTAACTGATATTCTTCGTAGGAACAGGCGGGTCGAAGAAAAATGTGAAAATCTGGAGCAAGAAATGAGGAAAGCTGATAGGAAACGTGAGCAGAAGTAACTTGCAGCACCGAAAGGATCAACAAAAATTAATATGCAGCAATTACGCCTATGTTGGTTGCAAGAGGAAGAGAAAATCTATGTATGCTATAAGCAAGTGACAATTAGTCAGAATATGGTGAATGAAGAGTATAAATCCATTATATCCTAAGAAACATTTTCTAACACATTGTCTTGTGAAGAAAGACTTCAATATATGACTTCTACTAGCTTTTACCGGCGGCTTCGCTCGCGTGGTTATAGTAACAAACTTATAGGGAGAAATAACGGTATTTGTTAGTAGACAGCCACTGATCATAAACACAGAACAGAGCACTAACGATGCAATTTTTTGGTGCTAGAATCGCTCTTTTACATAGCCACTAGTTGTCATTTATATTTCTTTGTATATCTGGGTAAAATATAGCAATCAGTTCCGTATCACTCTGCACCAAATTACTAAAATCCCTTGTTAGTGACACACGGCCTTTGGCATCTGTTTCTAACCTCCCATCTCCAATTTTTAATGGTGTATCAGCATAATATCTTATATCAACGTCATTGTAGAGGTGCATTCTCATATTTGTCATCAAGTTGAATTTCTTGACATTTGCCCATAAGCTTTACGACTTGAGACAGGTTTTGATTTCATCTGCAGGTGTGCCCCTCTGAATCACCGGTAGAGTTTGGTGGAAGTCACCAGCCAGTAATACAACCATTCCTCCCACAATGTCTGTATTGTTTCGTATATCCTGTAGAGTTCGGTTTAGGGCCCCTATCGCTTTTTTGTGTGACATTGTACTTTATTCCCACACTAACAACTTTTATTAACGCAGAATTATGCACCGAGCGCTATTTTTACGAACATTTTTTTTCCTGAGGGAATGAGATATTTTTTCGGGATTAAAAGCAGCCTATGTCAATTCCCGGTCCTCCAAATATCTCTATGCAAAAAATCACGTCAATCCATTTCTCCGTTGCGACGTGAAAGAAGGATAAACAAACAAACATGAAAACACACCTTCGCATTTATAATATTAGTTAGGATGGATGTTCATTATGAATGTGCAAGAGTCGAAGATGACTTNAAGCCACGATGGATATTGTCCACATAAATCTATAATAACAAACAATTTTTAGAAACTGCTTATGCTTACAATATTTTTACAATAGAGGCGGGGACATTTTACAGAATTTTATTTCAAAAGTGCTTACTTTATCGTGAAGAGCCTTTATCCACATATAAGCATAGAAATGAACTGCTAATTTGATTAGATTAAGTTTTTTTTTTTAATAAAACTAACATTTTAATTCATTCAGAGAAGAAAAAACGCACATTAAGTAAAAATAGAAATTTTAGTTTTTAATTAATTTATTTATCTATTAAAGAAACCTACTACTGTGACGTATTTTACACTGAAAAAAAATATAAATACTTATCTTTCATATGAAACTCAAGCCATATTTTTCTAACGATTTTGGAAATCTGTACAGTACTTTTTAAAGTGTTCTGCATTTGCTGTGTTGATGGTTGCATCACTAAAAGGAGATCCACTTTACTTCTACCTTAACAATTACAAGTCGCTGCATACTCGAATGTCACAACAGAAGCGTGTGAAAGGAGACGACCTTGGAGGTAAACGTGGACCGTGTGGGCGTGAACGAAGGTCTGTTCAGTTCGGAACAGCGAGCTGCGTGAAAAGCCAATCACCAGCCCGCGACCACAAATCTCCGCTCTCGGGGATGGCTGTGACCGCGGCTGGAGCATCACAGGCAATAACACGGGCGCGTCAACGACGTCATCTCCGCGCGTGCTCGCATCTCGTTGGACGTGAACCGGCAACCTCCCCTCCCCCCTTCTCGTCGTGGGGGCTCCTGTTCGTTCGCTGGCCGGAGGCTGCGTGTTTCATCTGCGCTCGCCCCCGTCACCGCTCGTTAGGCCGAGTGCATCTCTCAGACGTGGCAGCCGGCCAGGGCTGCAGCGAGGGAGTGGCGCCCCCAGGGCTGCAGCGAGGCGAGTGTGGAGCAGCGCCGGAATGCGAGGCCCGGGGGAAACGGGAGGTCCCCGAGAAAACCCGCCGACCAGGAGGCATCGTCCGGCACGATTCCCGCCTGCAAAGTCTAATCGCTACGCCACCGCGGTCCCTGGTGCCCCACGGGCCCTAAGTATTTTGGACCCCATACACCCTTCCCGTTACACTTTCCACTGAGCATTACTGCACTGAATTACCGAAACATTAATTCTCCAGACCATAAATAAACCACAAATTTGTGTAAAAGCTATTCAAGATAAACTGAGCACAAGTTTGCTCCAAGCTGCATATATTTCAACGGGCGCATTGAGCAGCATGCACCCAGTAAAGTTGGTAGATGGAGGAAATGTTATTCCATGTCATAACCTCGATTTAAACGTGTTAGGTAAACATTTGTAAATTCTTAAATGATTTCTTTCACTTTAGGTTTATTTTCAGTCATTGAAGCAGTGGCGTGTGGTTAAGTGCTGGAAGGTAAACTGGTGTTTGTTCAATTCTGTACACACTCGGTAAACGCAGCAGGAACCAGTAACCAGATTGGAGCCGGGAGAAACTGAGTGTATTGCGGCCACTCACGAGAGAGTGGCAAGGCACCCTGTGACGTCAAATGCACTACTACATTTAAGTGGGAGATGTGTATACTAGCAAACTATTAGGTATATCGAAGAGCAAAATACGCCTTACCATGCAACAATTCACCACACGCCACTGCATCTAAGTGTAAGAATTGGAAGTAAAATATTTACTTCTCTGATAATTCCGCAGTTTCTCTTGACTGACGCATAAATAAATGATAAGGCCCGCGGCAACGTTAATTTTCATAAGGCGGAAGAATATATGCAGCGTGCATGCAAGTAGATCTTAAGCAGGGCTTCCAAAAGTGGTCCGTTTACCGCAAACAATATATGCCTTAGTGTGTCCCATTATGTCAAATGATTTAGTTGCTGTGTAACACGTCGGTTACATCCGTAACCTTTTCACGCAAACGCAACCAACCCAGTGCCAAATATAGCTGTGATCATGCAACGAACTGTCTTTCTATTATATTTACGATCTCTGGAACTGAGCGAGGTGGCGTAGTTGTAAACCACGGAACTCGCTCCGGAGGTCACGGGTTCGGTTCTCGGTCCGGCAATCCGGATTTCGGTTTTCCATGGTTTCCCGAATTCGCTCGAGTCGAATGCTAGGATAGTTCGTTACCACAGGACATGGCCGATTTACTCCCCCCATTCCTGCTTCTCTGCGCAACTTTCCCCGTCGTCGAGACATAAGAACTCTCGGCCGTTCAAGCGACTCGCGTAAAAATAAGCGCGTCACCCTGACTTAAAATTCACATTGTCGTTAATTTATTTGCCAAATTTCGACCTAAAAGTCATTTTACGATTAGAATTCGCTTCGCCCGAGAATATTTCAGCCCAAAATAATTTAATGTCGAATAGCTTTTTGCCAAACAACGTGTACACACGCAATAACTAACTACTTTAATTTTTTTTTTATTGTGAGTCGATTCGGAGCAGTTTACATTTTTCTTTACAGTTTCCGCCCTTCAGGTCCACCAAGTCCGCTAAATGAGGAGAGACTATTATTTTTATAGATTTAAGAAATGTAATAGGGTCTACTTAGCTTTATCTTAACTTTATACATAGGTAGGTGATTTGAAAACGATGGCTCAGATCTTCTCAGAATTGAAATAAGGGCTAATTCATTGTAATAATTTAGTTATATTTAGGTTGTTATTAATTTATTATGTGTCCGCAAACATTAAAGTATCTCATAAGAATTGTGAGGAGATAATTGAAAATTGTATTAATTTATATAATCACAAGGTTACGTATTACTTACTGTTCGTTATTGAATAGATTGTTCCCACCTTGCACGCTGCGTAAGTCCACTGCGAAACAAAATTTAACTTTTTTTTTTGCACATGAAAAAAATTGGTGTTTCTAACGGAACTTTTCACGCTGATTTCAAATATTCAATCAGTTTTTATCCTTTACACACAGTTTTTTTTGGGACAAGTAGGGAAATTATAAAATAAGCATCATATGCAGTACGTAAACAGCAGCACATGCAGTAAATNGGTTCTAACGGAACTTTTCACGCTGATTTCAAATATTCAATCAGTTTTTCTCCTTTACACACAGTTTTTTTTTGGGACAAGTAGGGAAATTATAAAATAAGCATCATATGCAGTACGTAAACAGCAGCACATGCAGTAAATGCAGAAGCATAAAAAATAAACGTAAAACATAAAATACAGTATTTAGAACATCCCTCTTCAGTGTCCAGCAGAAATCTAAGAGTCTTGCTTCACTCCAGCGTTCATCTAAACCGCTTTTCCAATAGAGAATTTGAGAATTTGATGGTGAAAATATTTCCTATGCTCGTCACTCACGGCGCCCAGACAGTCAGGAAAGAATACAAGGTGCCGAGTGTAGGAAATTAATTTTTACGGACATATTACACTTTATTTGTTTGTATGATTGCAAAAGGTAAATACCTCGATAAGTGGGGGATTTATGATTTCCTAAGAAAAGTTGTGGAACATCTTTCAATGCCTTCCATGCAGGTTTTTCATTTGGGCTCAGTGAACTCTCGAAATGCCCATCTGAGAAGAGAGCTCTTATTTATGGACCCACAAAAAAATTAATTACTTGATTTTGCGTCACTGACACGAGGAAATTTTCCTTTCAAATATTGGAACCCTGCACCATTCTTATTCATAGCCTTAGCCAAATTTTTGGAAAGTTCCAATTTAATATGCAGTGACGGCAGGATAATCCGGTCAGACCTAACAAGAGCAGGATGTGCAACATTTTTATGTCCAGGCACTACCTTTTCACGCTTTGGCCATTCCCTTTTGATGTAATGGTTTGTCCTGTCCCTTCAAAACACACCAAAGGTACTCGCACTGAATTTTTTCCAATAACATTTTCATGTTGGTTAACAGACGGATATGTGTTGCCATTATGGAAGAGGACAGCCTTCAGAACGGTTTTCTGAGACTCAATGAAGAGTCTCCACTCTGAAGTTACGTGTTCACGATCAAGTTCTTCCATCAAAGCACAAACATCATTGCAGTACAACAACGCACCTTCATCACAGAATAAATTTTCAAGACATATACGTCAACACTTGCGTTTATATCATTGCCTAATAATTTTCTGACGTTTGTAATCATTCGCCTACTGAGTGAGAGCAGAATTAAAATTCATCCACAGCGCATAGCGGAACGCAAGCTGAATCGTGGTTTCTGAGACTTGATATAATAAATTATGTTCCTTTTATGCCTTTAATTTTTTTTCCACAGAACTACTCCATTCAGCCATTATCGAAGACCTACAGAAAGTAATTTTTTGCAAACCGATTACACATTTATTTACAACTATGATATGGCTTTCGTCTACAATTCTCCTTTATTTCAGAATTTAAATATAATAAAATAAAAATTAAAGATATTTTTTATTCAATTTCACTTCAATTTTAGTATTCTTTGTCAATTTTTGCTTGTTGGCGGTAATAATTCTCCTAAAAAACAGTATTTTAAATTTTATAAATATATGTTTCGTTACATGTAAAAATATGGTCAATACTGCATTTACTACAGGTTTACAATTATCCTTCTGTTGTATATATGGTAACATAATATTCATCCCGACATGTCTACAAAGTTACTGTTGTTTACTTTGTACGTAAACAGTCACACCCTTCCATGCATAGGTAAAGAAGACTCTTTGTTCAGTTCTGTGCTACACGTTTCATGCAATTATCACAATGTCTCTAGCCGNTAGTCAATACTGCATTTACTACAGGTTTACAATTATCCTTCTGTTGTATATATGGTAACATAATATTCATCCCGACATGTCTACAAAGTTACTGTTGTTTACTTTGTACGTAAACAGTCACACCCTTACATGCATAGGTAAAGAAGACTCTTTGTTCAGTTCTGTGCTACACGTTTCATGCAATTATCACAATGTCTCTAGCCGTACCGCCCACCATTGAAGCTGAAATTAGAATCTCTCTGCCGTTCGNCGTACCGCCCACCATTGAAGCTGAAATTAGAATCTCTCTGCCGTTCGTTGTCTCTCTGAACTATAAGTCATCGGGCCTTACGGTTCTAGCCTAGAACGCCCAGGACTTCTTGTGATATTTCCTCTTAATATTTCCGTACCTGGCGATGGTGCAGCTCTTAATAAAAGATCGCATTGTCCTCTTGTGTCACATACCTTTTCTTCTTATCGACCATAAACTGCCTGTAGCTCTCCTGAATTCTCCATTAGCGGAATTCCACGAGTAGAAGAAATACAATTGTCTGATTGACTGGGTCTAACACAAAAAATAATTTACATTTGCAACATATTTTTGTATCGAATTCCTATATTTATAATTTTTACAGATTTACTTTTGACTACGAATTTCAGCGTATCCTTTAATGAATGTTAACTTTAATATCGTAATTTTATTGTTTGCTACGTTAAATCAAAATCATAACATTTTCTGACCGTATTTCTTATATTAAAATATGTAATCACCATTATTGTAATGCTTGTTTCGATACGAAATAAAATGTTCATATCTCGTTTGAACAACCTACCAGCACAAAATTCTTTATACTTCATGCCGTTTGTTAAAAACACTTTGATTTCTGCGCACTTTTATTGGCAATCACGACAAGTTACAAGTTTCATTTCTATACAGTCAACGATATGAGCTCTAGCTTTAATGGCGTGTGCATTTCCAGTTACCAGCGTCCTATAAGTCCCAATTATACCGGAGAAGCTAACCGTACTTGCATGTCCCGTTACTGCCTAGCAGCCAGTCTGCAAACGATCAAGGTCATATCAACACTTCCTCTTATCTTCTAATGCCCTTAAGCCTCTGTCACACTGCCAAATTTACTCCTTCAAATATATCTGACAATCAAATTAGAAAACGAAATACGGCTATCAAGTTTTGCAATATAAGACATTTGGTCGAATAATCTCAAATGTGATTGAAAATCTGACATACACTCAATGAATTTTATTTGACGATCCTAGTCTGATATTCACTTACAGACATAATATTCAAAGCGGTATAATGATGTTGCGTTACCATGCAGCTCATTACAGGGACACGTATTAAAGCATTTGTAAATTTTTTTCACATCTAGAATAAATTTTAAAAATCTACCTTGCATTTTTGCTGCTCGTCGAAAATGATTCCCTTTGTTTTTTTTACTAGTTTTGTTTAATGTGCATTTCCAACATTATTCATACACTCACATATGTAATACAAATTATTTGTCTCCTTTCTGTTATTTGGTAATTAGTTATTTTTTGCAATTTTTTTTATATATGTCAGAAAAACCAGATTTTTCACTGCACTGTTCTAATCGGCTGAACACGCCGAACATACAAAAAAATCTTGGATGAAAACTGGATACATTTTTAACTTTTTTCAGAAAACGTTTCGGTGACGCCACATTCACCCGACTTTATTTGACCAAACACATTACAAGCAGTTCGACGGGGAAAGTTGACCGAGTGACAGGAGCTTTAACAGTTCCGTGCTTTCACCGTCACCCACCCAACGATATTCACCGAAGCACGTGACTGCGTCGTTGGTTTTATAATTCCTCGCGGCCCCGCAATCCTTCCTTCGTTAACAGCCTCCTCCACGGACCATTGTCTTCTTTCCTCTATCTCTCTCTCCTGCTGTTTGTTTCCGAACGTGGGATGCCCCTCACCCCCCCTGAAGCCAGGCCATGTGTCCTCGCCCCGCGCATTATATTTCAGGCTAGCCTGCCGGAAACCCTTGCCTCGCCGACTGCTTCTCCTAGTGGTGTCTTGGGCGAGCTGTTTCATTATTTATTTCCGGGTCCCTGCGTCGTCCTCGGAAGAGAGAAGGGGGGAAAAACCACCAGCTGTCTCTTTGCATTACAAATCGCTCCTGAATTTACAGTGCGCCGGGGAATGAGTTATCCCGTGAACCCGGCGTTCAACAAATAAACACCGCATGACTCATCATGCGCAAATATTTCTCAGCTGCCTATCTGCAGTAACTTAGTGCTGATGAAAAAGCCATTTTCTGTTTAACACTTTTGTGGCTTAGTGTATCCGTGTGATGCTATTTCATATATAACGATAATGTTTTCTTTATCAACTATTTCTTTATAGAAATAAAAACCTTCTAACATATAAACTTCCCAATTAACTATTTTTTTTAAATTTACTTATTCATAATATTTAAGTTTATTTGATANCCTTCTAACATATAAACTTCCCAATTAACTATTTTTTTTAAATTTACTTATTCATAATATTTAAGTTTATTTGATAGATTAATATACGTGCATCATTTTTATCACTTAAGTTATTAAATTTTGTTCTTATTAGTAATGAGACCACTTTTAATTCATTAAAACAATGTCAGGTTTATCACATTATATATATATATATATATGTATCTATGAACCGGTAGAGTCTAAGAGTGTAAACTGTTTAAGGGCAAGTGAGCGTTCACTGGACCCACCACTTTTTTTCTCTTCTTGTTCACTGTGTATTCTTCTACAGTCGTACGTGAAAATTAGTATTGCCGCAGTGCTAATGACTGACAGTCATACGCCGACAGAGTAAAGTAAATTATTAGAAACTGAATACATTAGCCATCACGCCCATTCCTGCAAGTAAGCTTGTTAAGAAGAAACCGAGTTCAAGAACCTCTAGCTTTAACTTTGTTTCTCCATTAGACGTTAAAACATCAAAATACTTTTTATAATTCGTTGTAAACTTCACTGGGGATGGTTCAGTCAAAAGTGCACGTTGATGTATGTACTTGATTGTATTGGATATAAACGTGCAAAATACTTTCTTAAACAAATTGTTGGTAGTAATCAGTGTCTCGAATTTCAAAAAGAGCAAATTTTTAGAACGACTTCAAATATTTCACCTTTGTCAAAACTTTGTCAAGCATAACTAAAATTAAAACAATAAACCTAAATTGAACGAACCGTTAAACAAATTAACAAACAGTTCTTTTCAGTTTAAATGGTATACATAGAAATGATAAAAGTGTTCCAAAAAATTATATATATATATATAAAACTTTGGCAATGATAAAAATTATATTTTAAAATTTTTATGAACCATATTAAGAGATTGTGTTACACAAACTTGAAAGCATGTTTACTGGTTCGAAGTTATGTTTCCTACGTTTAAGAATTACCGCCCTAAATAATAATATTTGATAGTAGTGGTCAGCAATAATTTGCTTAGTATCATTATTTTTTCTTTCGCCTTGTAACATTCTACAAATGCACTTTTGTAGGAAAACATGAGGTTCTTGTAATTGAATATTTTTGGTTCAGTATTTTATACTTTAGTATTCTGTAAACCTTAAAATTTGTTCGATTCGGCTGTCGGAAATTGGTGCACTTGCCGGTGATATTCTGCCAAGTTCTTTGTGAGCTATGAGGGATTTCTATAATGTATTCCACTGCTGACGCTCTTTGGACAGGATATACAGAACAAATGTGAATATCATGCGAGGTATATTGACTATAATCTCTGAGGGTGCACTCATTGATTCTACCACATACACAAAACGTTTCCGGTCACAAATTAGAGGACTATTTTGGATTTTCTAACCGAACAGAAATGGCAGCATCTGCTAGCACAAAAAAAAACTCAGTAACTCTCCGTAAGGTTTATCACACAGTACAAAACAGCAGTCGATTACGAGATAGCAACGCCGAAGGTATGCAACTTCCAGTATGATCGTGTGCGACAAGTTGCGTAACACAAGGCGTTATAAAGTTGTACATACGGTCTTCCGTGCCTGGCCATGAATTATGTTAAAACGAAAGGCAATAAAAATATTATTTTAATGTTTCTCCGTTAAATGATGTTCGATAGTAATCACACAGCGGTTATTAACAAAACACATAAGTTAAGGAAAGCAAAGGGCTCAGGTAGGCGAAAAAAATGTCCGAGAATTTCCACCCGCTGTGCTACAGAAGTAAGAGAAAGAAATAGTAATATCCGTACTTACTTCTTTCACTAAAGTTCCGACAGCTGTTGACGCGAAGAGTTATACCAAGACGAATCACGCCACTTTGTACGTATCTGTGACCTTACGAAGTTTGTCAGCCAAGCTCTCGCACAATTTCTCATATCTTGACTTAAGTTTACATAGCATTTGTTTAAAGTTCACGCAAGTTTCGCGAACTTCCGATAATACTTTCTTCCACGCGTGCCTCTTCGAGCCAATATAACTTCCACTTTTCATTTCTTTTCCGAAGGCGTGACACTGCGGATTAAAATAAAACAGCATTTGCGCTTGACTTCTGACAACCTTCTCCAAATATAGTAAAATTGGTTTTTCGACTGCATTGAAAAAAACCTGATTTCCTAGTTTTTCCTTCGTAAGTTACAAACATCATTTTGGCTATATAAAATGTTGACTTGCAACACTATAAACCAAGACCAGTAATATAAATTAGTGAAATACCAGTTAATTAATATATATTAGTAAGCTTCTGTCAGCTGGTAAAACATTAGGATAACTGGCAGAAAAAACAGTCTGTAGGATTTGTGGGGGTTACTGTAATTTAGGGAGCCGCGGTAGTGTAGTGGTTGGACTACTCGCCTCTCGCAAAGGCGAACCGTGTTGGATTCTCGGCGAGGTCGCCTCCCCCCTCCTCCATGGGCTTTCGCATGTGGGAATCGTGCCAGACGATGTCTCTGGTAGGCAGGTTCTCTCGGGTTTCTACCTTTTCCCCTGATCCTGCATTCCGGCGCTGCTCCATATTCACCTCGCCTCACTCTCGTCGGTTCTCAAGACCTAGATGTTAAGAGCCTCCCAAATCTCTTCACTAACTCGCTTGAATTCAGCGGACATCACTACTAAAGCACTGAAATTAAGTAACTTAAATGATTTGTAATCTGCCACTTTTTACCTAGTCCAGCAATTTCCACTGTTTTGCTGGTGTCAGCAATTTTTTTGGGTTTAATGAATACTGAAATGTTCAACATTTTAAGTGATAGTTATGGCGACATAGTACTGGCAAAAATAAGATAATTTTCAGTTTACTGTAATTGTGTAATTATTTTAACTGAATTGCATCGGATGTGTATTTAGGTAACAGTTAAAATACTTTTATATAACAAAATTTTATTCACAAAAGAAGAGTACCTTTTTAAGCTGCTTCGTGGGAAGTTAAAATAATAAGGGCAATATATTAAATGCAAATAACCGTTAAAAATACATTTAAACATACCAAAACGTACTCAGTTCATTGTATTCTCATCACCGGTAACTTTACCATTAACAAATACTATATAAACAATAAAAACATATTCATTCAATTTTTTAGCTTCTGTAACTTTCACAAACATAATGTTTTATTTTCCCTTTTGATTTCTTCAGCATTGTATCTTTTTAAGCCAAGCTTGCCAAGTAAAATGTCATCTTAATCCAATACTTTCCCTCTTTCTGCCGCCATTTATATGTTTAATTTTTTACCTCTGCGACCTGGCACGCCGAGAACTGTAATCTCCCTTTTCTCTACCTCCCTTCCTCTTTGTGGCTCCTTACAAAGGACATCGCGTTTTATTTTACTTTTTTTCCCTGTGTTTGTTCATTTCTAGAAGTGCAGAGTTTTATTTGCCTCATGACATACAAGTTAATCACGCATGTTTTCAAACAATTTTTCACGCAGTTATTTTGGGGGAAAAATTATGTACATGGAATTTCATGCCATTTATTAAGATGCGTGTATCGCAGTTGTGACTTATCACTTGGATGCGAACTCCGTACTTTTTTTTGCTCGTTCTTTTTTAAAATTCTCTTTATTTCGCGAAATTCCCGGAATATATGTCACCTTCAACGCGTCGACGCCAAGGAAGCAGGGACGAAAGACCACAAAGAGAATTTCTCAGAAATTCAAAATTTTCATTAAAGAAATAGAGATGCGAAATCTAAAACTTTTGCCTCATTTCTGTGAATTCTATAGCGGCATTTTTTTTGCCCTCAGAAATAAAGACGGTGTGGTGAATTTTAAAGACAAAATCCTTTACAACATTAAAATAATACGTGTACTCACAATTGAGCTTTGGCTTAAAATACACGTCTGCTGTTTAAATCAATTTACTTTTAAATTTATAAAAATGCGAAATAAACCATATGTATTAAATTACTATAAAAAACGCTTATTTTAACCATATTTGTCGTGCCAATGTTTTGACTAAGATTTTTATTTCTGTGTCCAGTCTACATATTAACTCCATCTAATTATTTAATTATTAGTCTGTCCATAATAATTAATTTCCGCGAAGTACATTTTCCATTCGGAAAAAAATTAGCATTCAGCTATGTCTATTTCAACATTATTTATATTTGACCAGATCTTAAAAATAAAAATATTCAATATTGATACATATAATCTGGAAATAATTTAAATGTACAGAAAATGCATTTTTTTAAAATTATTGATTAACTTGAAAATTCTGTGGGTTACATATTTGCTTCGTATAAATAAATAAAATTCACTAATAAGTAATAATTTAAATATTTCTTTGTAAACACCAGTTAAGTTACTTAGTTAACAATTTCGTTCCTCTAAGTATACATCTGATAAGTCCTTTCATGCGTAAGCCCTTTATACGATAACCTCAGCATCCTACTAGTACTGAAAGGTTCTATGATATTTCCTCTAAACATATTTTCTTATATAACCTTGTGGGTAATTATGACTTTGACGAAGTTAATCAATTTCTCAGGTTTTCGTGGCCATTGCTCGAAAGCAAATAACAATATCAAGGTTAATTTAAAAAATTGCATCTCAAAATATAATCATATTATTCCCGACTGCTGTGGATTACTTAAGTGACGAAACATAAAATTAATTAAATTTAGTTATAACATGTAACAATAACTAATATTCCTTATGGCTTACTATTTTTTATTTCATTTTGCACCATCACGAGTAGTATATTATTGCTCAATATATCTTAATAAAAATTCGTGTATGTAAATTTGATATCGATTTCTTTTTTGTGGATGTGTTAGATGTGTTATTTAAAGCCTTATAGATATTTCAACATTTCGCGTACTAAGGCATTGCTGAAATATAATCTGTATTAATTTTTTTTATTGGCGAAGAGACCAATTTTTAGAAAACAAAACTACTCTGTTCCGCTAATAGTTATTTAAATCGTACTATAATACCAAACGACATTTTCCAATAAAAGAGACAAAAAGGACACCTGATATACTATTGAGAGTTGACGTGTAGTTGTGCGAATTTGGTAATTTTCCAACATACTTACACACTTAACAATTTAATGTAGTGTCTGGTGACTAATAAATAATGTGACTTTTAAATCGCAGAAGACATTTAGATATGATAGTGGCTACCCCAAAAATAAGCCAAGGCCGTATGCGAATTGACATTTTTTATTACACGGGACGATTTGAGTATAACGTCCACAAATAACGTATTCCATAATATGGAATTTGAGCAAAAATAATATCTATATGTTTTAAATATACTAAATTTACGAATTAACGAAACAAGCCTATTATACAGGAAAAAACATACTATTTTCAAATCTTAAAATATGTGTAGGAATAAGATTACAAATTGTCGTGAAGTGTATAATTTCAAGTAGTCACAATAGTTTATATTTCAAATCACATGTCATGGCTGTAAACGTAAATTTTCATAAAAATGTTCACACAACACAAAATAAACTATGTTTTAAGTGCATATTCCCTACAAATTATCTTTCAGGGCATTTAGAGGAGCTTCAAAAGGTAATTTAATGATTGATGATAATAATGAAATTTGTATTTATGACTTAAGTTAAAGTTGCCTTTCCTCCTTTTCGTCAGCTCTGGAAAACGAATTTTCAATTTAACCAAATTAAAACAAACAAAATCGCTGGAAAAATAAAAAAAAAATTGACAAATTCGATATATTTAAAAGCGAAACAGGATTTTTTGTTTTCATTGATGCCTAGGTCTGCTGTTAAATAGAAACTGTCGCAGCTCATGTAAAATCAGAGCAAGTATCACGCCAGAGGAGTTCTGTGCTGAGCTGGCACAGTACCTCGGAGCGACTTACCAGCTCGGTTCCCTCTGTTTGGTCTCGGGGAAGCCCAGAGGGTGAAATCCTTCCACGGGAAACCGCTTCCACGGCGGCGACTAATCAGCTTTAGCCCTGACCTCTGGTCGCCGAACTTGAGAAAAATACTGTTCCTCGTCTGTGATGTTCCCAGCTCCCTTTCAGTACGGCGCTCGCAGAAACAGCGCATTTGCTGCTTCAGGGAGGCGCAGTTGATTCCCGCGTGGAAATGAAAGATACCTACTTCCGTCAAGATAGCCGAAAACATGGCGTGATAATAAAATATAAGTAACATTAAATGTGATAGTGAATAAAACAGTTTAAAAATTCATATTTCATTAAAAATTACTGATATTTCCGGGTGACAGTTAAATTAATATGTATGGAACAACAAAAAAAATATTTTACCAACAAATAAAAAAAATTACTTGTTGTCTTACAAGACTAATTAAAAAAAACTATGATAAAATACATTTTTCACACTGCCCAAGTTGACAAGAAATGAAGAAAGCAATTTAACTTCTATTACCATGAGAAATAGAAAAACATTTCTCAGTTTTCACAGAGTTGTGAATAATATGAACTAATTATAGGCTTTCAAGACCGACCAAATTTTAAAAGTAATCAGCAAAACGAAAGAAAATATGTAAGATAAGCTTGAAAAAAAATTAGGAAAAGTTTAAACGCTATATAAACTCCCTGAACTTCAGCGGAAGATTCAAGTCAAATGTACTCGGGGGAAGGGAGCGTGATAAATACTGAACAAAATAATAAAAACTTGTCATAAGACAAACGTAAATCAAATAATTGGAAAAATAAATATACATATAAAAGAATAGTGATTCACTGCAAATACAATTTATAGAAAAAATTACGACAAATTAAATACAATAATTAAGACAAAACACAACTAATGTGAGGCAATACCAAGAAAATAATAGTCCGCTGTGAGAGTTTGGAAACAAATGTCGGTTCCTCTTGTCTGGTGAAAATACAGTATAACATGGCGTGGAAGAAAACATGTAATATAAATGACCTAAAATCACACAGCTGGAGTAGTATAAAACTGTCCCCTCTGTGACAATGTAATTTCATTGGACACAGAGTATCGGAGAGGCACTAGCATCGCCTCCACTCGGGAGTGAGTCGGTGGGCATATTTGTTTAGTAGACACAACTTCAATTCTAATTCTATTAAAAAATTTCCTTAAATAATTTGTGCAACTGCGTGTAAAACATAGGTGAGTAATTAATTTTTATATGCTTATAAAATGTACTAAACGTATGTTTTAGTAAATATAATTAGTTACAAGCGATTTTACATTTTTTTTAAATTAACTCTAAAAAATGCTTAATATGGCAGAAACATAAAATTTTGAACATTTTTCATGTTCACAATTTATATTAATTCGGTATTTGTATATGTAAAAAATAAAATAGTTCGATCGAAAAAATTATTTTATTTGTTAATGTTGAAATTGTAGCAAAACGTGGCGAAACATTGTGAAAATTTCTTTTCTTAGTTAATGTTTTGATAAACATATTTGGCTCCATACATATTATGAAAGCTTTTAAATTTTGTGATTTCAAAAATATTTTTAAAATTCATGGTGAAATTGTACTACTAAGAGCGTGGTGGAGCAATATAACGCAAACTCATATATTATTTTGAAAGTAATAATCATTAACAAAATGTCATGTTTTATTTGAAAACCTTAAAACTATTCAAATGTGAATAATTCATTTTAAATCATTGTTTATATGTTATTCAAAGTACGATGAACCTTTAAAATTACTATCTTGAAAATACATTTATATTTAAACCATAATATATCTGGAGGATATGTATTCAAACAAAACCGAAAATATTAATTTGCTGTAACCTACTCATCTTTAATACCCTTTGAATTTTTTCACTTAATGTTTTCGCACCTTATGCATACTACATACAACAAGCAAAACGCAATCGTGAAACAGATTACACTGCCCACATACTCCTTATTCTTAACTAACACTTTAAACACACCACGGACTGAGATCAGTGGATCTCAAACAGACTCCAAAGACACCTCGATTGTCAAACAGGTCTCAAATAACGGAGAGGTATCTAAATTATTACACACCTCAAAGTAAAAAAAACTTTCAGTCTAATAATAGTTCTCCTTCAGCTATGTAAAACCTTACTGCAACCCTCTCCGAGTATCTGGGCACAAAATATTATACTGGCTTCCCAGCCGGGAATTGTGGTAATATATTCAACAAAGCAGTAATTCACATTGTTTCTTTAATGCTTTGTATTATAGTAGTATTTTATAACAAGAATAAAATATCTCTCAGATTCAGGCGGTTCATGAAAAAGATTTATTTGCTCATTCTTTATAATCTCTCTCGTTAACAGTCATCGTTGATTCAAACGTTCTTGTTTCCACATTAATAATATCCACTCCACTGAAAAGTGACCGAAAGAATGAACCTGTCAACATTTTCTTTAGGATCATTAAAATGTTCTTGAATTCTCCTTTTCTTTAAGATCACTTTTCGCTCCAGATTCTTTAGTTTTCTTAAAACCACCAAAATTTTCATCAAAATATGCGTTAACGTTTTCGTCTTCAACTTGTTTAGCAAACTGAACACAATGATTTATTTTCGTAGAAGTCAAAATACTGCAATTATTTTTCAAAGATAACGGATGAGCATTATTATATTTAATTTATATCAAGTGACAATTTGACCTAAACATTTATATATTTCGCACGGGCCGTCAGTATTTCCAGTTATATGTCACTTGCATCCCCTACTATTCTTTCACTAGAATATTTTTTACAAGTCACTTGTCTTTGGTGAACTTAGTACGAAACAGATATCAGGAAGTTTTGGTAGCCACACATGCGGTTTCTGACAAAAATAAGGAAAAAATAACTTTTCATCACCTTATCACGCTTCAAGAAAACTGCCATGAAAAGCGATGCCACTTTTGTTTCGCCCGTGAGACATTCATCTCACATTTACTATCCGCATGTCAGTGAGCATTGTCAAAGATGAAGTCTCTACTGTCCTACTGACTTTCGACGGCAATCAGTGATGGTTACGAAGTGGGTCTTGGCCGAAGTCTGTTGTCAAGCACGCACTTACACGATTCATCTTCGGAATGTAGGGTGGCACTAAACATTAAAAATGATGAAAATTCATGTAATTTGTAAAAATTTGTTATCTATAGTACTCAGAATTTATATTTAAAATTTTATTGTCTTAAGATTAACGTAAAACAAATTTAAGGACTGTACTACAGAACTGTTTGCTAATTTGGCTCCCTTGCATTGCAGTGCAGACGTTGAACATTTTGATTATTGTTGCGTAATTATACTACAACAAATTAAACACTGAATTTAAATTTGTTATTTCTTTCCTATGCTTTAGACCTACAAAGTAACACATAGTACATTAAAATTCGGTTAAAAAATATGTAACATCTCGTAAAACGTAATGCCACTAGTATGATGAATTCTCAGAGGTTAACCCGGAAATATTATAGTGAAATAAAGCAGAAGAGTTCCTCTTTAATCTGTCAGTCAATCACACGCAGCAACACTTTCTTTCTTCTCATCTAATTGGGCACAATGTGCGCATGTTTATTATGTACAAGCAGTTGGCAAAACAGTAAATCTTAAAGTTAATTAAACTTCTTATAAAACGAAACCCAGTTATAACTGCAAAATTATACTGAGATAATTCCAGAAAGGAACAAAACATTACGTATTTTAAAGTAATAATCTGTACTCAAATATCGAAACGGAAGGAACTTAGCATAAATAATTGATATTGCCGAGATGAAATAACTACGCGAACCTGTTATTCGACGCGATATCGCAAAATTCTTCCACACAGAGATGAAAATAACCCAGATTTACTTTAAGTTCCTTATATATTTGCTCCATTTATTTTTGTGGTGCTGTCTGTTTCACAAAATGTACCGAATTTTTTTAATACGATAGTCAATTGCTAATACATTTTCAGACACACACGAATTTTTACAAACTTCCAGCCTATTTGTTACTTTTTTGACATTTAACATTAAATAAAAAAGAAGGTTATGCAATAAACTACAAATTGTGATAACAATAAATTATAGCTATGTACACTGAAGAGCCAAACAACTGGTACACCTGCCTAATATCGTGTA
>NQII01003394.1:179612-193618 GCA_002778355.1 Clitarchus hookeri | reverse complement strand
CGCAGAAGTGCCGCAAGACGACGTGCCATGGACTCGACTAATGTCTGAATGTATGCAGGAGGCAATTCACACCATGAATCCTGCAGGGCAGTCCACAAATCCAATCTGCGCCAATTAAAGAAAGGGTTGCACGTCTGTCACGTTTAATGATTCTCGTCAGTCGTCGTTTGTCCCGTTCTTTTCGCTATCTTTTTCCGGCCGCAGCGATGTCGAAGATATGATGTTTTACCGGATTCCCGATATTCACGGTACACTCGTGAAATGGTCGTACGCGAACATCCAAATGTTATCGCTACCTCGGAGATGCTGTGTCCCATCTCTCGTGCGCCGACTATAACACCACGTTCAAACTCACTTAAATTTTTATAACCTGCCATTGTAGCAGCAGTAACCGATCTAGCTGCCGACCGCATCGCGTTACTCTGATTGGTTCCGTACCTCTGTTATTTGCATACACACGCCTATACAAGTTTTTTTGGCTCTTCAGTGTATTACTATACAAGTATGCGGGCACTATCAGATCACCAAACATTAAACAAAATTTGTAGTGCTCGGCTTTTGAGAAAACCCATGAAAACGTAATGTCGGGGATCAGTCTCGTTAAAATACTTACGGTAGTTTGTAGTAAAGACTCGCAGTTGGTTCAGAGGCAAGTTAAAACTTTCCACCGTTGAAGTTCCGGCTCATACAATAGGCAAGTATACCAATGCACTGATAAGCTGCGAGTGAGTGAGTGAGTGAGTGAAGAGATTTGAACGGCTCAGCATCGAGATAGATCTTGAGAGCCGACGAGGGTGACGCGAGGTGGGTATGGAGCAGCGCCGGAATGCAAGGGTGGGGGGAAACGGGAAATGCCCGAGAAAACCCGCTGACCAGCGGCTTCGTCCGGCACGATTCCCACGTGCGAAATTCCGTGGGCAACTCCGCCGGGGATCGAACCCGGTTCGCCTAGGTGGGAGGCGAGTGGTGTGACCACCACACCACCGCGGTTCTCTGAGAAGCTGCGCGAACCTCTGGAGCGGGCCTTGCGCCTGATTGGCGGTTGCATGCTGCTAACGATCCCCTATTGGCTGGGCCGCCTGTTAGCGGGGTAAGTCAGCAGGCGGTGTTTGGCGAACGGTGATCCGACATGTTGCTGTGAAAAGTGACGCCATTTTGCTGGCGTGTGCGGTTGGAGTTTATGGTATGAACAGCTGATCGACTTCTGTATGCTCATGGTAGTCTGTGTCCTAGGAGTGGCATAATCCCATGGCCCGGTAGCAGGAATTTTGTTGATGAGGTTTATGTGGGTAGTGTGAAGGACATTTCCGTCGTTGAATAGCTTTCTGAGGTTGCTACGGCTTTCTCCAATGTTCTCATTACGCCACTGCTGCAGGCCATTTAATTTCGTCCCATCAGTTCTTCAGGCACTCGGTTCCTATTATCGCCAGCGGGATTAAATTGCAGATTTCGCGTAACGAAATTTTTAGAATAAAGTATGCAAAAACGATACTTTTTCCACATAAAATATTTTAACGTGCACACGATCTTGACGTAAATAATCATGTAAAGCGAAACTACTTTTGGCAGGAACGTATAACATTTTTGTTTGTAATCAATAAATAAAGCATTTTTTGGCTTAAGCAATATCTTCTTTAAGAGTACAAGCAGAAGAAGTAGGTTTTCACCTTACTTGAATTTAACAGTGAAATTTATTGGAATAATAACAACCTATTGGCACATACAAGGACAACATTATTGCTAAAAAATAAATATAAATGCGTTCGTAATTTCCAGTTTATAACTCAGTTCAGTTTACTAATTTCGTTAGAAATTCTACCTGGCCGCATATGATAAAAAGGTGTTTTTTGTAGTTGTGATTTTACTAAATGTGTTTTGAAGTAAGGGCTGCTTCCCTAAGTGCACCGTGTGCCATTTTAAAAATGTTATTTCTAAGTGAACATTAATGCACATAAATCTGACTCTTGGTCTAACATATCGCTCACTTTAGCTTGTAATATCACAATTTTTACACCCACCAGCCCGAAAAGGTCACAAAGATGACGCCAAAAAGTAATGTGAACGCAAAAATTAATGCAATCAAATGGAAAAGTATAGGGTTTTAACCATCGGCTAAGAGAAAATACGGGGATTCATAAGTCATTTAACAAGTCATATTTTTTTTGACGATGTTTGCGTTTTCGATTATACAAGTGTGAGGAATAAAATTAAAATTTTAATGACAATATTATTATTTGAGGGTTAAGGCGTTTTCAGTTAGAGACATAAAGTATAAAATTAGATGGAGCATATTTTAACATATTTTCCAAACATTAATTAAGCATTTGTAATAAAAACTCGTGTAAAAACGTTAGCTTCTTAGTAATTCACCGTCAGTAAATAAAGGTTGTTATTTTAATCTCGCTCTTCTTCTATAAGGAACGCGATAGCACCGGCGTTGAAGAACGAGGCGAAACCAAGAAGGAGCAATTAAATTCTGCCGCTACCCCGTCATTCACTCGAGAGGATGGAACTAACGAGCTATTGATGGGAAGTTATCTCGTGCCACGGGCCGTGATGCCGCAACTCCAAGACTGGATACTTGCGCGTCGATACTCCTCATCAAAACTCTCCTCCTGGGCCTGGTCCAGTCTTCTGACCTCGTGGGCTGAAGATCACAGACAGAACTGAACCCCAAACACAGAACGCACGACTGTCAGAGAACTGCCGGTGCACTTTCCATGGCGCCATTGACATAAGAACACGCGTTAAAGAATTACTTCAATTACCTACGAGTTCACATTCTGACTATGCATTTCGTCTTTCCCAGTACGGGCATCTACAAATACGTCTATCTAAACTCACGTAGTTATTATTTTTTATCTGTTGAACACATACATTTTCTGAGAAAAATGATTGACTGCATCATTAATATGAAGTTATTGCATGTCACAAATTAAGCTGTCAGAAAAATCTTTACTTTAACTGTTTTCAAACATCATGCGAATACGAAACGCTGAATACATGTAAAAAATAAATACGTGTAGTAAAATTTTTTTAAATATTTTTTATCAATATCAGAATTTTATTATAAGAATAAACCTTGTCGTGTTAACATTTTTGTTTCCTTCATATTGGAAAATTTGGCTGTAGAAATTATTTTTATACCACAGATAANATTGGAAAATTTGGCTGTAGAAATTATTTTTATACCACAGATAATAAACAAGCTATATTTGGACATTCAAAACATTACAGAGAGAAGTAGTCGTGAGTAGTATTTTATGTATTGGTTCTAGGTCAGTTTTTATGCACCACTCACTTTTATTAAAAATAAACATAAAAAAAATATTAAATGTCTGTTGACCCGGCCCACAATTTTTGCCATCTTTCATTTTCATTTAAAGCTCAGCATTTTAACAAAACACAGAGTATTAAAATGATACTTCTCTTTTATTCTCTTTTACTATCAAACTATGACATACTATTTCCAGAGAAAACAACGCCGTAAAAATTAAAAATATTCACTCGCACATTCACAAGAGTTCGAGAACTTTCACACTTCGCCAAGGACTCTTGTAATCATTCTCGAATTTTGGGAGCTATGCTACGCTCAAGTGGCCACTTGTACACTGTACTTAATAAGGACATCAGACTTATATAGTTCCCGCCCCCGCCGGGTGCTTACTTTTAAAATGGTGGCAATTAAAAAATGTACGGTGTATGACACGTTTTGGGAATCATTCAGCAGATTTTTAACAAATCTTGTATATTAACAGTGCACTATGTCAACTTTGTATTTAAAGATGAATGTTGTTGTTGGCCCCCTATTTTGGAAGATAGCACTACATGAAAAAATATAGCTTTACATTGTGTAACGAATAATACTCAACCGATTCTTGCCAAATTTGGCATGCAATTAAAAGAGTGGTAGGCTGTGAAAACACATGTTACTTAAATATATTAGGCCAGTATTTCCCGAAGTATGGGTCGCTGCCCACTGGTGGGTCGCAGACTAAAATTTGGTGGGCCCGAAAATATAATTTTATACATAAACATATGCATGAGTTATAAATGTTATAATTTAGAACCTACACAGAACACAGATGCAATGCGACTGTCAATCAGACGTTAAACGCAGAGTACGCAACGACAAGAATTGAAGTGGACACTGAAGCTGTAATGGGAATAAATAGAAAACAAATGCATCCTTCGCATTAACAAATCTGATTTCTTACAACAAAAAATATTTTTAAACTAAATTAGTAATTTTAAACACATTGTGTAATGCTGTTTGATTAAAAATATTTTTCATTAAAATTGTTTTTTAATACTTACATTTTNAATTTTAAACACATTGTGTAATGCTGTTTGATTAAAAATATTTTTCATTAAAATTGTTTTTTAATACTTACATTTTAAAACTATTTTATTAATCCTTCACTTCCTTACGCTACGTAAGAAGTACAATGTGAAAATTATGAAACAGCGAAACGGTACGTTTCTCGCATAAGGCATTAAAGTGGGTCCTGAACTTTGGCATTTTTTTTATTGCCTCGCGATTCATAGAACTTTGTAAATCACTGTGTTAGGCACTTGTTTTCAAAATGGCGTCCTTGTAATTATTATGNACTCGCGATTCATAGAACTTTGTAAATCACTGTGTTAGGCACTTGTTTTCAAAATGGCGTCCTTGTAATTATTATGGATTTCTTCGGTATATCTTCTTTACCCCTCTGTCAATTACGAACAAATTTTGTATGCTAAAAGTATCTATTACAAGAGTCACACATACCAACAAACAGACACCTTTGTTCGCCATTTTGTTAGATAGCACCACATTAAGAAATTGAGTTTACCAAACAAGTCTTCTATGGCGGGTAATGCAAACTGGTATGTTTTAAGTGGGCCAGAAACTTATTTCTCTAATTGGGGCTACATATACATTTTAGCTTTGTGTGGTAAATCATCGAAAACATGCAATCAATTCCAACTTAATTTTGATTGCTGGATACATATAATACAACAATAAAATTTGTCCATGCAAAGCATTTTTTTCTGTTAATTTGTAAGTTATTATTACATATAAAAATAAATATTTTCTCACACATCTGGGAAAAAAGCCAACAGATTTCTACCAAAGTGGGCAGACATGCAGCATTAAGGCAGGCCACGTAAACTGACATTTTGAGTATATCACACACTTGTTTTGAAAATTGCTTCAAGATCAACATTTTAGTTTAATATGATATGTCTGCGAAACTACGAAACAAACTTCAATTCATTTCTGTACGTTGGCAGTATCTATAATAACCACAACTGTGTCTGTACAGAGCCTTATTTATTATTTATCTTTCCTTTTTTATGGTAGCTCCAAACTAATATTTTTTAAATATAATATTGTAAGATAGGACCCCATGAAATAAGGAAGATTTTATGTCATATCTCAGGAAAAAATTGACCAATTCCTACCAAATTTGGTAAACAAGTAACAATATTGAGGCATGTGATGTAAATTGGTGTGTTTTACGTCTGTTGGACATTTATTTTCAAAATGGCGGTCGGTTATTCATTTTAGCATAGTATGCTATATCGTCGAAATCATTATATCAATTCAAACCTACCTTTGTATGCTGGCAGTATGTATAACTGAAATCAAATGTATACATACAAACACTCTTTTGTTAACCATTTTGTAAAGTAGCATCAGATTACAAATTATAACTATATCATATCTCTATAAAAACCATAATGTCTTGCAAATTTGGTAGGCAGGTGGCACTTGTAAACCGATATGATTTTTATTGGGTCAGGCATTTATTTTCAATGGTGGCTATGTAAAAATTTTAGCTCAGAATTTTATATCTGCGGAATTGTGGAACAAATTTAAAATAAAATTGTATGCTGACATTAATTATTATATGCAACAAATCCGTCTATGCAGTGCCACATTTCTCCGCCATTTTATAACATAGCACCAAAACAAAAACATTAAGTTTTTGTGTCATAGCTCAAGAAAAATCAACAGATTTTTTTCCAAATTTGGCGAAGAAGTTGTAATGTGGTATGCCATGCTAGTTTACATATGTTAAGTGTGCAAGACCCTTATTTTCAGAAAAGCGTCTATATAGATATTTTTACTTAGGGTTCTATATCTACGAAACTATGTAACCAAATCAAACTTATTTTTGTATACGGCATCTATAACAATCATAGAATGTGCTGATACTTATCCTTTTTCCTCCATTTCTGAAGATCTTCACATAAGAAAATGGAGGTTTTATGCCATAAAGCGAGGACCATCCAACCAATTCCTACGAAAATTTCACGCAAGTAGTGCTACAGTGCAGTATGCAAACTAACATGTTTTTGGTGCGGCAGGCCTTTCTTTGATGGGGTGTATATATATACGAGTATATATATATAACTTATCATAGTATGTTACGTCTATGACACAATTCAACAGAGTTCAACCAAACTTTAAACGCTAGAAGTATTCATAAGAAGCATTAGGTTTGAACACAGAGATCCACTTTTGTCAAAATTTTTTTCGAAATAGTGCCCAGTAAGAATATTTAACATTTTGCCCTTTTTTCGGAACAATAAAAGTTATTTGTACCAAATTTTGCTCATCATTAGTGCTACAGAATGCCATCTTAAGATACGTGATTAAACTTGGGTCAGACTTTGATTTTCAAAACGGCAACCATATGAATATTTGGATAGGTTTGGCATATCTATCAAATTATTTATCCAAATTAAACNTGATTTTCAAAACGGCAACCATATGAATATTTGGATAGGTTTGGCATATCTATCAAATTATTTATCCAAATTAAACAAAATTTTTATGCTGACCATATTTATTAGAAACAACGCATAGAAAACCAATTTTCTAGGGAGTTTTGTAATATAGCGCCAATTGTGAAAATAATATTTATATGCCATATCTCAGGGACTAATCAACCGATTTCCACTAATTACTTCACACAAGCANTGATTTTCAAAACGGCAACCATATGAATATTTGGATAGGTTTGGCATATCTATCAAATTATTTATCCAAATTAAACTAAATTTTTATGCTGACCATATTTATTAGAAACAACGCAAAGAAAACCAATTTTCTAGGGAATTTTGTAATATAGCGCCGATTGTGAAAATAATATTTATATGCCATATCTCAGGGACTAATCAACCGATTTCCACTAATTACTTCACACAAGCAGCGCTGGGGTAGGTTTGCAAACTTAAATGTTTTAAGTGGCTCAGACCCTAATTTTCAAAACAGTGACAGTGTAAATATGTCATGCTAGTGAACGCCCATCATTCAGAACATTAGACTGAACACATTCGAAGTTGACGGTCCGTATTCTAGTGACGTACGCTAGTTTGATAATTTTACGAGCTTCTCGGAGTTCGAAAACCAGGTTAAGTACGCGTGTATTTGCAATTGTCTCCGTACTGTGGCAGATGCTTCTTGTTTAATCTCTGACGATATCGCTATCAACAAGACGTCAACGCCTATCTGCCATCTAGGCTTGTGAGGATTNATTCTTGTTTAATCTCTGACGATATCGCTATCAACAAGACGTCAACGCCTATCTGCCATCTAGGCTTGTGAGGATTTCATTAGAAATTATTCGCACCCGTGTAGAGGAAAGTAGGTTCATTTGTTATTCCAGTAACTTCTTGTTGTTACTTTATTTTCGGTCCAATATCCAGTGGAATATTACCAGCCAACGCAGACATAGTCACGTAGAGCCCATAGCCGTGTCCTCGGTTCAGACACGCCACGATTAATTACATAAATTTCTTAGATGTACGTAGAATCCATTTTCATTATTCATTACATTAAACATAACACTTCAAATGATACGTTGAAACCGATACCCGCTCTAATGAATCCCCTGCCCGAAGATACTGTCTAGTACTTCAATAAGGCGGTGGAATTTTCAGTGCTATTTGTCTGTTTCAGGGCCAGAAGCACGGGAGCAATGAGGACTGTGCTGACTCGAGCAAGACTGGCAACTGTCATGCAGTATTTCCGTCGTGTTGCGTTTACCCATGGCACATGAAGCGGTCAACTTACGATCTCGTTGACTGAAATATTGTAGTGAATTTCAACACAGCCTTCCACCGTAGTTTAGCTTGTGTTCGGGTCGTTTATGATAGAGTAGCCTGAGAGCAGCTTATGATTGTGATGCAGAGCTCCAAAATGATATTCTGAGCGCGTGCTGTGTCTTAAAAGCCGTATTATTGTCCTCGTTTGCTGTATGTCTTTTTAATTTTTAATTATTAATTTTTTTCTTTGGAAAATAAAATATGAACAAATGTAATAGTTTCTGCAAGAAACTCCTATTACAAACTTTCGGCAAAGCCAGATAGGCAACGGCCTTAAATATATTCAATAGTTAGAACATTTTTTTTACATTTTTAGACTTCGTAAAATTGGNGCCAGATAGGCAACGGCCTTAAATATATTCAATAGTTAGAACATTTTTTTTACATTTTTAGACTTCGTAAAATTGGGACCGAAGATAACTTGAAATAAATACCAATCGTATGGGAAATAACATTTCATGTTGTTTTAATATTAATAAGAATATTTTAATCTGAAATCTCAGTTCGTACAAATTTCAGAATATTATTTAACAGGATGTTTGTTTTCAATTTAACAGTTCATTGAAGCCACAGAACTGGCGTGTTGTAGTTTCTTTGTAATCCCACTTTCGGTAAGGATGTATTTTCTTGTTATTTTGACGTATCTCTCAGATAATCTCAAATGTTAGAACCTATATGTACAAGCGAATCAAACTTAAAACATTACAAAATATCCCTAGTAGGATTCAAAAAAATAAACTAATATTTTAACTTAAGCATAACTTATGTGTATATATATAACATCTTGAGAGTTGTACGAAATATAGAAATATAAATTCTTTTAGTTTGAGGGCCATGATGGTGTAGTGGTTAGACTGCTCGCCTCTCACCTTGGCGAACCAGGCTCGATTCCGGCGGTGTCGCCCCCGGATTTTCACATGTAGGAATCGTACCAGGTGATGCTGCTGGTTTGTGGTTTATCTCGGGGATCCCAGTTTCCCCCGCCCCCGCATTCCGGTGTTGCTCCAAACTTACCTCGCTACTCTCTCTAGTCCTCAATGTTAACAGCCGCCCAAATATCTTCGCTTACTCTCAACCTAGATAGCTCATTACATTCGTCTTGGAAGGTGATTTCCTTTCATTGTCATACTTTCTCAGGCTATATCACTTGAACATACTTAAGTATATACGTTAGGATTCCTCCATAGTCTAAATTTGTAAATGGCTCAAGGTCCCGTCCGTCCGTAAGGAAGCTGACTGTAGGTTTATAATACAGCGATCTAATCAAAAAGCTTTATCGCTATAGTTTACGATATTTATACTTCTGAAAAAAAAAAACTATTTAAACTACTTATAGCAAAGTTTTTTTAACTTCGACACTTTTAAGCTACCACATTAATAAAATTGCAAAAAAAAAAACCATCTACTTTTAGTTTGCCCTGAAAAAAAAAGACGTACATTGGAATATTCAGTAGTTTATTAAAAATTAGAATACACACAACTACTTGCAATGAGACCCTATGACACCTAAGGAGGTCNCGCAAAAAAAGAAAATAATCTTTAAAGAAGGCACTCTTAACGATTTTTTTTAATGCTATAGATGGTTCAAAACAAAAGGGAAAGCATCTATAGCATTAAAAAAAATCGTTAAGAGTGCCTTCTTTAAAGATTATTTTCTTTTTTTGCGCTTCCGAGGCACAGCGATAAGGTCGACGACAACACGCGTCACCAGTGCCCCGTCGCCTCTACGCACAAGACGCTGAAGCACCTGCGTGCCGTGCTTCCGCTGTTACTCTCTCCTGTGCAAAAATTAGACCTGTAAGAGTGGGATTTTATTACACGCGATGAAAGACCATATATTAAACGACGACTGCATCGTTTAATTTTTTCGTACTTGTTTAAAAAGAAAGTGCACAGGCAAGATTTAAAAATGCTGTTTTTGACCATTTCCACGATTTTTTTTGTTTGAACAAACTTAATATTATAAAAATAAAACTATACGGTCATAGATATTTTTTTAATATTTTCTGCCAAAATGATGTATTCCAAGTACCTTTATTTGCCGAGATACGCATAAACCCTCAAACATCAAACTTACAGAAAATATGACCGGGCTACTTACTATTAATAAGATTTTTTTCCTTCAAATCGATGAAAGTCGTAACGTGTTGGAACCTCAGCCTCGGCTATCTCCGCCAAGGAGTTCGTTCGCCTTGTTCGCGTCGCTTGTGTGGTCCCGGCAAACACGACGGGAAGCAATATTCCTGGCAGGGCCCCGAGATCGGCAGTGGGGAACACAACACACGCGCACACGCACACAAACTACCCCGCACCCTGCCAGCGCCCGCGGCAAACAAGCTGTTCTCTCCACGGCCTCCGCGAAGCCTGATTCACGCTCGCCGCCACGTATGAATGGTACGCCCACCCACTACAACACGAGTGATTTTATATTTTTTTCCCCTACGCCCTCCTTGATAGTTCCCAAATTTACCCACGTCTGTGCTCACGAGTGGTGATACAACACGAGTGATAAAACTAGTTTCCCATGTATCCGTGGTGGCGTTTCTATATTTGCTTGGAGGGGCCGCGGTGGCTGAGCGGTTAGACTTCTCGCCTCCTACCTAGGCGAACCGGGTTTAATCCCCGTCCGGGTCACTCCCAGATTTTCGCAAGTGGGAATTGTGCCGAAAGATGCCGCTGGTCGGCGTGTCATTTCGGAGATCCCCCGTTTCCCCCGCCCTTACATTCCAGCGCTGCTCCATTCTCACCTCATTCACCCTCATCGGCTCTCAACATCTTGTTGTTAAGAGCCGCCCAAATGCCTCTACTCAACTAAATTTTCTCAGGAAAAAGTCAAGTTCTGTCTTTGCATATGTGGTAGCGACGCTAAACATTGGTGTTATTTGTATCCTGTTATGTCGCAATTTTTTCATGCCATATATATATATATATGTATATATATATATGTAAAAAAAATTTCCATTTCAGTTTAGCAAATTTACTAGTAATTTACAGTTTAACCTACCGTAATCTAAGTAATAAGCGTGCGTCCGAGTTAGGCACGGACATCAGCGCGTCTTAGTTCTAAGTCCCACGCGCCTACGAGGTAAGCAATCAATGCAAGGTGGCACACATCGAGGCATAGAGGGATTTGAGTAGCCATGGCTGCAATTGGGGCCATGGCTACCGAGTCTACTTATCGTTTACCTGTAACTAGAGGCAGTGATATTTCGCGAAAAGGTACAATCCAAAGCACTATATGAACATAATACATCACTGACTCCGACAACGATGTTGGATGACGATGGTCTTGACCTTCACCCCAAAGACCTTGAAAACAAATAATAAAGAACACTTCTAAAAATTCTAAAAATTCATAAAAATATACCAACGTATTACGTTACTGACTGCGACTCTCATCTCCCACTTAAAACAAAAAATAATCACAATTTTCTAGAGAGTTTTATAATCGCAAAAGAAACATAAGTCCTTGGCGGTTGTAGACATGGGTCCGTCCCCGTCTTTGTTTGTTGTAGACAAAGCCAAGGTTTTATACATTTTTTCTGCTATTATAAAACTTTCTAAAAAAAATTGTGATTATTATTATTTTTAAGTGGTAGATGTCGTTCGAGATGGATGCTAAAAATAAAGGTCAATGTTGCATAATATCATCCAAGGTAAATGTCAAGGTTGCTTGATGTCACGGTTCTTGCTATTGTGAGCAGCACAAATTGGCTTTCGCAGAGTGTTCGCATGTTTTTTCTTCATCCCTAAAAATAAGCATATTTATATCATATTTAAAACGAAATAACTTTTAACCTTGGCCTGTATAAGTGAATTCCTTTTGTAAATGGAAGTGCGTGAATGACTTGGCTGGTCAGTCACCCTGGAGTCTGAAATAACGACTTGCAGAATGAAAAGTTCACATATGGCATTTCACTGCAAACTCTGCCAGAGGTAGTTTATTCGAATTATTTTTTGAAGAGACATTCAAAATCTTGTGGCACTGGTTGTGTGAAACAACAACCACTGCACACTCCACAATCAGCTCTACAATCCGCTCTGCAATCCGCTCTGCAATCGGCTCCGCATGCACCATAATTAGGGTCATTTAGGGGTAATTTGCAGAGTAGGAGGTGATTCAGGGGTCATTAGGGGTCATTTAAGGGCCATTTTTGGGGAATTTAGGGTTCAGTCATGTGATGGGTTGGTCTGGCAGTAGTCAGTTATCTTGTTAAAGTGTGACCATGAGTTCAACCTGAGCGAAGAACTTGTGTGGCAGAAACTGTTGAAGATGAAACTGCATGGTAAAGTAATAAAATAAATAGACAAAAAATCTTCTTGAATGGATGCATAAAAATGCTTAAATCTCACTGATGAAATATGTTAGTAAGATTATATATATAGCAGTAGTTGGCAAAGTAGATACGCAAGTTGCTACCGTAGAAAGAACGTCAGTTTTTTCATTAATATGATGCAAGCCAATGATTGTACGAAGTCTACTATAGAACTTACGTCTATGGATGGACCTTCACAGTGTTGCTACTGTGGAAAAATACCTCAGCAAAAGCTGCCATGCTTGGCGACATGAGAGAACTACCTGTACGAAGAGTCCTTTTTGCGCGATGAAGCATTAAGACATTGGTACTATGCACTTTATGCAAGGCAATACATCGAAGGAACCCATCGAGATCTGCAAGGGTTCGTCTACTGGGAGCCAGCAAGTGATGTCGCCAATATCCAATGCTGCATTGGTGGGTGCTGATTCGTCTCGCGATGATGATGAGACAGTTAATGCTAAAGACGGAATGAGTGCAGTAGAGTCGGATTGCGTGGAATGTACACTTGCAAGACCTTCGCGTGAAGTCGACGAACTTCAAAATAAACAGTCGTCGGCTCTAAATACTGATGATGCCCACGCGACTCCTACAAAGAAAAGTAAACTTAATAACGATCATGAAGACAGCATTGATTATAATGACTATGAAGACAGTGTCGATGAAGCATCTGATCAGAAGAATGATGATTCTCTCAAAATTTCCACACATTTCACCAACGAGTTTCCTTCGTGAAGTGTTTTGAAGAAGGCGTAAAGAACGCTCGTTCATTTGCTGCAACAAGCGAAATGCAGAAGGAAGAATATTCTGAGAATACTAACTTCATGTTTACCGAAGACCCGTATAAACTTGTTGATAGACTCAGACATTTGATCGCTTTGCAACAAGATGGAGATTTCTTGCACATTAACGAGATATATTCTATCATTAGTGAACTGAAGGATCTGTGTTATATCAGATGAGACTGTTGGCTACTATACATGATATGCAAACATCTGAGAAATTAAAAGATATAATGTATGAAATAATTAGAATTATAGAATGTATATAATAGGTAAAAAAAAAAGTATACTTAATAATATGAGTTTAATTACATATTAAGTGGTGTGTACAATCAACTGCGAGAGTCTGTTTAAATACATTTATGTGAGTGTGTGCAAGAGGAGGGGCCATTATAGGATCTGAAGTATAATACCTTATTGGGGTCGATTAAAAAATCGGCTGAGTTCTATAAGGCGAACGAATGAAAAGGGGAATATTTTGTGGAATGTTTCGAAACTGGTTAGTTGACCTAGTCATTCTTATTAGCCGACTTTTTTGAGATCGGTTGTCATCGACTGTTGGTATAGCTGGGTGGAATGAGGGGTTGATCTTTACCACTGTTCTAGCCATTTTTGCAGGAATTGGACTTGGCAAGAGCCAATATTGGGTAGAGTTACATCTCTTCAGTAACCTGTTGGATTTCGCTTAGAGAAAGTGAGAGGGATGGAAAATCGTGTGGTTGATTGATGGCGAGGGTGGATAGCGAGGGTGGATAGCGAGGGTATGAGCTATTGCGATATATTGTGGGTATTTGGTTGATCAGGA
>NQII01003394.1:165335-179492 GCA_002778355.1 Clitarchus hookeri | reverse complement strand
GCTGCTATCTATACGAGAATCGAACTTTTAGGGTCAGACACATCCAACTTGGTTTTTCGTATTAGTTATGTAACTTTTTATTCGATGGTTTTATGAATTTTTTTTATTATTTGCGAATTTTTCTTGATTTTTCGAGTTGAAGGTTATTTTGGTTATGTTTATGCTCGCCAACAGTATACACGAGTTCGTCGATGTTTATTCAGTTTTCTTAGATTTTTTACAATTTTTTCTCCATTTTTAGAGTTTAATATTTATGGGATCGTCAAAATTCAATATGGGAGTCGGAGTAAGTAACGTAATACGTTCGTCGACTTTCATGCATTTTTTTAATTTTTTTCTAAATTATTTGTTTTCAGTGTCATTTGGGTTAAGTTTAAAGCCATCGGCATCAAACATGGGTGTCGTAGTCAGTGATGTAATATGTTCTTAAACTTTGATTCATTTATTTTTTCATTTTTTTTACAATTTTTCTCGATTTCTTATGATTTGTAGGAGGTGTGTTGTAGTGGGGGTGAGATGAGGGTAATAGAATGAGTGTGAGTTTAATGTTAAATGTTCCTAGATTTTTTAGAAGTTGTTTAGGTTTTTTGTGATACTTCTAGATCTTTTTTGATTGTGAGAGTTTGCTGATAGGAGGGGGTGAGGCGAGGGTGGTGGGATGAGTGTTAGATAAACATTATATGTTTATCAATTTTAAATTTTTTTTTCGATTTTATTTTATGAATGGAAGGGGTTTTTTTTAATGGAGAGGGAGTTAGGCAAGGGTAATGAGATGACTCTAGGTTTAACATTATATGTTGCTAAATTTTTTAAATATTTTATTTTGTATTTTTTTCTAATTTTTTATAATAATTGCTAGGGGGTAGAGGAGGGTAGTTGTGAAGTGATGGTGAAGAGGTGTTTTTGGATAGTGGGGGGTGGGTGGAGGTAGCAGGGTGTGGAGTTGGTAGGTGCAGAATGCTGGCCGGGGGAGGAGGCCAGGTCCGCTGATCCTCCCCAGTCCGCTGGACCTGACTCAGAGTCTCGAATCCTCCTCTCCAGCTCTGAGGATTAAGTGCCTCATTCCGCTAAGATCCTCTAATCTTTTTGCTCGACTGAGGATTTTTCGGCTCTTGCTTCGAGGTGCTTTAAATCCGCTTTCCTCATTTATACATTTTTTTATGACAAAAGTGATTTTTTGGGCAAAATAATACATTTAGAAAGTGGTTTTTGGAGTGAAACAGTCAATTTTATCGATAACGAGGTCGCCGACTAACACAGCTGCCACCCGCGCCTACCAAGATGGCGGACAACTCCGAACTCCGATGCCTGAGGCCTGTCCGAAAATGAACCTTTTATATCTACTCATACTTGAAAGTTACAATCAAAATGACCTTGAAAAGAAAATCTTTCGAGACATATCCCTCGATGCAATGCACTGGCGTAGGCGAGCTTGGAGGTCATTACTCTTGGCATTACTTCTGGAGGAAGGCGGGCGGTTAAACTGGACAGCGAACGCCCGCCTGAGGTATCTTTCGGACCAAACAGTAAACAGAAAACCCAACGTCCACCTCTCAGCGTCCATTCAATCAAGTCCCCGCTCCTTCTGACATCCCTGCGGAATGTAAACGGACGCTGGAGTGGAGTGGGATACATTCTGTTATCTGTCTACTGTTTAGTCCATGAGATGCCATGGACACGTGAACAACGGGCGTTAGCTGCCAAAACGCACCTCCTAAAACGGTAATTCCGTCGTCACTGCACGGTGAGCACTACACACACGCTTCCAGATTGTCCCTCGGTCTTCTGTTCCGGATCGAAAAAGCATTAAGCTCTGGGTATCGAATTTGAAGTCAAGTGATTACAAGTTGAAGAGGAGCGGAGGAAGACAGCGCAGTGCTCGATTTCCAGAGAACGTTGATGCAGTCAGATGTTCGGTTCTGCTGTCTCCAAAGCGATCAGTTCGCAAACATGCAGCAGCTCGTCAATTGTCTGATCGAAGAGTGCGGCGGATTTTGCATCATGACTTGCGATTTCATCCTTACCAGATGGTTGTTGTCCAAGAACGGTGGTTCGAACGCGGTCGACAAAATCGTATGAAAATCTGCGAAAACACCCTGCAAAATTTTCCACGTGCTGCTGTTGCATTATTCAGTTGGAACTTGATGTAAGGGCTATAAACTGTGATCGTATTACTTTTTGGTCTGTGGTGGGAATTGTTAGAATCAGTGAGCCCAACTTTTTTTAAAGAGGGAAGCGTCAGTGCTACCGTCACCTCAGACCAATGTGTTGCAATAATTCAGAATTTCATGAACCAAATACTCAATTAGTTGCAAATTCTAATAAATTGGTTTCAAAAAGACGGAACCACAGCTCATGGTGGCAAGACGATCGCTCGGAGTACTGAAACAGCTGTTACCAGGTCGCTTGATTTCTTTATGTGGCAACATCTCCTGGCCAGTGAGATCACCAGATCTCACACCCTGCGATTTTTTTCCTCTGATGATATCTCAAGGCAGAAGTTTGCAAACATTGACCATGGACTCTGACAACCCTTCGGAATGCAATACCTGAAGAAATCGCCTACATTCCTCCAGAAATATTGGCATGAGTGATGCCAACCTTCCCAACTCGTTTTCAGCAGTGCATTGACAGCGAGGGCCACAATTTGACAGATTTGTTTTTCATAACCATTTAAACTATAACTTCCAAATATGTATATTTGCACGGCCAGAATAAAATTTTTGAACAATTTTTTTTATCAGACATTCTGATTAGGGAGGGTGTTTTGCTGCAGTCTGTGTATACATGAATTTTCCNTTTGAACAATTTTTTTTATCAGACATTCTGATTAGGGAGGGTGTTTTGCTGCAGTCTGTGTATACATGAATTTTCCCGTTTGTAATCCATGTTGGCTTTGTAGCTCAATTGGTAACGCGATGACGTGGGTTCTAATCCTGGACATGGAAAGTTTTTTTTTTACTTTTTTTTAGTTGCGTTAATATTGTACAATATAAGCAGTGACTATCGGAATTATGAATGTTTTTTTACCTTAATAAATAATAATTACATTGGCGTGGTCTGCGAAACAGTCACGATTGCTCGGTGAATTAATTCTAATCAAGCCATGAACATCAAACTAAACTCACGTTTCATTTCATTTGTCTGAAAAATCAACAACACCAACAAACAAGCTTTCGCATGTGTTCTATACCTGTGTTATAGTTTCACTAGCGCATGCGACACCTGGGTATGAACACTCAGCTGGACATCTCTTAGCGGATGACGCAACGTACCCCGTTACAGCCACAGTCAAATGCATAAACCGATGAAAACTTCCTTACGTCTTAAAAAGGGCTCCTCAGATTTTCAAAATAATCACATAACCTAACTGGCAGTTTAATAACATGTTATGCTATTGAGATAAATCAGTATATTTCCATTTGAAAAATAAAAGTTGATATTGTTTTCTCAGTAATTAATTACATCTTGGAACATACATAGGTGTCCTATGAGAGCCGTAGTGCTATTTACAAATTCGAAATTAAAATTTCTATACCTTCAGCGATTCGGACGTTATTGGGGTGAAAATGTTAGCTGAATAATCCCGTGTAGTATGGAGATATTACCAAACATCAGACTACAAATATATGAATGTTTTTCGTCACTACTGTACACAGTTGAGAACTTCCCCAAACATTTTACTTTTAAAGGCCCGTTTACACCGACACAAACAGAAGCCAACATGTGCGAACGAACACCAGTAAGTGAGTGTAGATATTTGTACGACTCTTAACATCGAGGTCGTGAGAGCATGTGAGTACGGAGCAGCGGCGGAATGAAGGGGCAGAGAAAACGGGAGATCCCCGAGATAACCCGCCGAACAGCGGCATTGTCCGGAACGATTCCCACATGAGGAAATCCGGGAGAGACCCCGCCGGGAATCGAACCCGGTTTGCCTAAGTGTGAGGCGAGCAGTCTACCCCTACACCACCGCCTCCCCCCCCCCCAAGAACGATTATGAGCAAACCGAGCATTCTCACGGGTGTAGACGGCTTGCGAGCACCCTTGGTCCCGTGTTCGTTCAGGTTCGATTCGCACACGCTGACGATCCGTTCGTTGTCAGGTATTTCATCGAAACACCGAAAGGGCATGCGTGTTCGCTCATATCGGATGTTCGCACCTCGTTTACACCCGGGGGCGAACATCACCGAATCGAACAGGAGCGAATGGTGGCGATCATGTGCGAATGGTCCTCTTACGATCTTTCGCATGGGTTTCGATTCTGTTCGCTCCGGTGTAAACATGGCTTTCACTGAAAAAAAAAAAAAGTTGGAATGCTACGATGGCTGTATGGAGAAAAAAAACCTTTATCATTCGTGCTGTCTCAGTATACGTTTACGTAGATTGTGGTGTATTTACGAATACTTGTTTATGGTATTTACCTGCGGACCAGTACGCGCAGTTCAGTTGGCTACTCGGTGCATTTGGCTAATGTTAATTCTACTCAGGTTAGTAACAATACGTGATTTACTATGGGAGAGTTTGGCATAGGGAAAATTTCCACCGCTACGTTCGCAGTGTTCCAAAAGCTAACTTTTTATTATAATTTTAAGTTATGTGAATAATAAAAGAGAAATATTTTTACTTACAAGTCAATTTACATTTGATTCAATAACTATTAGAATTATCATGTTTTAAGTGCAAAATAGAGACAAGCTGGTACATTGCCGACACTAGCGCTCACGTAGTGGCGAGAAATCTTCGCTGCCGAACTTGTAACATTGATCCTCCCAACGTGTAGTAGAAGTAACCTTAGTTCGGCCTTCTTCAGCCCATGTGTGAATGCGGCTTAGCACCGGTGTTGGCGTGTTCCCTGGGGGTTTGGAGGAGAGGGGAGGACAGAAGATGCGCAGAGTTTATTGGCAACGCATCGGTGCGCATCCTTGGTAAACTACGTCGTCGCCCCTGCACGTCGCTCGGCTGAGGACATGCAGCAAAGCAGAGGTTCGGAATCGAAAAAAAAAAATAATACATGTACCTATATACATGATAAGGAATACAGTCTCATCATCTACATAACAATTTCTACACGAAGCTCAACTTCCTAAACGAAATTATATGGTTTGTTTTCATTTCCCTGTCGACGCTTATTTTCTGTAGATCGTAGTACATGGGTTACTTGGTTTTTATTATAATTCATGCTGTTACGTCTCGTGAAAAGCATAGCGTGGTTACGAAGAATTCAGTTTTCATTGTGAAAGAGAAAAAATGTGGCAACAGTAATAAAAACGCCAGTACAATATCATAGCGTTAAAAGTTATATACGTACTAGAGAACATTATAAATCAAATATAGTTATCTATACGAGAAAGTACCCATACAAAAAGTTAACTTAATATAGGAGTGTTCCGTTTCTTAAAAAAAAAAAAAAAAATGACTAATAATTTTTAAACATTTAGAATTAATTTATGTAGTAAAGGTCAATAAAAACTAAAATATTTGCGACAAGGCAATGGTGATATTAAAAAAAAAAAAAAAGCACTTTCTAACCGAGAAAATGCCAAAATATTAAGGTGTGAACGCAGTAACATGCATGAAACGTGCGGAGTGGATGAAGCTGCTAAGCATTTGACCTGTCACGCTTTTGATTGCCAATTATGGTCTATCGCGCGAACCCCGCGTGATATATGGGATACTCTGCACAGCAATGCGCTATGTCGGCTGCGATGCTTATTTGTACGGTACGATGGCGCAAGCACTGGTGAACTGCGTGGAGTTACTGCACAATGCCTCAGTACACAACACACCCAGAAGTACGGACACCGCTCGCATGCACTCCTATAATCCATTCACGGTATCTTCGATACTTTTGAAAAGAACCTTTGAAAAATCACCCTAGGAGTTACATGTTCAATTGGTTATAAAAAAATGGTATATGGAAAAAGGTTTTGTCTTGCTTTTAGCACTGAAGCACTATATAAATTGGTTGTTTTAAATTTTAAGTATTTTTTTCAATAAATTTTAATAATTTGTTAAAAGTCCGTAAGAATTAACAACGGATTTCGAAGGGACATGTTGGTTATAGCTCAAAAGAAATAGTTCGTAGGTTAAATATTAATATGTATAAATTTAATGCCGTAATTGTAAAGTTAATATTGCTAAACTATATATTTACATTTTTACGTAGCACTCATGGGTAAAGATTTCACCGTTATTAATTGAAATTAAATAAATTTCAGTTGTTGTCCAGCGGACTCGTACACTCCATCTTGTTCGTTTGGGCACGTTTTTTTCAGAAGTATAACCACGCCATATTGGAGACGCTGAATTGTGGTTATAAAACTAACGTAACACATTCTTTCTACTTACAAGATAATTCTAGGTTAAGATGTAATTTTAGTATTAGCGTTGTTATTTCTGCAGTTTATCAAATAAACGTGCAAAATATAGAAAGGCATTTGAATATTTCCGTTACGTTATTCCCTTCGCAAAGAATGCAAAGGAATCGAATTTTGGTCGCCGCCAACTGATAATCGATTATTTTCGAAAGCTTTTTGTGGAGACCAAGAGATGGCAGCACATTAGCGTTGGTTCTTCAGTGCCAAATGTTAGCCGTGACTCGTCTTTCCGCCGCATAGTGTTGTTTTTATGTTGCAGTGAAGAAGCGCGACAGTTCTTGATGGAACAGAGATGTACCTACACCGCAGGTTTCAAAATGAAAGTGATTTTGTTCGCTGAAGAGTTTGGAAATCGAGCCGCGGGCCGTGAATTCGTAGTAAATGAAACGTTAGTGCGGGGCTGGAGGAATTTTTCTCACTTATAAGTCGCACCCCAAGTTTTCAATAAATTTTTTTTTTAATAAAATGTGCCACTTATATGCGATAAAATACGGTACCATTTATCACAGTGAAATCTTTAACCTGAGTGCTACTTCCAAAAGTTTATTATGTAAAATTTAACTTTTTCCTTACAGCAAATATGTAAATAAATCTTAATACAATAAGTAAACTTTAATTAAATTATATAATTAACAGTTCCGATATATACTTCAATCTACCTTTTTGTATGTATTACAACATTTCGCTAAATTGATTAGCATTTTTTAGACATTTAGAGAATTTTATTAAAGTATATGACAGTTGAGATTACATGGCATTGTTTCTCTTCAAAAATAAATTTTGGTAGTTCCCACATGGACACTGTTAATAAAATATTTGACAGTTCCCACAAGGCACTGTTTGTTTACAAAATATTTGACAGTTCCCACATGGCACTGTTTACAAAACGTTTGACAAGTGTCACATGGCAATGTTTTGTTTACATACTGCGGAAGGATACATAATCGGCTCCCTGAAAGTAGATATTTAGCAGGGTTTCAGAAAATCTTGAAGTTACCGTGAATACATTATACTACGCATGTGTGTGGTTTATATGTGTAGCGTGCACACGATCACCGATACGGCATTCCAAGTCACAGGAATCCAGTGTCTCTTATTGTACACGGTAACGGTTCTAACGGAAACCCACGTAGCAAGAGACAGTCGGCCGACTGTGGTTTTACTGATGTCATTGCTTGATTACTGCTGGCCCAGAAAACTTATGGGCCTTTAAAACTGCTCGAGCTATGGTTAACTCCTGTCACCAGTACATTTTGTGAGCCGTTTGCGGCACACTGATGGAATTTTGATGGAAGTGAATATGAACGTCGACATATCAATGATGACAACTATGTCAAACACACATCACGTGTGCCTGAAAATTATTAAAGGCACGGTAGAATGTTGGATGGTGTGCTCGTACTTCCAGTTCGGGGACGATGTTCAGGTGCATCTGGATAGATGTGAAGTGATTGTGGTGACACTGAGGGACAAGCCACTTGTTATTAGCTCAGATGTGAATGCAAAATATGAGCTATGTCACTCCCATGTTACGGACGAAGCTGGCGAACAAGTCAGTCAGTCAGTTTTTACTGACTAACGATATGGACGTAACGAACAGAGAGGGAGAACTTCCCACTTTTCTCTCAAAGGCCCACAATACGCAGTCGTTTTTGGATATAACGGTAGTAAATATGACGGCTAAGAACTATCTGAGGAAGTGGTCTGTGACGGACGAAAGTTCTAGCGACCACAGACTCACCATATTTGAAATTCAAAGTGATGGAAGGAGTACCCCTCGACTAGAAGAAAGTGAGGTGAGGTATGTCCACAACATGGCGGACTGGGCTGCCTTCGACCGTACCCTGTTGAGGAGGCTTAAAGAAAGCACTGCACTGAAGAAAACAGAGATAGAAGAAAGAGTGAGTGCAATTACGGAAGTAATAAAAGGAACTTGTGAAGAGCAACTACGCAAGACCACATTGGGCCTCCCAAACCTGTTATGGTGGGATAAGGAATTGGGAGAGGACCGGAAAGATATGCGCAGAACAAGGATAAGGCTACATGGACTCCGGGGTGGAGAGCGTGAGCAGTTCTCTCGGGTCTATAAGCTCAAGAAACAGGCCTGCTCTGGCAGGGTGCGTAAGAAGAAGGCACGGTCGTGGGAAGAGTTCGTAACTCGTGCAGGAAACGAGGACCCTTTTGGCTTCGTTTACAAGTTTTACGGTAAATAAGGTCAAGATAAACTCACCACCGCCGTGCATAAGGTCAAGATAAACTCGCCACCGCCGTGCATAAGCATAAATGGAACAATGCTAACTGATCAGCATAGATCAATGGAAGTCCTGCTCCACACACTCCTACCAGATGACTCTCTTGTGGAAGAGGGGGAGGGGCACATGAGAAAGAGACAGCAAATGGAAACTGTACCCGAAGTCCAAGATGCTCCAGAGTTCTCTGAATAAGAGCTTACAGCTATCGTCTACCAGATGAAAAACTGAAAAGCTCGAGGACTTGATGGCATAACTTCTGAGATCCTCAAGAGATGTTATTCGAGATAAAGACGGTGCTGCTAGGGATGTTCAATGACTGTCTCAAGAATGGCGTGTTCCCTTCCCCTTGGAAACTTGGGTGCTTGAGGGTGCTGTACAAAGGTAATAACAAGAAACCGGATGACCCTAAATCGTACCGGCCGTTGACGCTGCTTCCGGTGCTAGGCAAAGTCATTGAAAAGCTAATAAACAGATGCCTTATTATGGTCCTGGAGGCAGAGGGTACACTCAACGAGAAGCAGTACGGCTTCAAGAAAGGCACAGGAACAGATTTCGCTCTCCATTCATATAATGAAGGCCATTAGAGAGTGTCCTGAAAAGTAGGTCATGGGGGTGTTTCTGGATATCTCTGGAGACTTTTACAATGCCTGGTGGCCAGAAGTTATGCATCAACATAAGAGGAAGAGGTGCCATGCTAGAATCTATAGGGTCATTCAGGATTTCTTTTCTAACAGATGGAGACTGTATTCTGCTAAAACTACGAAAATATGTTCATGCTTGTTGGTAGTGTTTAATAATGGTACTCATAATAAATTAATAATATTATGACATTTTCAGCGATGCCAACATACTACAAATGACAAACAGACCGGAGAAACTAGGAAGAAGGACACATGATTGCTGCTTTGCATGCAGTGAAGGAAGAGGGAATGCCTGCAATGATGCAGCAACTAAAACATCTAGACACTCCCAAATAAGACGGAACTCAGTGCAATTTATGTAGTAAATGGTGGCATGAGAATTGCTTCAATTACGAAGGTGGTGCACGATTTGTGTGTTATTATTGCTGATGCGCGTGTGTGTAAGCACAATAAGACATCTTTAAAAAATTTGAATTATTATAACATTTTCTATCTAGGAATTTGTATGACAGACAACGAAACTATATTTTATAAATTAATCTTTCAAAGTCTATCGTGTATGTTAGAGCCAACAAAATTAATGTTTCGTATTGTTACGTGTCGCTGGTCCGCATCGCATTCCATTGCCCGTCCTGCTCGCGAGAGCGAAGGAATGTTTGAAGGTCAGAATCGTAACGTAATGCCAGCGAGCGGGTGATTACAAAGGCCAGCTGCCACGTGCCGCCATGTTAAGAATTTCGCAACGCGCGCTCCTGGCCTCGGGTGGATTGAATTTCTGCGGGTATCTGAAAGAATGTTCTGGTTCATCGCTCCTTTGCTTCTCTCAGCGGGACTCGCAGCACGGAGAACTTTCCAGATTGGAAGACTGAGATTATTCAAGCGCGACGGGTCCGCGAGCCTGCAGTCGCTCTGAGAGGTGAGAGTTTGGCGGAAAGACTAGCGAGACGACGAGCCAGCAGAGCGTCGAGCGGCGGCGAAAGGGACCAGTGACATTGAAGTCCGTGGACAGCCTGCACCGGCACAGTGGAGAGGGAGACTTGCAGGTGGGACTACCGATTTTAATGCGCGTGTGTAAGGTATTTCAAATTATAGCGAAAGACAGACCGAACATGTGTTAATAAAGAGTGTGAATTAAATTGATATTATCAATAAAGAGGCATTGAGAAAGGCTAAAATTATTATTGAGATAGACATTAAATTTTACGCTCACTAAGAACAATAAGAGTAATAGTGTAGATAGGTATTTTAATGTTGAAAATAATACCTGCGTAAATAAATTAAAATCATGTTTAGTTATTTGATTTTTATTAAGACCTTCATTCTTCACGAAATCGAATACACCCCTCTGGCGTCATAACAGTGTGATTCGTCATCCTACCCCACCCCTGGGGCAATTTAATGAATTGACTTAACTTATGTGTTTACTTCGATTTGCAGGGAATATTATTTGTAAGTACAACTTTCTAGGCGTAATACGAAAGGACAGCGCATAATTTTAAAAATGCATTTGAGGATAAAAAAAGTAGACTGCTTAGCGACATGTCCTTCCTTATCTGTGTTAAAAAATTTACGAATTAGCCTGAAAACATTTTTCGTGTTTCAAGCATAGTTACTAAGAAGAGCGAAGCGGTACAGCTACAAGTGGATGTTGAATCACATCACCGATATGCACAGGGTATTGAACGAGCGTGCAGTCCCATAGTCGTTCAGGATGGAACCTTGGAACTTGATTATGTCACATCGCCACTTAATCATCGGCGGACGGCTGGATTGATGTGCTGAACAGTCACTTTAGACTTTATCAAAAGTATGTTTTCAGGTTATGCACAGTTTGAAATTGCAGTCCATTGCGTTAGCGAAACGTTCGGGAAAAATTCCAGCTCACATGTAGTTGTGAAAGACGTTCTNCGCCACTTAATCATCGGCGGACGGCTGGATTGATGTGCTGAACAGTCACTTTAGACTTTATCAAAAGTATGTTTTCAAGTTATGCACAGTTTGAAATTGCAGTCCATTGCGTTAGCGAAACGTTCGGGAAAAATTCCAGCTCACATGTAGTTGTGAAAGACGTTCTTTTCGATTTATCTTAAGTTCGTATTACTTCAGGACGTAAACAGATCAAAAAAATGATCAATATTGTTCTTAAAATTGTAATGTGCAGTACCGCACGAGTTAATAGGAAAGTGTAGTCATTTGACCCGATTGGACAATATATTATTCCATCCTTTTCACGAAACAATAAAAAGTATTAAAAAATTATCATGGCATTTCTAAAGTGCCATCCAAGTGATAAGTCAGAACTGCGATTCACACTTCTAAAGAAATTTCAGGAAATTCCATGTACATAATTTTTTTCCCCCAAAATAACTGTGTGAAAAATTGTTTGAAAATGTGATTGATTGTTAAGACATAGTAATCATGCGTGTATCAAATAAACACAAATCAGGCTAACATTATTCAATAATTTGTTAATTATATTTCTCATAATTTCTGTAATTTTGCAAATAATTATTTTTACTTAAAAATGTTCTAAGTGTGTGCTGAGTTATTATAACTTTGCTTTAAAAGGTTTTTCATATAAACGACTAAAACGTCGGTATCAACTACAGTTCGCACGTGGGTATGTTATCTTCTCTTTATTTTATTGACGATTCAAATAAAATGTAAACGCTCTCAGGCTGTGGTTTTCTATATTTTTTTCGATGGTGAGTGATAAGGCGAACCGCCCTTGCATTCCGGTGCTGCTCCATACTCACCTCCATCACCTTCATCGACTCTCAATATCTCAATGTTAAGAGCCGCCCAAATCTCACCACTCCACTTCAATCAAACCTTAAAAAATCACATCATGTATAACGTGTTTGATTGTTTCCTAAATATGTAATATATCACAAGCGTTTTATACTTGACTTAACATAAAAGTATCTCATTTTTCATCAAATTGAATTTTTACTTAAAATAAATTCTTAAATTATATTATTTAATTTACAGTTAATACGAATATAAATAGGGTGAAAATAGGTGTATAGGTAATTTCTAGTATTAAATAGTTATCATGCATAATAATTTTAAATTTAATGCACACTAGGTGCGTTGGGTTTTTCCTTTGGTGCCATCTTCTATACTCTTAAGTTTGTATTGCCTGGGGGTGGAGGAATATGCTGGAAGTTATATATTTAGTAGGGCTTCAGAAAAATTGGAAGTACCTAACCATGAATGGACTATTACAGGCGATCATGCACACTTATGACCTCTCTGAAATTCGTACCTTCTTTCTTGATCGCTGGGCCGATTGACGGAATAATGTTTTCGACCTCTGCATTTTGACGCTCTTATAAAGTTGCTGAAGAGGCAGTCAGCATGCAAGCTGTTTCTGAAGTCTGTTGCCCTGTATTTATTCCAGCGTTTCAACAGCTGTCGCTACCACCGCCTACGTTACGAACGTGTATTGCTTCCGTTAATCACGACAATCGCTGCCGCAATGCAACCAACGCGACTTCCTGAAAGCATCATCGCACGCAGAATACCAGATAATGCGACCGAATCTCCACTAAATATAGGTGATTTCCGCCTGCCGAGTGACATTCAAGATCGACGAACATGTACAGAGAACGTGCTTGGTGTTCGCTGTGTTGAACGGACACAGCAAATCAACATTTTTTTTTTTTTTACCCTGTCCTCCGAACATGCTCGCCTAGTGAGGATCCTGATTTGCATCGTATGTTGGTTGTGTGTCTCGTTCTTGTACGAGAATTCTCGTACGTTCGGCAGCTCTGGCGTGCGCGTGAGCCGAGCGCTCGTAGCGGCGGACTGGCGAACTAACAGGGACGTGTGTGTGTGTGTGTGTGTGTGTGAGTCTGTTAAGTGAGGGAAGCATTATACAAGATGATTCCAAAATCATGGGACAAACATTGAGGGGTGATAGAGCTCACAAAAACAAAAAATTATTGTATAGGANGGGGGGGGGGAGGGAGAGAAAAGAGTGAACAGCCTTGTAATGTTATGCAAACACGATGAGATTATTTGGCGCTGGGGGTTGTGAAAGTGGGTTGGACGAGGCGACGGGGTTGGGTTGCCATACGTGGACGAAGGGATGGGTGATGGGTGTTTGTAGGGTGTATAGGGGGTGGGGGAGGGGACGAGAGTGCCTAAGAGCCGCTGACAGCTGCGGCGTCCAATGGCAGTGCCGGCCTGTGTGTGTTTGTGTGTTTGTGTGTGCGCGCGTCCGCCGGCTGCCATTTCGGCTGGCATTTCCTCGCCGCCAGCGGGCCGAAACTACCCCCTGGAAAAAGCCGTTTGGTGGCACCTAGAACGCCCCCCGTGTCAGGGAAGTTAAAGGGCCCCGCCTGCCTCGAACAATTTTGCGTGTTTGTGTCATAGACTAAAGCTGAGGTAGATCGATATCGCTGGCTGCGCACAACCAATCTCCGTGTCCCAACATTGAACTGCTTTTCTTCCAACGCGACTAGCATAAACAGCGTGGATTTGGTTTGAGATTAGAACACTGTTTAGTAAACAAGTGCTTTGAGATGTTTGTATACGTACTTCCTGTAAACGATTTTGAATGCAGTTTGAACTAATTAAAATTTGTAGCAGTATTTTAATCATATAAAAGTGCTTGTCTTTTTGAAAATTAAGACATAAACAAACACGTTCATCACTGTTGACCATATGACTTCGACAATTGTGTTACATGATAGGTCAATGTTGGGTACATGCGCAGAAGACGAATAAGAGGTCTACCACATCTCTGGTCTATGCTTCGTGAATGTCAAGAGATTGTTGGCACCACGCATATTCCATCATTCAAGCTGCGATATCCGTTTATGCCGTAATAATTAAGATCAAAGAACGGCGTTGAGTAATTGCGGAAAACTGGGGGGG
>NQII01003394.1:152307-165002 GCA_002778355.1 Clitarchus hookeri | reverse complement strand
CGAGCACGCAGAAGTGCCGCAAGACGACGTGGCATGGACTCGACTAATGTCTGAAGGTATGCAGGAGGCAATTCACAACATGAATCCTGCAGGGCAGTCCACAAATGCATAGGAGTGTGAGGCGGTGGAGATCTCTTCTGAACAGCACGTTGCAAGGCATCACATATATGCTCAATAATGTTCATGTCTGGTGATTCAGGTGGCCAATGGAAGTGTCTAAAGTCAGAAGAGTGTTCCTGGAGCCACTCGGTAGCAACTCTCGACGTGTGGGGTGTCGCATTGTCCTGCTGGAATTGTCCACGTCCGTCGTAATGCACAATGAACATGAATGGGTGCAGGTGATCGGACAGGATGCTTACGTATCTGTCACCTGTCAGAGTCGTATCTCGACGTATCAGGCGTCCCATTTCACGCAAACTGCACACGCCCCATACCATTACAGAGCCTCCACCAGCTTGAACAGTCCTCTGTTGACATATAGGGTTCATGGATTGATGAGGATGTCTCCATACCCGTTCACGTCCATCCGCCCGATACAATTGCAAACGAGACTCGCTAGACCAGGCAACGTGTTTCCAGTCATCGAAAAGTCCAATGGAGGTGTTGGCGGGCCCAGGCGAGGCGTAAAGCTTTGTGTCATGCAGTCAACAACGGTACACGAGTGGGCCTTCGGCTCCGAAAGCCCATACCAATAATGGTCCGTTGAATAGTTCGCACGTGGGCACTTGTTGATGCCCCAGCAATGAAATCTGCGCCAATTTAAGAAAGGGTTGCACGTCTGTCACGTTTAATGATTATCGTCAGTCGTCGTTTGTCCCGTTCGTTCACGATCTTTTTCCGGCCGCAGCGATGTCGAAGATATGATGTTTGGCCGGATTCCCGATATTCACGGTACACCCGTGAAACGGTCGTACGCGAACATCCGAATGCTATCGCTACCTCGGAGATGCTATTTCCCATCTCTCGTGCGCCGACTATAACACCACGTTCAAACTCACTTAAATCTTAATAACCGGCCATTGTAGCAGCAGTAACCGATCTAGCTCCCGACCGCATCGCATTACTCTGATTGGTTCCATACCTCTGTTGTTTTCATACGCACGCCTACCAGCTTTGTTGGCTCTCCAGTGTATATTTCACATATTAAATCTGAAACAGTGAGAATTGATTCAAATCAGTGAATAATGAGCAACGGATTTTCTGTGCCTGATCAATAATTAAAATAATGGCTGAATTTCACTGATTTATTTGTGCTTCGCACTAAATGTCGTGGACTGCACTATCATAAGTGTCTTATTCCCAGTTCATTTTCTTGATTTGCAATTTGGCAGTAGCTTAGCAACTGACTTTCAGTGATTGTTATTTTATTGATTAGAGTGCACGCCGTGAGAATCTTTCTCCTGACGAAAGATAACGTGTACGTCCGTGATCATCGCGAAACTCATCCGATTTTATCGAACATCCGGTGACAGCCACGTTACAAACCAGTATGTAATACTTCTACAGTTAACGATCTGTGGATATAAAAATTAACCAAAAAAACCCCATACATGTAACGGTATTTGTTATAGTGGGCCAAATATTAGTACCGTAGTGGAAAAAGCTGTTTTAAATTACGAAGTTATTTTATTCGATTACAACGTACTTCAAGTATTATTTTATGTTTCAGTAATATATTTGAAATAAGGTGTTTTTCTGCCATTAATGGGCTAAATAAAGACCAATAAACATAAAGATAAAACTAATAATTTTAAGATAAAGCGTTTTCTATTACACGATACAAAATACTGTGAATAGAGAAAAGCCAATTTTAACTACAATAAGGAACAAGAAAATATTTTTTGTTAAAAAGGAAGGCCTACATCTGACTAAAATATAAGTGACACGAAAAAATCAACAAATAATTCAAAGTATGATCAGTTTCAAAAAGTACGCCTTTGACTTACACCAGGCAAGGAAATGTTGCGAATGGTATTTGTTTCCTTGGTATTTATATTATGGGATCTTATAATATTTCGTATTCCTGAAGCTGTCAAATAAACTTTGTTTCGGGTATTTATAGTCTTTTATCGTTTTAATATGTTATATATATTTTATCTAGACAGTTCTGACTTTTTGATATAAAATGAGGTTTCGCCGTACAAATTATTTATTCGCTTTGCAATTTGTCGTATTTCATTCTCAGTAAAAAACCTCATTAAATATCGTTTTATAACTTTATGCATCAAAGCACTTATTTGATTTTCCAAGCTTTCCAACACATTACCACATCAGTATTAGAATAACTGTATTTTTTAATCCATCCTGTTTTAACTATTTCACGCATATTTCATGGCTTCCCGCAGATTTACATTTGGTAGTGGATCAATAGTAAGGTTATCCCTTGACCTGGGTTTGAACGCTGAAAAGATTAAGCTTAATGTTGAAGCTGCCAACTCGCAGTCTTCAAATCTACATTCAAAAAACGAAGAAATATCAGTTTTGATTAATTTGGTCAATTCTTTTTTTTCTTTATGATTTAATTTGGTATTTTGGCTGACTTTTAGAGAACAGATTCCGCATATTATTATTAAACTAATTTTTTTTTAAATCTTGAAATTCGATCTGTAACTAAGGAAAGCTGTAAAACATGGTTTTACCAGTTGGGTAATGTTACACTTGTTTAAAAAAAACTGTTACATTGTTTGCTTTTTTAATGGTACGTTATCACTATCAACGCACAAATAGGAAGATGTAAACATTAATTCTTAGTTAAATAACAAGAACTAACATACCACACAATTCATAAACAAATCACTTCACTCCTACGAAAGGACCAGGCAACCAGCCAAATACAATATCTTCCTTCGCCATGCGGGCTGCTCGCCCAGGAGTGGGTGGAAAAGCTGGAATAACCTACTTGCAACACCCTGCCAGTGTTAAATGCCCGGAATGAGCTGTTCTCACCAAAATGAAGCTTTGGGAGTCAGTAGTGCAGGATGTTGCGGAAATTACTGCGAGCAGAACAACCCTGCTGCTAAATAAAGAGGCCATGATTTTGTAGTTTTCCGTGTTTGGTTTTCGTTTTAACACTGCCATCTTTATAATTATACCTGACTGGGTTGCTGGTGTGGACAATAACGTTGTGCCAGCGTAAATTGTGGCCGATGTTATTTCAACAGTAATAATAATAATAATGGCGTGCGGGGAGTGCACCCAGGGCAAGGCAGCACCCTCCGAGTGACGGTCTTTCCAGCTGGGACCCGTAGGTGACCGTCATCCCCGGGAATGACAGAAATGAGACCCCAGAATGGAGCGGAGCTTGAATGCAAGGGAGGGGGAAGCGGGAGTACCCCGAGAAATCCCGCCGGCAAGCGGCATCGTCCAGCACTATTCCCACATGCAAGAATCCGGGAGTGAACCCGCCGGGGATCGAACCCGGATCGCCGTGGTGGGAGGCGAGCGCCCTGGCCACTACGCCACCGCTGCCCCCATTTCAACAGTGGTGGCAACACTCATGTTTAGCGAGAGTAAGGCATGTCTTCACACTGCGTTTCATCATATGAATATGTGACATGGCTTGGTTTGTACGACGGACTCCGTCGGCTATGATAGATTTAAAAATTCAGCCTATTTTCAGGACTTCTAGTCGTCAGTCTGCTTAATTATGCATACATATATAAAATAAGAAAATTTGTAAATAGCACAAATATATATTCTATACGATAGTCACAGTCTTCGGGGTTAACCGACCATAATAATTCTGGTGGTAGTGGAAAATATCTAGCCTCCTCTGTGGACGTCCTGTATTGGCAGTCATCAGTAATATTACATTCAAATGAGAGAGAACCACAAACGGACGGAATGGAGTATTTGCCCGCGTGCCACCGCAGTTGAATTGTACATTTTGTTTGCATAATCATGCACGACACCTTTGGTTCAATAATTGGCACTCATGAATAAACTATCGATGCTGACTACCGTTCTTAACTTGTTTAAATTTCATTTGACAGTGGATGTCTTACAAGCTAAACTAAGCCCGGCATAAAGTCTACAAAGTATTAAAATTTAGAAAATCCTTTCGTTTCCTGAGATATAAAGGCGCATGTATAAGGACATTTGTAACTGTTTAATACAAACCTCAGCTCGTCAGGATTTTCTCAGACTATTTTTACAGTATATTATGCTCCGAGAAAGTTAAATTTGTAAATCAGTTTTGTTTGCATAGCTTTAAGTTCTCAGAACGAAAGTTCTGGAGTTTGTATTCTGTTGCGAAGGGCTTATTAACGTCTCCCGGTGTTACGCCTTAACGCTTATAAGTTGACGGCTTACACACTAACATATGACTTGACTTAAACTTACACCCATGACTTACCTAGGATTCGAACCCAGAACCTCCCTCACAGCAGACCGGCGGTGCACCGAACGACTTCGCCACGGGAGGTGGGCTTCTGGAGTTTTAAGTGTTGATCAAAACCTGTCATAAGTATATGATAACTACGAATTTTGCTGCCCTCCCAAGGCACCACCTGATTTATTGGTTGTGCCTAAGTACGTATTTTGGAGTATTTATTTCGCTATATATACATATAGAAAAATAATAAATATTGAATATAAATATAACTACACAAGGACATTGCTGTGAGTAGCAAATTACATTACAGCACAATTGTATGCACATTCATACATATAAGGTAATTATAACCACTCTATACTAAAAACCGTCGAAACTGCTCCATTTCAGGAATTTTAATGCAGATCTGTTCAAACTGTTCCACTTAAAATCAGTAAAAATCTACTGATAAGTTTAGTACATGTTTATTAAACAGCGATTTCTATTTATTCCTAATGAGGCGCATTGACCTGGCGTTTAAAAATCAGCGCATAGCACTGATTCGCCAGTTAAAAGCTCATTAACGGAAGATTTGGTATATTAATTCTACTGAGTGAAATCAACGATTCAGATTTACAGTGAAGAGAATAGATAAAAGCGGGACAGAGACAATAGTTTTCACACAATTTTAGCTCATAGCTCCGCAGAAAGATGCGACAAAGTATTAATAATTTAGTGATTATAATATTTAAAAAAAATTGATTAAATTAGAAAACGTTAGAAACAGACTTTCCCGTGCCCGAAATATCATTATCATTTGAGTGTAACAATAATCAGAGAAAAGCATAAGTGAGGTAAGATAAGTGTATAAGAAACAGCCCGTCTATCTGGTTACCAGCGGGTCCGTGGTGTTGAATCTGCGTGATGCACGCTTCCATGTGTTCAAGATGACCCGATGTGACTGCTTTATTGTCCTTGGGTTATTCATGGAGGACGTGATGCAAGTTTCCGGCCAGAAAGCAGCCCTTTCGGAGGAAGCCGCCTGGCGGAATCCAGTGGGCCGAGCAAGGGGAGACCTGCATGACACATGCGCCCGAGTCGGCGACCTACATAATTCAACAGGCCAGCCGCCCTCGGGGAGTGTTTAATCAGAACTCAGGACCCGGCGTCCGCCAGCTGTTGCCCGCCGGCGAGTTGCAAGTGCTCGCAGGCCGACCGCCTTTCGCTCTGCTCGTGCCGCCATTTTCCAAGTGCGCTCTCTCGCGTTTCCCGTCGTTTCGCGGGAAAAGTGCCGGTGAAAAATTCTTCAAAACTCTCCGCGAAGAACACGGACGTGTTGCTTTTCCGAAAATCGACTTCTCGTAAATTTCGCATAACTTTCCGTGAATTCGCGGAACTTCTTCAGCACTTTTGAAAGCCGTGCTGAAGATCTACTTGCATATTCTTCCACAATGTGTGAAATTAACGTTACCCTGGGCCTCGTCACTTAATTCACGCGTAGGCCGAGTGGAACTGTCGAATTATTCAAATCGTAAATAATTTGAAATTTTCTAATTGCTACGTAAGTTATATGCATTACCAAAAAAAAACCGAAAAATAATCATTTATTTCAATGCTAACAAATGTTAACATAACAACACATAATTCAACGTTGAGACATGGAACTACTTTCTCTCTGTTGTCACCAACTTTCCTGGCCACATACCAGGCGACGTGTAATTGAAATTATATGCAGTTGGGGGCAGTGGCATTTTTCAGAAGTTTAATTTTAAACGTGCTCAAGACACCACAAACAGCTTATAAAATACTTTTTATATAATAAACTATAATTTTTAGAAGCACCGCATAAGCAACTCTTTTTTTTCAGTTTCGAATGATGTGTGTGTAATTCAAGCGTTGCTGCCACAGCCGCCTCATGCCGCTTTTTGATGCTTGAAGGATAAAGTATAAGTGGCCTACCTCATCTGCCGCAGAAACGATCATTTTCTGGTTACAGTGACGAAGAAACCTTCGCGTACACTCGGCATTGTTCGTTCTTGAAATTCAAAGCTAAACGAAATACGGATACTTCCATTTATTTTGCATTTACGAAGCTTAGTTGTGTTTTTCGTCATTACTTAATGCGTTTCCGAATATTTCCTGTATATTTCCGTAAAATTATCAGTAAATAAACGGAAATGTGTTAACAGTGTGCTTTCAACGTGTACCGTATCACCAGAGGAGATTTATATACGAATGTGACTGTGGCATCAGGGTAATTCGATTTGCTAAACGAAAATTACCAGCTCCGTAACAACTACTAAAGATCTCTGTACTTCTTGAAGGGAGAGTGAAAAAATATTTCGACAGCTCTTAAAATCGATGTCTTGAGAGCCGACACGGATGAAGCGAGAATGAGTACGGAGCAGCGCCAGAATGCAAGGGTGAAGGAAACGGGAGATATCCGAGAAAACCCGCTGACCAGAGGCATCACCCGGCATGATTCCCACGCGTGCCGAAAATCCGGGAGCAAACCCGCAAGCCCTTGGTGGGAGGCGAGTGGTCCGACCACCACACGACCCCGGCCCCTTGTGATACTCGGGTAAATGCTGTGTGCAGCCGGGGAAGTGGTGGAACTTGAGTGCCGGAGCAGCTTTTCATAGAGGACGATGAACTCCAGTTACGGGAAGTCACGACCGATAGCCGTCCATGCGAGCGCGCGTTCATCTTTCCGCAGAGAAATGTCAAGCATTGAGAACCGGCTTCAAAACTACACGGAAAAGTTTAAAACTGTGCACGTGAATTAATGGTGAAGGCTACGCTGATCACCTGCAGCTGAGAGATTTGACAACTTCTTGAAAGCCAAGAGTCCGACCAATGTAGAGAAGGGGACGGAGGTATGATGCGGCCTCGTCCTGGTCAAGTGGCAGTAAAATAAACCGTAAAATAAACTTAAGAAGCTACACAGAAGTGTTCATTCAATATGCAACGCATTGAAAAATAACTCTAGTCCATTCGCTGTTACTTCCAACAGTTAAGAAGGCCTGCCAAAGTTCTACTTCTAGGATATTCCTCCGCTTCATGCAAACAAAGGTTAACCGAGTCTAGAAAATTACACCAAAGCAACAACGCACCTCATTAAAGCGCACTTGCTGTGATAATATTCTGCATAAGATCTATTTGTTGCTGGCCATTACCAACACACATTTTCTCTGTTTTTAATTAGATTTACTATAAAATACATATTAAAATGTATAGATAAAATATAATTAAAAAGTTTAATTCATTAAAAAATTATGTTGTTTTATATTACCAGGTGTATACACCTCTTGTGATGCATGCTATGTTTAGAGGGGAAAAAACCATGCTCGTCATACATGGGGTGATATTTTTGCATGATGATACCGATTTAGTGCAAGCACTAGCTGACTTTGGTAAAGGTAGAAGTTCAAGACTTTGTGAGTAATGTACCTGGCAACGGTGGTAAATATTCCAAAATAACTAGCGTGAATGACTGTGGGATATCGCCAACTGTGTTTAAAAAAAAACCGTTGCTTGTAATAACACATGTGAAAACTATTTTGTGTTATGCACGTGCTACTTTTGATCCCCTGTACGTTATTACTTAGCACATATTTCACCCCAAAATATTTACCATTCTTTGACAATAGCGCAGTTTAAAGGCAGTGGATGTACACGGTTCGATTTCAAAACACCAACGAAATTAAATGGACGTGGGCTAAACAGTCACTGTTCTTATAATACGACTTGGAAGAGAATAGATGATGCGCATCTGATCACCTCTCCGCCATAACCAAATGGTTTCAGTTTCACAGTCACCGTGTAGACGGATAAACCTGACGGTCGAGATTGCCCATTTCTCTGGCGGGCCTCCATACTGCCAGTCGTTTAAAAGCGACGAAACCCAAGCGGGTGCAATAGTTATATATTTGAGGAAACACAGAAGGGATTTGGGAGTTGGCTCCCTTCCATAACTTTAAACGCATCGTAAATTGTGAATTTGTTTCACAGTCTGAATCTGACACTAGTAGCGTGCAGCTTTCGACAGGATTCCCCCAGAACCGTGAATAGTAGGATTATTTTGTTATAATTTTAAGATGCAAAAAAAAAAGATTTCACAAAATATTACACAATTTAATTATAGCTTCGAAGTGCTCAATTTCATATTTTTCTTGAAACATCTCTAAGGATTCCAGTAAAGTATCAACTCAGTCGAGCATAAATATGCGTAACACAAATTTAAAAAATTAACATAAAATACAAAGTTGAAATTATTATGGACATGAGTAGGAGATAAACGCCCGTTCTGGTGCATTGCTCATATAGTCCTTTCAAAAGTCGGTCAATAATAACACCTACCCCATCCCTATCAATATTAGCAGTGCCTCATCTAGGCTTCCACAAACCTATGCCATGCTCTGTCTCCACATTCTAAATACCAATCAAACTTTTAAAACATATACATAAAACAACAAGAAGCAATAAAAAAAACTGCACATAATTTGCAAAGTGATTATGTGAAATATGCTGGAAATTATTACCTGTTCTGCAATCCCATCAAACGAATGGGGAAGGAAAATGTAATTTTTTTTAATGCAGATTGAATCTGAACGACATCTAAAAACTCCAAAACTTTCGAAATTTGACCTACAGCTGAAAATGCTTTCAAGGGCGGTATGCACCCTGATATCACAGCTAAAACACGAGTTTACTGTAAATGGTACAGAAATGTTTTTAATTTAATAGTAACCTTCAGAATAATTTGTGGTTGAACAAATATCTGCAACTACTGCAAAACTTTCTTATGCCATGAAAATTTGTCATACAACAAAACAGGAGTTGCAATCCTCGTGCACGCAATCGGGCGATGTTTAATCTTAATTCATTTTCCAGCAACGAATTATTAATAAGCTCGTTGTAATTAACGAATAAGTTTGTCTCGTGTTATCTGCTAAAGCCCTCCGTTTTCTAGACATTCATGCATAAAGTTAGAAATAATGGTTGTTGAACGCCTGTCGGGAGGGCAACCGGTTAAACAAGACTGCCGTTGCTCGATCATAATATACGTCTGGGTCCATAAATCAAATATGCGATTTAGAAAAAAACAAAAAAAGCAGGCGGAGTATGTTAGCGTTGTTCAGATTCACCGTGTAAGAAAGTATCTTTCAGAAATAATTAATTTATTCATGACCAAAACCCAATAAGCGGAAAACCGTTAATCGATAAACCATATTCCTTTTTTTCCCCCTTCAAATACCTAAGTTATGAGCGTACCTAACCTCATTACGGACACCCACGCCCATCAACCCGCATTATTGTGTAAGAATAAAATGAAATACACAAATATAATAACTATAAAATATATTATATGAAAGTAAATGTTCAATTTTTAAACCAATCATTGAAAGAGCAATGCCTAACAAGATTCACAATTTCAGCAACAAAATACCAATGTGAAACCTCTTTATTAAACAAGAACTGAACTGACAACCACGCCAAATGAGAAAAGACGAACCACTTCCTCTCCACTCACACACATGCACACACAGGCACACTATCCCTAACTGGGGCCGCGGTGGATGAGCGGTTAGCCTGCTCGCCTCCCACCAAGGCGAACCGGGTTCAATCCCCGGCATGGTCACTCCCGGATTCTCGCATGCGGGAATCGTGTCTGACGATGCCGACGGGTTTTCTCCGGTATCTCACGTTTCCCCTACCCTTCCATTCCGGTGCTGCTCCATACTCACCTCTATCGCTCTCTTCGACTCTCATAATCTCGCTGTTAAGAGCCGCCTAAATGACTTCACTCACTCACCATAAATAACCAATCCCAGTTTCACTCATTCTCAAGTAAACTAAAATATTGAAACTACTGAGAAACGAAGCAATGTTCTACTGAGCAGTTTTGTTCATGAACGTAATTGTTGCTCTTGTAATAAATGGTAAATAATGCGTACCCTTGCAATGTACATCGTTCCCCCCTCCTGCCGGCCTGGCAACGCAGAGTAGTGGCAGGGTAGCCTGGGCGAGGTACTGGTCGCAGTGAGAGAAACTCTCTCCTCCCCCACCGCGCCGAGATTGGTCACGTACAACATGGCGCCCAGTGTAGGGTTCTGCACGTAACAACATTATAATCATATAAATAGTCACCGGAACTGAGTATATAATTAAATACACATGGTACATGTCAAGCGTGATTAATGAGTGATATTCACAACGGGAAGTCATTCAAGACGGGCATGTGAGCAGCTGATGGAGTTTGAGAGAGTCCAAAAAGTTTATTGCTGCAAGAAGCACAGTTGTTGGCGCGCCTAATTGCTCGTCATTTGGTCCATTCGACATACGACATTGTTCGTATATTGTTTTATATCCCATTTTGCATAAGGAATCACCTCACAGCGTTTTATACTGTAGTTCAGGACCGTCCTGTATATAAAAATATATGTATCACGTTACTTAATACTTGAAACATTTATGTGTTATGTATTTATTTGTGACCTGGATTTATTCATGCACAAGTTATGTAATCTGTCGAGTCGCCACAAGTTACTTCCAAACGAAGTAATTAAAATACTTTAATTAATAATTGATCTCTGCTTTGACAGAGGAATCAATTTATTGTGAATCATTCAAAATAAGATGGCCTCTCCTCCCAGTCTGTTCTTTCGTGTGATGTAAGTTGAGGTGTGTGTGAGTGTTTGGGTGGGGGCTTATGGTGGGCGTACCTTCATTGGAAGTGAGTCTACCTAGGGATACGATATATTTAATCAAGTCTTCATCAACAATGTGGCCTGTAGTGAGAGATGTGGAATCTCTGAGCACAACAAACTCTTGGTAATGACGTCCCTGATTCGTGAATAACATCCTGAAGTGTTATTTGCGAAAGGTTGCTTTTGAATAGTGTTCTGTGGTGTAGCGTGTTGAAACATTTTGCCGATTTGGCATGGAGCACAGTATGTTTCACGAAGACTATAATGCACTATATAAGCTTTTCACCGTTTTAAAATTTAAAAAAACAGGGTTCATAAAAACAAACTGATTCTAAGTCAAGTAAGTATATGTTATTATTTGGACTGTGGTTCACAAGCAAATTTTTAATTTGTTGCAAGCATTGCTACCGTTTTTAACAAGCATCTGNAAACAGGGTTCATAAAAACAAACTGATTCTAAGTCAAGTAAGTATATATTATTATTTGGACTGTGGTTCACAAGCAAATTTTTAATTTGTTGCAAGCATTGCTACCGTTTTTAACAAGCATCTGACAACGTGACAATACTGAGATTTCGTAAATGAACATGATATTAGACTCGGGGGAGAGGAACTGAGGGTCATCGCGAAATAATGATCAGCAAAGCAAACACGAGTTTGGGAACGGCGCGGCCCAGGTTTGCGGAAAGCGAAAACTCGCGTCGGACGCAACCGTGGGTAAAGTCTGACAAGATAACTAACGCAGGAAGTTTTAATTTCCACCGCACGGGTAAAACCAGGTGAGAAGGGGGAGGAGGGGGGCGTAACAATTAAATCTGAGGCCGTGTTTGCCCAGCCACTTTGTTTTGACTCGCGCTGATGAGCTATCGGCTTCGGGGTCGCCGAAGTTGCGACCCCCCNTCACGCGTGACGGGACCTTGTGGAGGGGGGAGGGGCTTGTCCCCGGGAGCAGTAATGCTTGCTCGTGATGCAGGGCACGGAGGCTGCGGGTTCCTTGCTAACAAGCGAGATTTCTCTCCGCCCTCGCCGTCAACCCTCCCTCGCGCCGTCGAGGGAGCAGCTCTCGCAGACACAAGTTTGGCAATTAGTCCCTCGCGGCAGCTATGGGCGGGCGACGTAGCGAGCAGCGGGGCCCCATCCACTAGCAACGAGGCCGCATACCTGGGTCCTCCCCACGACAGTTAAGCGAGATGCCCTGCTCGGGAGGGGCCATTCTCCCCGGCGGACGCCCTCTCCCATGCGCAGGCAGCTACACAGTCGTACACAGCTCCCTGCTCGCGATGGCAACTTCCACGCCGGCACGTCCCGGCGTAATTGCGAGCAGGCCACTCTGGAGACGGGGCGGTACAATGCCGAGAGCGTCTATGCCTGCTGTGTTGTGCCGTTTGTGCTACCACCGCCTTCTGGCGTAACAAAACAAAAATACATACTCCCGGTACACACAAGTCATCATCTATCTGCAGTGCCGGATTTAGACTTGATAAGCCCCTCAGCTATTCGAGATATGGGGCCCTTTATAAATCCAGATATTATATGTCGGTGCCAAATATGATTTTGGGATACCTAGAGGGTTAAATTGAAATACAATTAAGAAGTACATAGATAGTGAAATAATAAATTTTTAACTTAAAATTTAAGTATATATGACAATTGCTTACTCAGAAAAAATTTTTT
>NQII01003394.1:128205-152275 GCA_002778355.1 Clitarchus hookeri | reverse complement strand
ACTCAGAAAAAATTTTTTGGGGGGGGGGGCAAGAAAGTGGGGGCCCTAAGCTTTAGCTTGTGTAGCTTATACGTAAATCATGCACTGCCTATCTACTGAATTACGTACGTGATCTTGTAGACGTGGAATTGCAACCTCGATGGCGACGTTTCAGGAGTCGTCGCTTACGGTGTCTACACGAGGCTAACGTTGTTCCACGCAGTCTCCTGGCCAGTGTCCACGTGCGAGTATCTGCAGCGTGCTATTTTCCGTTGCATTTCATTTCGCAGGAACTCCGACAGCTGACGCACAACCCAGGTGACTCGACGGCGACGACGTGCACGCAGAATGATAAACAAACCACGTTGCGCACCACAAGATTTCATTTAACATAATTCTTCTGATCGTCTTTCATTTCCAGACGGGTTACTGTTTCTTGTACACGTCTAGCACAAAAACAAACTATCATTATAAGAATGTTAACTAAAAAAAATGTTTTTTACTGGTATTCGTAGCGTAAAACCAGTACATCCAATTGCCGTACAATATGTTCAATACGAATATTCCGTTTAAACTAAAAAAAAATTTTTATTTAAGGAAATTTTATTTATACATTTTCGTTTTGTAGTTTCATCTTCTCAATTATGGGCTGGGGACTGTTACCTGGCATCAGTTCTCGTCGCTAGTCTTAATATTGTTCCAATTGTGGTGTATCTGGGAAGAGGTATAGTCGGTTCACGACTGGAAGAAACTTTTGAAAATCAACCTTTGAAAAAACACCCTAGCCGTTAGCTACATGCATATAACATTACAAACAGCGGCGAGCGCGGATACAGTTATGCCGTTAGGTTGCCAGCACAAAGAGAGGAAATAGTTCCAAAGTTTTAACGTCATTGTTAATTTATCGCTTACAAATGGGTTTCGAAAAGACTTGTATCTTATTATGCCATTTATTAATGACGTGATGCTAACGTACTTTGATTTCAATGTTTCTTGCATACTCACAAGATCACGCTCAAGGTGAAAGTAGAGCGGCCATTTGTTTACAAACCTTCGTTCCGTGTGTTGTTGGCGAGATGTGGTCGACACACGTGCCAGAGAAATGGTGCGATTATATTGTTTAACCTAAAATAATCCATTTACTGGTTTAATTTTTTTTTTACTAATATCCTCTCTTTATTATTTCTCGTTGTGCCGATTTCTTTCGTTTCTGATACCTGTATAAGAGATTACTCGTAGTGCGTTCTCACGTGTTTAATATTTTTTAAATTTATTTCAGGTTTGCTTAAAATTTTATTTATTGTATTTTACGTTATATGTTGCGGTAGTTTTTGTGTGCAGTCATGAGTTCTAGCAAGGTGAATAAAAGATAAGTCACCAACGCCAACAGGACATCATTAACCTCACCGAATCGTTGTATTCCCTAATTAGGCGAGGGGAAATGAAACCCTGCAACGTCGCGGAAAGAGCGGCAGAAATGTTGAAACGCTTCAGATCCACAGTTCTAAGGTATGTTAAAATATATGTAGTATTAACCATTGCGTTTGCAAGTTGTGTGTGCTAAGGTCAATTATGTTGGCCTACGAAATGTGTTTACAAGAACATAAAGAAAATTTGTTAATAACTTGATAACATCGTCGAACGTTGTCTACGTGTCTTTTTAACGTTTTATTTGGGTAATTATTAAGTTTAGGGGGCTTTTCTATAAAAAAAAAATAACAATAATTTCACGGAAAATGGTATATTTCCACTCCACTAATAATGCAGAACACGAATATACGACGGGCATTAACGTCCGACTAATTTCGTAATATGTGCCCAGATAGAGAGAGAGAGATAGAGAGAGATGGAGAGAGAGATGGATAGAGAGAGAGATAGAGAGAGATGGAGAGAGAGATGGATAGAGAGAGAGATAGAGAGAGAGAGATAGATATATATATATATATATATATATATATATATAGAGGCACGCACACGAAACATCTAATTTTTAATACTCACATTTTGGGTTTATAGAATGAAATGCTTTTCGCTTGCATCACATATTCTTTTGTGTGAAATTCTCAAGATTAAAAACTTTACGCTTGTGGAATATCCATTAATAATATATACATTACTTTTATGATGGGTATGTGCATGTACGAACACATGTACACACACACACACAGTGGAATGTAAACATTACACGTAAACATTGCCATGTGACTGCCACATGGCAATGTTTGTTTACCCTTTGGCGGNCCTTTGGCGGAAAGATACGGAATGGGCTTGAAAGTAGATCTTTAGCAGGGCTTCAAGAAAGTCTCTTCCAGTCATGAACCGACTATAGTCACAACTTCTTGAGTACTCTTGGCGGTTCGTGGAGGGGGGGAGGGGAGGGAATCTGAAAGTCTACAAGGGAATTAGCCTTGATTGAGAATAATCATGTCTGCAGGGGCTGTTGCACACGCTCCGATTTCTTTCCGTTCGACATCGGACAAAATAATTAGAGCCAGATAAACATAGCTTGCAGTAACTCCGATTTTACTCCGATCCCAGTCGGACCGGAAATATCCAGCTGGGTGTGTTAAAAATATGCATGTAAGTTGCTCATTCATTGAGATGACTTTTTAACTTTTTACAATACTTTTTTTCCGCTATGTAATCAGCGAAGCATTGTTGCGTAACCGCAGGCAAGTATTATCGGACTTACGCATGATTCGAGTAAAGTATTCGATTTGTATTATCATTGCAACATTCAATTACATCGATAATGTCGAACATCCGTTGACTATAGGAGGTTTAGACACCTATTTTTCCCCCATTTGACCTTCCGAGAATTTCGCATGAATTTAATAGCAAATATAATAACGTACTTAAGCAACATAATTTTCTTCAATGTCTCCTTATGTGTCTACGTCAGTTTTCAAGGCTTCACGTGGCTTATTGACAGGAATTTATTTCGTACTAATCTTTTTTTTTTTTTACAAACGTCCAGCGTTTTATCTCGCAACACACGGGGTGGTGTCTAAAAAAAGTACACTTCCATGTTAGTACCCGCTTCAAATTTTAATTCTACGTCACTCAGGCACACATGAAGAGCTTTCAATGCGCATGCCTGAGTTAAAAAGCTTTCGAGCAGACACTTGTAAATAATGGCTTATTATTGAAGAAAGGTTTTGTAGAAAAGTGAAAACTGTAGCGAAATATGCATGCCATTTTGAATTATGGCCGACCGTTCGATCGCAGCGGCTCCATGGTTGTAACGAATGCTACATCAAATTACGTTGCAGATGTGGCGGGAAATATGCATGCCGTGATTAGTAGAGTAGGTAAGATGCTGAATAGTGTGCAAGGTGTTACGAACAAGCTATTCAGCCAATTCGTACTTGAATGTATGTTAGGGGTGTAGCTCAATAATGACTCGTGATTCGGTCGAGTACAACAGTATAAGATGAGTTTCAATAACATTAACCTTTTACATTTGCTATTTAAATTGTTTCCATTGATCGGGGGAGCTTTACATTGACTTTAAGATGATTTATTATTACGTTTAATTCACGCCATTTTAATTAAACCTAACTGGAAAGTCATCACCTTGTTGTAGCCGGAGGCTGATTCTGCGAGACGGTTAACGCCGGCCGGACACACCCATCTTCCTTGTCTGGTTCGCTGGTCGGGTCGTCCAAAGGACTAAAGACGAAAGGACGCTCGTTCCGGGTGTTACGCCGGCCTATATCAAGCGCGTGGTTCTGCGGCCCCGCTCAGTGACCGGCGGAGGGGATTTCTGCAACTGTCTTCTTTCGCAAGGATCGACGACCAAATGGCGGCGTTGCAGTCCCGCTCGTTTCCAGGTTTAATTATTGAAGGTGTTATCAGGCAAGTCGTTCAGCTAAGGCCTGATCACACCATAACAAAGTTAATATTATGCGGCGTGTCACCACGTGCCAGCAGACACCGAACAAATCATGTAAATCCCGCCCGTCGTACAAAGTTCCCAGGACTATTACTGGCGACCGCTAGTTCGACTCTTATGTTTGTACTGTAGAATACTACATGTCATTGATGTGCACTGTCATTGCATGACGTAAACCAGGTGAAAGTTTACGATACCTCGTTTATTGCCTCGACCACAGCACTACTGTGTAGATGGCGCGGTGTAACGCACGTGGTCACACGTTAGATTCATGGAGCCGCTGAGACCAAACATGTTTTCCGGTACATGTCTGGCTCTCCGCACCTCCTCCCCTCCTGTACCTGATCCACCAAGGTATCACAGGAGACAACTTTCAAAGCATAATTTTTGGACAGCCCAAACAGGTCGCCACAATGCAAAAAAAAAAAATAATAACTTAAATATTTCCTTCTCGGATTCTACTATTCTTCGTAACCCCGGTGTTATAGTCCGTCATTTATTTTTACACGTCATACATGCATTAACATAAGTACATGGTATTTAACGAGACTAACAGTCTAATTAAAAACATTCTGCTTTCCATAATGTTGCTGTACCAATTTTTTTTTTTTTNCAGTCTAATTAAAAACATTCTGCTTTCCATAATGTTGCTGTACCAATTTTTTTTTTTTTTGTGTTTTTGGTGATTCTGTGGGTTTTCGTTTTAACGAATCACCCATTAAAGATTTACTTGAAGTAGTCATTCGCCCTTTACGTGTTAAAACTCGATGAAATAAATTTCGCCTCCATTTTGATACTGAACATTTGTTTGATGGGAAACTACATTATNACGTGTTAAAACTCGATGAAATAAATTTCGCCTCCATTTTGATACTGAACATTTGTTTGATGGGAAACTACATTATACTTTAAGAGATTGGACAGATTCTATACGTAAACTGAAGTGGAGTTAATCTGGATTCGTCTGTATAATAACAAACTGTTAAAAATTCTCTAACTTTTTGCTATTTGTAATTGTAAAGCTGTTTCTTAATCTACGAAAATTTATCTCGTAAAATTAATAGTTCGTAAAATTACAAAAAGGATGTTTGTAATATACTTCAAGAAATGTTTCCACTGTACTGATACGTATCCAGGAACTTAGAAATATGGTGGATACTTAACTATATATACGTATTTAGCTGTTCGTGCAAAACTAGGGGTGATGTAAAGCGTAGTTGTCCGCAGAAATAAAGTAATGTGAGTGTAAATAAAGTAACACATTAAAATAAATTCAAAAAATTATTACATATCAATGATAACAACTTAGAAAACATGTGTAGCTCTTACACGTTATCGGACATATTAACACATTACATAATCATAAATGGAAATATAGGAGTTCCTCTTAACCAAAAAGTTGTAATAATATTTTGTAGTTATTTAATGCTAATAACTGTTGTCCTGAAACACGTTCATAAAACCACATATTCTTCTTTTAGGAAACTGCAACTTTGCGAATGTGCAGTCCACGTGCGGAAANTTTGCTTTTAGGAACATGCAACTTTGCCTAATGTGCAGTCCACGTGCGGAAATTAAATTTAATTTTGAAGCGAAGCTGTAATCGTTAACCCCACAGTCCTTTCCAAGAGGTAAAAGTATGTTATTCTTGAGTATTGACTACCTCAGTATATAAATACATTAAAATCAGCGTTTACCACGTAAGTCAAGTTGATGAAGTGATTAATGGCGAAGGGAAGTAATCAAGTGGACGTGGGTTTGAATCCGTTTGCTGGCTAGGTGCTACATTATTTTTTCACTGAATTATATGTCGAAACAGTTTTTACTATTTTTCTCTCTTATTTATTCAGCGTATTTTTTTCTGGAACAAAAAAAAANAATTATATGTCGAAACAGTTTTTACTATTTTTCTCTCTTATTTATTCAGCGTATTTTTTTCTGGAACAAAAAAAAATATTTTTACCTCAACAACGTAAGATGCAATACAAGCATGTAATTTGTAAAATTAAAAATATGAATCATGTTTTATTGGTTTTACAAGAAAACTTTCTTGCAGTTCTCCAAAAGATTTTCTTGGCTACAGTGTTTCCAAGGATTTTTTACAACAAATTTAATAAACTTTTATTGTTTTTTACTCTTGGAAAGATAAGGTTAAAGTTATTTATATAAAATATGGGACGTATTTTTTTACGTGTATGGCGTATTATTTACTTGAATTCAATATCTCGTGAACATCAGAAAATTTTATATGTACGGAANTTTTTTTACGTGTATGGCGTATTATTTACTTGAATTCAATATCTCGTGAACATCAGAAAATTTTATATGTACGGAACACTGTTACACATATCGCTTTAATTCAAAACATTTTATTTTAATCGCAAATAAAAATCAAGTTAACACATCTTAGCTATGTAACGCACTCGTTGTTACACTGGCACTTGTATAAATTTGACGGTTGGTGTCAACAGTTGTCATAAAGAATTTGATAATACATCAAATCTTCTTTTTCTTCCAGATAAACTGACAGCATTTCACAACGTTCCCTTTTTTTTCCCCTCGGAGTTTGGAAGGCTTGCTTTCACCTTACCCTCAGTGAGTAAAAGACCAAGCTTAGAAGAACTTAACCTCTCGAAGAGGATAACTATAACTGGGGAATACCAGATGAAGTGAAATGAGTTAGCCGGGGTAACTGTGCGCGGTGCTCTTCGAAAGTCTTTTCTCCTTGGGGGGCTGCTCTACAAGTCTGAAGTATACGCTCTCCAAACATCACCCCCTCCTCTTCTAAAACACGCCGTTGCAGGCACCAGACCCAGACATCCCCTCCAGACGCTCACAGTGATGAGCAGAGGGGTGGTTTACTCAACCTGCCTCCCCCCCTCACACCCTAACCATTGTCACCGCGACGGCCCTGTTAGTTCTGATTGCAACTGGCAGCTCCAGCTTCTCGGGTACCGGGGTACTGGAGGCGGGTTCGAGGAAGGAGAGAATTTCCAAACAGACAACTCGAGACCTAATGATTGCGACTCGCTTTCTTTCCTGCCGATGTTCCAACCGAGTCAAGTCATTGCCCAACCTTGCCTTTAATTATCGTACTTTTGTCCAGTCCGAATTAGTTCGCTTACACGTTTCGCATTTTAGTCAAAATCTCATCCATTAAACACCTTGACGAAGTCCCGTTTCCGTATTATTATGACGTAACTTTATAAGTGCCATGTTTTCCAAAAAAAAAAAAGATAATATTATCATAAGTTAAGATTATCGGTAAATTAATGGTAATTACATACTAAGACATCTATGATTCTATGAATGATAAAAATAGTCCATTAATCTTATTCCCCCCCTGGTTTATTTTAGCAGCAACTCTTTCAATACGACCGTTTTTTTTTCATTGCAATGCATAAGTTAGGCTATAAGAGCCGGAATCAGCTACAAAGAGCATAATCAGAACTCTAATTCAGTAGGTTTAAGCTTCTTTTGCAGCCACCTGTGTGTCTATTAATGCTAGAGCGTTGCACCTAAGTTGTCAAGTGTACTGCTCCTGATGATAAAGAAGAACACAAACGAATGCCATTTCAGTGCCTACGTTAATTTCAGATATTTAACCCTTGAAATTATGAAAAANTAAAGAAGAACACAAACGAATGCCATTTCAGTGCCTACGTTAATTTCAGATATTTAACCCTTGAAATTATGAAAAATATAAAATATTTCGTTTCTTTGCAAAAAATGCATAGAGTACAGTTGAGCATTGCTAGTTGTGCAGTATTATTCGCCAACGGGTGTAAGTTATGCGAACGTTTGTTATTGTTTAGTTGGCAATGCTGCAGGTCACTTGATTAGTATGCCTTTTTTTTCCAAGCAATAATTCTATTTATTATATTCTCTGAACTACTGTTCGTAAAAAAGTATATCACGTATGTATGCATGTATATATATATATATGTATAAAAACATATATTTTGAGGTTTACTAGTACCTGAGCGTAGCCGGACCATAGTAAAATAAAAGAGCTAAATNGATTTTATGTATCATTGGATACGTAATGTAATGTTTTTTTGGTGATTTGGATACGTTATACGAAATAATCACCAACGTAAAATATTTCGTTTCTTTGCAAAAAAAATGCAGAGGGTACAGTTGAGCATTGCTAGTTGTGCAGTCTTATTCGCCAACGGGCGTAAGCTATGCGAACGTTTGTTATTGTTTCGTTTGCAATGCTGCAGGTCACTTGATTAGTATGCATTTTTTTCCCAAGCAATAATTCTATTTATTATATTCTCTAAACAACTGTTCGTAAAAAAGTATATCACGTATGTATGCATGTATATATATTTGTATAAAAACATATATTTTGAGGTTTACTAGTACCTGAGCGTAGCCGGACCATAGTAAAATAAAAGAGCTAAATTTAGTTTTCTAATGAAAATATAACTCTACAAAAATCTCTAAGTATGTCTTCCACAGTGCATTCATTACTCACGTTTTTACGGTCAATCATGCAAATAATAACGAATTACTCGATTTTTACTACATTAGTTATACAATACACATACTGTACATGACCTAATACATGAACATCAGCATTCGTACCAACCAACTTCCTAAAAATCTAAATCGCATCTCCCAGTTCAAACTTAAGACTACGTCGATAATACAAAACTGGATTAGGAGAAATAGCGATAACAGAATTAGAAGTAGCAACAAGTTAATTAATTGCAAATGACTTTNTTTCTAATGAAAATATAACTCTACAAAAATCTCTAAGTATGTCTTCCACAGTGTATTCATTACTCACGTTTTTACGGCCAATCATGCAAATAATAACGAATTACTCGATTTTTACTACATTAATTATACAATACACATACTGTACATGGCCTAATACATGAACATCAGCATTCGTACCAACAAACTTCCTAAAAATCCAAATCGCATCTCCCAGCTCAAACTTAAGACTACGTCGATAATACAAAACTGGATTAGGAGAAATAGCGATAACAGAATTAAAAGTAGCAACAAGTTAATTAATTGCAAATGTCTTCCAACATATAATGTCTCTTGAAACCAGAATATTTACAGACCAATGAGTGCACTCTAACTCTATCAGCCTTTCGTAAACTTCTTCCACTTGTGCTCCGCTACCCCGCTAGGTGGATCAAACTTATCTGCAGAGGTTTTCCAGGAACAGCGCGGAACGCTCCCAGCTGTCGCTTCGGGCACGCAGGTATCCGCAACGCCACTACCCTCCGTTGTTCGCCGGATTCGTCAGGAACGCTCACGAGTCAACACAGTCCGCCACGCCATCGCAAACTGCCTTCGGCGAGGTGAGTGGCGGTGTTTACACCAGCTCCAGTCCTTCTTGCGTTATCCCTCACGCATCGTCGATCGCACTAGTCGTGTCGCCTCGTCAACGTTGCTGGATAGTTTGAGAGGATTCTGTTGTCTCCGAGACCTCGTGATCCCGCGAAAACCTTCGCCGCCTCGCGAAACAGTGGCGCTGCGAATGGAGTTGCGGTGGTTCTCCAGATTTCGAGGAAACGCGCTCCACAAGTATTTCACTTCCAGCGCGAGCTCTTCGGTTTGAAATCGGGATGACCTTTGGTAACTTACCGACACGAACCTAAATCTATGCTTTAAAGAAGTATCGTTTCCCAGTCTCATTCAAAGGCAGCAGATCTCGAATGTCTACTGCCTTACTCTCAGCGGGGTTTCCACATTCGCCTGGAGTCAACGTCATCCCATTAGCATCTAAACCATTACCAATTTTTTTTAATTATTACCTTTAATAAAAAACGCAAGTCGAATGGATTATATATATATATATATATATATATATATAAAATTATTTAAAGCGAAATGGTTGTGTTATATAGAAATAAGATTTTGAAATCTTTATTATAGTACCGTAAAATATTGCTTGGTTCTAGAAATGATTGTAATTTTTTCTTGTATTATCATAAAGCGAAAATTTTTAATAGGTACTACTTAAAAAGGCAGTAAGGGTTTGCTAATATGAACTACACGATAAAATATTTCCATTGAGCACTTCCATTAACACAGCAAAATTAATGTGATACTCCCTACTTTATCTTTTAAGAAACCTTCAACCAATTGCCCTTAAAATTCTAAATCATTATACATGAGAATATGTTACCTATTAATATTGTCATTCTGAAATTAATATTGTAATTAAATTCGTAGCCTCTTAATTCGAAATATCCACGAAGTATATAATGGCAATGCGGTTTAAAATTAGGAAAGGCTACCCACGAATGGATAGCAAAGCCAATTAGCTGCGAATAGAGCCGAGTAGATGTAAGAGGAAGGTAACGTATTTCCTGTATTCCTGGGGTTTAATGCAAGTTCGCAATTACGACTCACGGTAATCTGCCAGCAATAATTGGAATTGATACGCGGAACGGAATAATTGCATTACGGAAGACTTAGCAATGTAACATGACAAGGCTCGTCCGTAGTCAGCGATCGCTTCAGTTAAACGGTTGTACAGAACCCATTTGTTATGTCGCCATGAGGTAGTTCACAGTAATATGAACTGCACTCTTCAGGAATCCTTTGTTATGGTGTCGTAAGATCCTTGTACGTCTGGCCGCATTTTTATTTTCCCTTCTCTTCTTAATTGTTGGAAGGGATAGAGGTTGGCAATCGTCTTCTTCAAATCTGTTGATTTGAATTCTCCATTAAAATCAGTATTGTAGCAAAAAAAATTCCTCATTCACTTTTCCTCAGTTGTACCCAGACATCTGATGATGTGAGGAAGTACTCACCTGAGGCGTGTCTCTTCCTTGAGATAAATGGATCTGAAGTGTTATCTACTAGTGAATTGATGTTATTTAAATATTTCAAAGTTGTTCGCTAAGTGTGGAAAGACTTCTTTCTGAAGCTTGCAATAAAATGTATCCAATCATTACAAGTGAATATAGTGTTTGTTGGCAGTTGCTTATTTCTCTCTCTATAATATTGTGGTCATCATCAACTTTCATAGGTGTGTGTGTCCTCTAAGCAAACATTCAGGGTTTACTTCTTCAAGATTGGCGCTGAAATACAAGAATTTGAAATTATTGTACAATTTGTAAGACTATAAACATTTATTTTTTATGTTTTCGTATAAAGTATAACTATCCTATTAATATTAAATCTAAATATTTATTTCGTTGATTTATTAGTATCAGCCTTCATTAAAGGAAGGGCGTTGTTGAATTTACAACCAAGCTCCTTACACATTTATTTTTAATTGCCTTATATCTTACCTATTTTTCTATATTTCTCAATGAAGTTTGTTTATGAAAAAATTTAGTTCTCTCATTGACAGCTTATATTATTTTAAAATATAGAATAAAAAAATACCTTTATTTTAATTGGGAACATTGCAGTTAGAAATATTCATACATTCGCAAAAATTATAGCTTGTTCACTAACAGGAATCTTGGATGGGGAATAAAAATATTAGTGTATTTATATTATATTCTTAATTATATTTTCACTTTACATGAAAATAAGTCTGAGTCGTTGATAAATATTCTGTTCGGTACATTATTTCTTTGCTTTATAAGCATGCACGTTCAAGAGTGGTACTGTTCAAAATATGTATGCTTTAAATGTTAAGGTAAATGATTTAAATACGGGAGAAACACCCACCAAAATACACACCACAACCGTAGATTACGAATAAACTTGGTGTTATTGAATGGTTTCCTTGATGTCACTAGTAAAACGTATTCTTGAAGCTATGGGGAAACGCTGCGAATACCACCTTACATTTAATAACTGAAGCGCTTCACACTGGCACGCCAGCCAAACCGTAATCGGAGCAATTCGCGGAATGCAGTAATTAAAACTGGAGAAAGGGAAGGAAAGTGTACCACGTAAAAAAATTTGTCACGTTTTTCCGTTTACCAACTACGTCAGCATCGTCACATTCCAAACGAGAAATGCCTTTCGTAGAATTCCTGGACTTACCACATCCAAGGCATGAACGTGGGAACCACACGTTACCGTCACCCAATATAATTAAGATCTAAGATTATATCTAAAAGGACAATATCGTAGGCCCTAATGTAGTTTATATTTTAAAGCGGTATTTTTTCGAAATCTACAAGGTTTTCTGCGTATATTTATGAATGTCTCGGAGTCTCTTTCCGAAACGGTATTGATTTAATAACATCTAAGAAGAGCGAAGTAATATAAATATATTTTTGCCTCAACCCTTACTAGATATTCAAAAGCAAAAGAACATCACCACGAACATCACCCCATAACCGACGCCAGAACAATGGCGGAGTGGGAGAACATGCTGGTTTCATTCCCTTCTGGAGGCAAAAGAAGAGACGTGACGGTGCTGAAGGTGATATTCTTAAAAAAAAAAGCTCGACTTGGTTGAATTTCTGGAATCTCCACCGCGAAAGGGAAGCAACAGAAATAGTGAAGGTATTACATATGTCAAGAATGGTTCAGCCAACATGGAAAAGAAAGATATCCAAATATAAGACCCGAAATTATTGGAAAACCACTTTATTAATATGATAAATTATAGGTACGTCAATTCATTAAAAACTAACAATATTATATAATAATAATAAAAATCATACCAAAAACGTGTAAATATTGTGAAAAAAAAATTGATTTATTTATTTCCTTCACATAAATATACAAGAGACAAAAATTATCTTTATGCAAATTGCGTTCAAATAAATACGCAATAAACCATTATCAACAATAAGCAGGAGCATTTAAATATTTTATCGAATGAATGATAATTCATCACCTTGTGAGGCAGTTTCGTTTTCTTCAAACTACATAAATATATTCACTAGTAAATATAAAAATAATAATTGACAATGCCAAACATTAACCAAATGAATGTTGCGGAGTTGGGTCTATTAGCCAAGTCTTTTAACCTAAGCGGTACAGTAAATTAGAAATAATTTATTTTAAAATGAATATATACGTTTTTATAAACTTATATTAAATAATTAGAAATATATTGATATAAAGAAGTCTTTAGAATCAGACTTGTTGCAATTGAGTGACATAAACAAACCTAACTGAAGAACAGTCAGGATTATAAAAACATCATATTCATTGTAGTATAAAAAATATCGACAAATAAACCAACAATACAAAATTCTGCAATAGCTAAAATGAAAAATGTTGAAATCAGAAAATATTACAGTTTCAATACCAAAAGTACAAAATTAAGATTTGATAAAGGGTTAAGCATGGTACGCGGGGTCAAAATTGTAACTCTTACCCGATTTTTAATGATTTATCTGACTTTTTTCGATTTTTCTTAGTTTTAAGAATTTCTGTTAATCCTAAGGTCAAGGTCAATGTCATTAATATAAAATATGATGGTAGTGGTATATAATAAAGTTTTTCGCCTGATTTTTACTACATAAAATTTTTTTTTCAGATTTTCCTCGATTTTTTGTTGTTGAGGTTATCCCAAGGTAATCGCGGGTCTAGGTCGTGGAAACCCTACATATGGTTGGGGCCAGCAATGTAAAAATTGTAAGGAGCTTTTTTTTTAATTTAAATTTTTATTTTTTGGGGGTTTGGGATTAAAGTCATCTCAAGGGAAATGGAACACTGCCAAGGTCATGGATATCAATGATGGCTACTGGGGGGGTTGTCACAACATGGTATCTGTTTGTGCCTGGCTCATATCCCCAATTCCCTTGTGCCAGAACACTCCAAACCTATCTACTTCCATCTATTAATAAATACAGCAACATTTAAATAAAAAATCAACATATTAAGGAAAAATATCAAAACATTTACAATGAATTGAGTACTTAAAATAGGTAGAGTTGAATGTATCGGACCTACTATTTATCAACGAAACAGACTTATTTACATTTACTGTTAAAATACAATAATGGATTTAATATAAATACTAACACACTTTTATTCACCATCCAAGTTTTCTTTTAGTAAACATTTTTGTTGCAACAGCAACTAAAACAATTTTCCTACCTAAAAGAGTGTATTTTTTTAACATTATTTCTTTCTATTGTTTCTGTAAACATTCATTGGCTTCATGTATATTCCAAATGTTTATTTTATAATAGGCAATATTTAGAAATTTGCACGTTTCAACTAGTTAATTTATTTTATTATCGCCAAATTCCAATCTTTCATTCAATTCTGTAACAAGGCCAAAATATTTGTAGCAAGCCATGCGTTTCTGGTAAGTTTAAATTGTTTAATTCCTAATTGATTTTTATTTTCCCATGGTGTTTAGAAATTCCAAACGAATGAAGAATAACATTTAAAACGCAAATTAAATATTCGATTCATTCTGGGTTTTAAGCATTTTGTGATGCTTACTTGTTCACGCAGATACGAACGGTTTCCTACATTTTCTTCGCAATGAATAAATAAATGCCTTTTATTTAACAGTCCAACATTGGCCATCCACACTTTTTCTTCTGGAAAATATTATGTATCTTGATTCCTTCGCCAGATCGCGAAGGTGTTTTTGATAAATATTGAGATCTTGTTTTTGTCAATTTAATTTTCCATCTTAATTTGGCTTAATTATAGATATATATTTATTCCTAGTTAATAATTTTGTATAGTAATATTCTTTTGAGCTTGGATTGGTGCTTTTATGAATGGCATTAGTATTTAACAAAATTTCGGCATAATTATTAAAATATTCCCCATCAAATTATTTGCATCGATACCTTTCTGGAAAAGCAACTTTACTATATCTCAGTTCGTTCAAATTTATATTTTTTATAATCAGATAATTTTCATAAAAATCTACTTTATAATCGAAAATTTTATTTGCGTTTACTTCTCCTAGAATAACAACTATAGTATAGTTTTAATTTTTCAAGTAAAATTATAAATTTTCCCTAATATTTATTGTTCCGTTTGATTTTGTAGGTTTCACTCCAGAACTGTTTCATAATTTTCATCTACATATTCATCTTCATTAAATAATTATCTTTCAAATGGTGTTTATTATGGTGTTTGAGGAATATCTACGATTTAACAACAACATAACTAATGATGTTATTAAATTCCTAGTTTCTTATGTAATTTTCTCTACTCATCCTACCATTATTCATGAATGAAGTGATGGCCTTTATTTTTTATTATTTTAAAATCAAACACTCCCGATTTTTCATAATAACTTTTCAAACAATAATTTAACGCGATATAATTTTTATTCATTTTTCTTGCCATTGATAACAAAAAAATTATATAATGAATAAAATATAGCACAAAATACATAAAAGCGAAATTCAAAACAGACACATGCATTCACTGAAATCTGTTTTTTTATTCATATTACTACAAAAATCATCATTGCGTGAGATGCATAAAACAATGAAATCCCGATGCAAGTTTAAAAATCCATTCTTGACTTCTGATGTTAGTACACACACGCGCACAAACTCTGCAATAATCTTGGTTATTACTTTTTTCCACTGAAAGCTACAAATTTGATGAAGATCAACCCACACGAGAAAAAATATATGTGAGCGACGTTCTCTCGCGAAATAGCGTTCAACAAGACGTTTAGTCATCCTTCACTGTCTGTAAACGTAAAGACGTTCAATCTAGCGTACCAAGGAGATTGCCATGGCTCTGAGGAACACAATACATAAATACCATGCATTATTACACTTTAACCCATAGCTCTCATAAAAACTCTCTTCGCCACATTGCATATCTAACCAAGCTGCCAGCTATATTGCCTACATATGTTTGCCTCAGAGTCTTAACGTCACTATCGACCGAAGTCTCTGTAGTAACGGCTTAGCTGTACGCTTCNGGGTAGTTTAATTTAGATTTCCATTTCCAAGGGGTCACTTGTACATTGAGTGACGGGAAACAGCCAAAAAAATATATTGAGCGTATTTGTTAATTTTGATGTATGAAATTTTGTACACGGATATTACTGTTGTTCATGACCATTGTCTGTAGGAATCAAGAGGACCATTATTGTAAATTGTCATATTTGAGGACAATTGACGCTTTGGGAATGTTATACTCAATTATTCTACGCGAATGTATTTAAATGATTTTTCATCACTAAAGTTTTATTTTTGGAGTGTGAAGAGAGGTGGGAAGGAATTGGCGGAATATACATTATTTTTTTGTAGATGTGGTTTCTGTATTGTTTCTTTTAAATATGTGTAATGAAGACAGAATTTTTATTTTGGCTCTACGTAATTCGTTATTCGAAGCAAGATGGGATTAAATTGAAAAGGGCATATATGTGAGCAGAAATGAATTTACTTGCAGTCAATGTCACGACCACGATAATGGACAAATGTCCCTGCCAACTGAACACACAAGAATTGTGGTACATTTGGAATTTAGTGGTTCCGTGGGATTTCGACTCACGTTCCAGAATGTGACTTCTCAATTAACCATGGTGTTATAAATTATTATTTGAAACAGTCATTTAATTCAAATATACTGCTTCTTCCTGACTACTAGAAGTGCACTTTAGACTTTAACTCTCAATAAAGTTTTATTAAACATTTCTCTACCATGCATTACATATTTTAACATCGAGAAATCACCTTACACACTCCAATAGAAATCGCATATTCTTTTTCATACATGTTTTAAACTTTTTTCTTGCAGTTCAAATATGCTTCACATTTAATGAGTTAAAACAATCATAAAACATCTATAATATGTTTTTTTTATTAATAGATAAATGCATATAAATTTCAGAAAAAATTTAGTTAAAAGCATTGTAATAATTACTATTATATTTAAAGCAAACTTGCATTGTTTGTTAGCTGCAGAAAATATATAAACATTTTTTTTTCTTAGTGTACTCGAAATATAATTCAGCCACAATAAATTTGCATTATTAACATAACGATCTTGTTTAAAATTCGCTTTGACTAGAGGAATGGAAAATCGTTAACACAAAAACACGAGCCTGAGGAATGTTTTGAGTAAATAATAAAAAAATTAATAATTTTTCAGTTTGTAATTTTTTATGTGTATTTTAAACAGCCACTACACCGAGGGATTTATTAAATAAGTTCATAAATTGAGGTCACCATTTATAAGGTAGGCTTATTTGTACACACTTGACATACATAACTGCCATACTTGCAAATTTCAAATCTTCTTAATGATTCTATAAAAATTATTCTTTGGACAGTGTCCGTGACTTTAAAGACGACAATATTCTACGGAGTTCAATAAAATGAAAGTTATGGACAGTGCCTGGTGCCTGTTTTCCGACCCTTCAAGACTCACACGTCCATGATACACAATACGATACGCAGATATTATTTTATATTATGGTTCAAATAACTTTTACAGCCATAAGATAGGCTACAGAAAAACTTACTTTTATCTTAATCGCCTATTAAAACTTACCACATATTTAAGTGGAAAAATATGAATTTTAATACAAGAATTTTTTTTTGGGGGAAATTGAATAAATAATTACAATTAAAATATTACAAAATACATGTCAAAAATCACAAAATGAAAAACAGAAAGTATTAAGAACCAAGACAATTATTAATAATTAATTTATATTTCCAAAGAATTCATTTGACCACCTATTGATATTTAATTATATCCTACTCATGTAGGCTTATTCAAAATTCAGAATCCTTTTGACAAAAGGATTCAGACATTTATTTGGTTAATTAATTTAAAAATTAATCCTATTTAATAACGCGTTTATTTCCTAGGGTCAACTATCATCTCTAAATGTGTAAATTCAATTTAAGAATTAACATACTTATCCTTCCCACATAGTGAGTTACACCAATGTTTTGATTACATAGTTAGGTAAACCTTACTTTAACAATTTCAGAGACTTTTATTCAATAATTACATCATATTATTCATATATCCCAAATATCGTCTCTGATAAAATTCTGTGCAAATCTGTGGGACGCTTTACCTTAAGTAATGTTTAAGGATAAAAAAGTTTAGATAAACTAAAATTTCCGATATAGCCACTAAGCGAAAGCTACTTTTAATATGTTACGATATCTGGGCATGCAGACTATGAAATAAGTTTACATGCATAGGATCGTGGTGGGCGTAAACAAGAAACTACAATAAAAATCTGTGAGGGATGTTATAGATTTTAAATTTTAAAAAAAATCATTTTACTGCGGGTACTTTTAAATTGAGTGAAGAATTGCTATAACATTTATTGTACTACTGAATTTTGGAAGAATACATATTTTTTTTGGCTTTATAAAGGTGAAATCATCAGTAAAACTCTGACTTGAAGTTTAAATTTAATTTTTGGACATAAATTGTATACAATGTTATCTTGCAGTAGGAAATAAGGCCTAGGAGAAGAATGATAATGTAGCACAACAAATTCAAATTAACATTAAAAATTACAACTAAAAAAAATTCATAGATATATGTTTTTAAAGTATGTTTTCTTTATTTCATTCAAGGACTCAAATAAGTTCATTTACTATAAATAGGGCATGTACCATAACGTTCAAATTTGCCAGAAAACCTGAAAAAAAGTATGATGTGAGATGTTGTATTTTGCGCATGTCTGGCAACTTACAAAAGTTAAAGATAGTTAATTTTTTTACGTACATTGTTATGTTTCCAGTGTGTCTGGACGTGAACATTAGGAGTCGATGTCATGGCCAATTACGGAGAGTAACACGAGGACGGGCGTGAGCAGCGCACGTTGCCGTAAACGTAAACATATCCGTGTGTGCACGGCGTAACGCCGACGTAACTGGCCAATTGCAAACACAGGAGCCGTTCAGAACTGCGTCAACTGTTACGCAAATACACAAGTACAATCGTCGAGTGATATATACAACTCCAGTGTAAACGTGACTTGTTACATTTGTGCAGCACGGCAACGTTTCCTGCATGTTCGCAAGCAATTGTTTGTTCAGCATTTGTCTGAGTGAGATGCGTCGTACTCGACATCATCAATTCCTTTCAAATGGAAACAAATGAACAACTACGCTGACTTGAATCAAGATAATTCGTTTATAGCTTTATCAATCTCTAATCTATACAAATACACACACAAAATTAAATCTTTAGCTTTAGAGAACATACAGTTTATTACATACGGATATANTCTAATCTATACAAATACACACACAAAATTAAATCTTTAGCTTTAGAGAACATACAGTTTATTACATACGGATATATGAAACTGAGAATCACACATTATTTATAAAGTTGAATCTGAAATTTCTTATTTATTTTACTTTGTCATATTTTCTGTAACACTTTGAACCAGANTATTATTTATAAAGTTGAATCTGAAATTTCTTATTTATTTTACTTTGTCATATTTTCTGTAACACTTTGAACCAGAGCATGTGTACCTCGTGAATTTCAAAAACACGTGATTTCAAATTATCTTCGTTAGCCACGGTGATGCAAATAGCAGTGCTTCGAAATATTATGGTATGGCAGTAGGGCATAAAATGTATAGTAATTCATGTTTAATATAAATATTTTCTGTGTATGGTAGGTTTTTTTGTGCATTTAAAGATTTGCATGTAGAACAAGACAACATTAATAAAAATTAAAATTTACAGTTTATTATGATATTTAATTATGGGTCAACGGTTAATACACGTTACATTCCCCAAATACAGTGTCAGAAAAAGGAAAGTATTCAATAACTAGTTTTTAGTGCAAATTGATGCTAGTATAAAATTATTTTATAACATAATAAATAAATAGATTTATTTTTCAATAACACGATAATGAATACTGTTTCGTTACTAAGTCACTACATTATGCCTTGTATGATTTAAATTTAACGTTATTTAACCTCTTTAATCAGAGCAGAAACTTGGGTAAACTAGTAGATTTTCAGCACTCTAAAAATTATCGTGCAGAATCCCAATTACTATCTCTACGCGATGTCATTTCCCCCTTCTAAAAATTTACGGGGATTTTGGTGAAAGTTATGGCATTAAACGGCTTTAGCAACCACTTTCTGTGAAATNCCCCTTCTAAAAATTTACGGGGATTTTGGTGAAAGTTATGGCATTAAACGGCTTTAGCAACCACTTTCTGTGAAATTGACAGTGTGTTTATTTCCATGAGCACTTGCATAGTTTTGTATCATGTTGCCATGAGAATACGGGTAAAATATTGACAGTTTATTAAAAATATAAAAAAAAAAGTATCGATATATGGACAAGCGAAGAAACATGTGTCAAGACGAAAGTTAAGTCCCGAAACACCCAACAATGAAAAAAAAATTTATGTCCGACACAAACGTTTTGAATGTTTGTGATTAATGTGCTAAATGCAATTTTTATCAACCTAGCATGTGTCAGAAGTAAGCTATTTACTACCGGGATACAAAAGTNAAAAAAAATTTATGTCCGACACAAACGTTTTGAATGTTTGTGATTAATGTGCTAAATGCAATTTTTATCAACCTAGCATGTGTCAGAAGTAAGCTATTTACTACCGGGATACAAAAGTATACCTATACAAATATATTTATGTTTTTGAGGTATAAAAGTGTACAGAACTGACTCTAAAAGATATTATAAGTGACCATCTTATTAAAGGTATATATATATATATATAAATATAAAACATACCTAAGATATCCAAACATTTCACTGTATCTTGATTTTCATCAAAAATGTTCCAATTTTCGTTTATAATATTCTATCGTAGAGTTTAAGTCACGACATATGCTTACTAGTAGAAAATTCGAGAAGAATTCAGTCCTTTAAAAGGGAAGTGCACACTTGTCCAGTTAGCATAGGTTTTATTATTTTAATAGATACCGCAACACCAACTAAACTCCCAAATATAAGCTTCTGTGAAAGCGCAGAAAGTAACGTTGAATGTCCCACTCAGTTATTATCACATCGTTCTAGGAGTAATTTTTTGTTGTAATAGGTTTAAAGAACATATTTTAAATTAATTAAGGATTTACTTAATTACAATTCAGCACGTTGTTCCTGTCCAAATGATAAAATCTTCAAGGAGGAGAGTTTGATTTCAGAAATCGAAACATATCACAGAGTGCTGAACGATAAGTACACGACACAAATTTATCTTCACATAAAATTATATATAAGAAAAAAACATTAAAACTAATCCCCCACAAGCATGGGCATTAAATGCAAAGAATAATCTACAATGGACCAGAGCCACAAATATATATTTTTTTAATTTGTGTTGGAGGGTGGGATGGTACGTCTATAAAAATGTAAAAGTTAATCCATTAACCGCAAAAAAAAAAACAAATTTTTAACAAATGCCTTTACAAAGTAGCATATGCTCAATATAACATAGCGGTTTTCGTACATATTTATTCACTGCAATGGTGAATAATTCACTTGCTACGTTACGCAAACAATTCGTTCAATAGAACGAGAACAAAAGTAAATTATGAATTTGTTACAAAAAGTTACCTTTTACATCTTTCCGTATATTTCAGGTAAACTGGGAGGAAGAAGCGTTACAGGACACGCTGGAGAACCCCCATCCAACCTTTTGTGTTTGAGCGCCTTGCAAAGGTCGATATAGTCTGCTCGCAATATTGTCACACTTTCTTTTAATCAAACCTTTGAAAAACTACCCCATGTATTACGTGTTTAGATGTTACCTAAATGTGTCACGTGTCCCACTAGTGTAATACCTCTGATAACATAAACGTTTCGTATTTTTTAATCAAATTGAAATTTACTTATAATTAATGTATAAGGTACACTGGAGAGCCAAAAAAAAAAAAAAACTGGTATAGGCGTGCGTATGCGGTCGGCAGCGCCTATATAAGACAACAAGCGTCTTGCAAAGTTGTTAGATCGATTAATGCTGCTACAATGGCAGGTTATCAAGATTTAAGTGAGTTTGAACGTGGTGTTATAGTCGGCGCACGAGAGATGGGACATAGCATCTCTGAGGTAGCGATAAAATTTGGATTTTCGCGTACGATCATTTCACAAAGTGTACCGTGAATATCGAGAATCCGGTAAAACATCAAATCTTTGACATTGCTGCGGCCGGAAAAAGATCGTGAACGAACGGGACAAACGACGACTGACGAGAATCATCAAACGTGATAGATGTGCAACCCTTTCTCAAATTGGCGCAGATTTCAATGCTGCGGCATCAACAAGTGCCAGCGTGCGAACTATTCAACGGACTATCATTGATATGGGCTTTCCAAACCGAAGACCCACTCGTGTACCGTTGTTGACGGCAGGATACAAAGCTTAACGTCTCGCCTGGGCCCGCCAATACCGTAATTTGACAGTTGATGACTTGAAACACTTTGCCTGGTCTGACGAGTCTCGTTTCCAATTGTATCGGGAGGATGGACGTGTACGGGTATGGAAACATCCTCATCAATCCATGGACCCTACATGTCAACAGGGAACTGTTCAAGCTAGTGGAGGCTCTGTCATGGTATGGGGCGTGTGAAGTTGGCGTGAAATGGGACCCCTGATACGTATAGATACGACTCTGACAGGTGACAGATACGTAAGCATCCTGTCCAATCACCTGCACCCATTCATGTCCATTGTGCATTCCGACGGACGTGGACAATTCCAGCAGGACAATGCGACACCCCACACGTCGAGAGTTGCTACCGAGTGGCTCCAGGAACACTCTTCTGAGTTTAGACACTTCCATTGGTCACCTAAATCACCAGATATGAACATTATTGACCATATCTGGGATGCCTTGCAACGTGCTGTTCAGAAGAGATCTCCACCGCCTCGTACTCCTATGAATTTGTGGACTGCCCTGCAGGATTCATGGTCTGAATTGCCTCCTGCATAAATTCAGACATTAGTCGAGTCCATGCCACGTCGTCTTGCGGCACTTCTGCGTGCTCACGGGGGCCCTACACAATATTAGGCAGGTATACCAGTTTTTTTGGCTCTTCAGTATATATATAACAATTTATTGGTTTAGCTGTAAAAATATTTTAATGTTGAAGATGGTTTTAGGAATTGTTAAATGATCTGAAGACTTTTTATTATATATATATTCGGAGGGCAAAAACAGTAAAAGGCTGCCAGAAAGCTTACGCTTAAGAAAATAGATTTATGTGCCATTATCGATAACCATACACAGGAAGAATTATAGTAGATCACATTTAAATTAGGCGCCACCGGAACAATTTACTGATATTAAACTTTAATTATATGACAATAATGAATGTGAAGACGGAGGCATTATCGTTGTTTTGGATGTGGATATTGGCCTCAAGATGACTGCTGTGGATGGAACTATCCAGTAAGATCTATGTCAGAAATTTAGAGAAATTAAGAGATCGTGTTATTTTATGTGGTCAGAATTGTACCCGCAGAGTGAATAAATACAAGTAACATATACAAATGTGTGTTATATATATATATATATATACATGTAGACTCATGAGTGTGGGAAACATTGACAAGTTAGTCAGTGTATGTATTTTCCGAGTTATTATACAGAACTGTCAGACATACACGTGTTAAAAATCTTATTTTTCCTAAAATGGATTTTCGAAATTTTTAGGTCCTGATCTATGGGGAATGGAGGGAGTATGGGAATCCTAGGTAGGAGCGGAAGAGGATAATATGTTAACGTGAAAGGGATTAAGTTGGACCAGAGCAGGAGTGGCAAAGGAAGGAGGACGTGTGATATTTTATAGGGAGCCCATACGTTTTTTTTCGCAATAGTTTTGAAAGTGGAAAGAGGTAGAGAAAGATATCACCTGGTGGCGCCAAACATTCGTGTTTAGCGCCGATGATGGTGAAGTGAGGTGGATATGGGACAGCGATGGAATGCAGTGTTAAAGGAAACGGGATAGCCTCGAGAAAAAAAACCGACCAGCGGCAACGTCCACCACTTTACTGATATGTGAATATCAGGTATGTTAGTCTGCTAAGAGACATCCCCGGGTTGCCATAGCGCGGAGCGAGTGCTGTGAAGACCACACCGGCAACGTCGCAGTGAGTGTTAAATGAAGACGGGTGCCAAGTTAACGCACGACGACGGTGCGATTAACCGACGTTGTTACGCGGCCGGACAAAGTGAATCCAACCCGCGAGGAATGAGATAATGACGGGTCGCACGCCAACTTATGGTGGTGGGGTGGAGTCGGGCGGGGGTGCGGTCTCGCGATAACGCCGCGTCAGCGACGGGCGACAGGACAGGTGGGCCCGCTGACAGCGCAGTTTGTCAGCCAACCCCCTC
>NQII01003394.1:98636-125450 GCA_002778355.1 Clitarchus hookeri | reverse complement strand
GAGGGATGATCCCCGCTGCCACACGTCGGCTTGCTCCGCGGCTTCATTAGGTCTCCCTCGCTAACGACCCTACCTCTGGCTCCATCCGAAAGCTGACCCCGAGTCGTCACGTGACCTCCGGGCCAGGCCGGGGCGCCCCTAGCGTCGCCACGGAGTAACTGACATTACAGATGCCGAACAACACTTTTTTTTTAATGCGTAGCCTTACTTCTTCCTAGCCCTTTCAGACCCATTATAATCAATCCGCGAGTATTTCGCGGATTGATTTGACAGCAGACTAAACTTCGCAGTTCTCAATATGCTGGAGATACTATGGTTTGCCCAATGGTTGCTGCGATCAAGTGAGGCATTTGTACAAGAATTTCCAATGCTAAATCACACTACCGCTGCCTGCTTACTACTGGTTCACAGTTAAACGGTGCGTGTCCAAATAACTGCCTTCCAATCACAATGGAAGGAGAAAAGACATAGGGTCTGAAGTCTACCTCGCCACCTAATGAATTCGCGAAATACTCGTGGCTTTATTTATGGGTTCAGGAGTTGCAAACGAAAAAATTATGATCTGTGCTGTATTTAAGTCGACACAGCACTTATTTCGTTGCCACAGCCAATGAGTTGTAGGCTATATGTTCGACTACAGTACTATGAACCAATCATAACATATACCAATTAGACGGGTTTCCAATCATTTACCCACAGGTAAGATCATTGGTCATTAAGCTTCGCGGTGTGAACTACAAACAAAAAATTATCTACACGCACGTAATTTACATAATTGTTTACACTGGGTCTGAATGGTTTAACAGCGCGGCAAATGTATGCTGTTAAAAATTTCCCTATCACTGAGAGAAATGTTTTTTTTTTCAGCCGAAAAATCACCTAAGAAATATATAACTGTCCTAAGAAAATATTTTGTTGAGTAATGAAAACTTGAAAAGGAAACACAATTATTTTCTTCGTCAAACAAAATAAAATCTTGAGTTAATAAGCGTTTGTGATGGGCGAACCAAATTTCTCAGTCAACTTAATATTTACTTCAATCTATTCTTTATCCANGGTGTATTTAAGTCGACACAGCACTTATTTCGTTGCCACAGCCAATGAGTTGTAGGCTATATGTTCGACTACAGTACTATGAACCAATCATAACATATACCATTTAGACGGGTTTCCAATCATTTACCCACAGGTAAGATCATTGGTCATTAAGCTTCGCGGTGTGAACTACAAACAAAAAATTATCTACACGCACGTAATTTACATAATTGTTTACACTGGGTCTGAATGTTTTAACAGCGCGGCAAATGTATGCTGTTAAAAATTTCCCTATCACTGAGAGAAATGTTTTTTTTTTTCAGCCGAAAAATCACCTAAGAAATATATAACTGTCCTAAGAAAATATTTTGTTGAGTAATGAAAACTTGAAAAGGAAACACAATTATTTTCTTCGTCAAACAAAATAAAATCTTGAGTTAATAAGCGTTTGTGATGGGCGAACCAAATTTCTCAGTCAACTTAATATTTACTTCAATCTATTCTTTATCCAAGTGTATGTCCACGGGAATTTTTGCGATCCGNTGAATCTATTCTTTATCCAAGTGCATGTCCACGGAAATATTTGCGTAACTCTACAGTTAATAATACGGAAATGCGATCCGTAATCACGAAAACGGATCTTAGCTTCGTTAACACAAAATAAGGAACGCCTACGTGTTTCCTATAGCTTCGGGATTCGGAAACGAACTATGGCGAAAGTACACGAAGCTCTCTTCGCAACTGTAATTAGATATATCTAATTTCTGTGGCAGTTAGGATATCCACCCACTCCCGAAATCATAAAGTATCGTCAGGAACCTGTATCTCTTTGCGGCACTTGAAATACACAAATAATTCTAAAAAACTGAAAACATTTATGTATGTCACATTTAGAAAAAAACATACCTACATCATATATAAGCCCAAGGAAGTCATAGGTTGAGCGGTACACTGTAAACCTAAATCTGTGATTTCAATCAGTAGAATTCGGTGATCTACCGGTGTTTCAGTGTAATGCAATGAGGTTTTATTGACAGGACACGCAGTTCATTGGCTGTCNTTTACTTCAATCTATTCTTTATCCAAGTGTATGTCCACGGGAATTTTTGCGATCCGTAATCAGGAAAACGGAGCTTAGCTTCGTTAACACAAAATAAGGAACGCCTACGTGTTTCCTATATCTTCGGGATTCGGAAACGAACGATGGCAAAAGTACACGAAGCTCTCTTCGCACCGGTAATTAGATAAATATAATTTCTATGGCAGTTATGATATCCACCCACTCCCGAAATCATAAAGTATTGTCAGGAACCTGTATCTCTTTGCGGCACTTGAAATACACAAATAATTCTAAAAAACTGAAAAAATTTATGTATGTCACATTTAGAAAAAAACATACCTACATCATATATAAGCCCAAGGAAGTCATAGGTTGAGCGGTACACTGTAAACCTAAATCTGTGATTTCAATCAGTAGAATTCGGTGATCTACCGGTGTTTCAGTGTAATGCAATGAGGTTTTATTGACAGGACACGCAGTTCATTGGCTGTCAGTAAAAAAAAAAAACTGGTTAATCAGTGAATAACAGGAACTAATACAATCAGCATAATTTCACTGATTCAACTGGAGCAGTTTCAACAGATCTGCAGTCATATTCCGTGATTTGGAAATAATTTCTAGCAAGTCAATAATAGAACAACACTGAATCGTTACATCGGNCAGTTTCAACAGATCTGCAGTCATATTCCGTGATTTGGAAATAATTTCTAGCAAGTCAATAATAGAACAACACTGAATCGTTACATCGGACGCAAAAATTTAAAATTGCTTCCAGGGCCACCTTTCCCCATGCGCATTGTCTACCACCCAATCCCCGAAAAAAAATCAGTAATCAGTATTTGAATGTCTGGTAGTGTTGTCTATCGTATTAGCTACTGCATAGTTTAGTTCACTTTGAGAAGATGCTGAAACTATTTATGCTAACTTTCCAGTAAGCCATCACTAATTTTTTTAATGAAAAATCTTAGAACTGAGATAAATGATAAAGAAAGAGCAGAGCTTTCTCAAGAATGACCAGATAACTTTAAGAGCTCCCGGAAGAAAGATACTCCTTTCGAAACTGAATAGGATAATGAAGACTGCCTTCGCGTGGGCATGTCATGCCCAGAGTTGTGTGGCGTTCCGGTAATGAATCTTACTTGTATTGTTATACTGTAAGGGGGAGATTTTTCCATCTACAGCAAATGCGACAGTGTTCATTGTTGTAACTTTTATGTGGAGGCACCTTTCTGAGTTTGCGAAAGTAACAGATGCAAAGCAAAATAAAAATCACTTAANGTTGTAACTTTTATGTGGAGGCACCTTTCTGAGTTTGCGAAAGTAACAGATGCAAAGCAAAATAAAAATCACTTAAAAATGTTAAGTTCTACGTCGAACTGGGGAGGGATGAAAACAAGAATATACTTAAATTACTAATGAACCTTCTTCATTTTACATTGTTGCAAATACTTTTGTGTTTTTCAAACGTGCGAATAAAATGAACTAAAATATATATTAAAAAAAAAAATTAACGACAATGAATAAAAGGTCATGGTTTAATTTCTTTTAAGTTATCCTTAACAACATATACTTGACAAAAATATACACACAAACGTTTGTGAAAAATGCAACATCAAGAAGGATACACGTGAGTGAAATAAACTTTGTACCACAGAATAGGTATATGACAATACACTATTGATTAGAATTACAGAACTGTAAAAGATATTTGTCCTGAAGAATTCAGTGTGGTGTAAAGCCTCCACATGCTGCCATCAGAGTCCATGAACGTCGGGGCACGGAATCAAGGAGGAAATGGATATGTTCCTGGGGAATCTCCCTTCACGCGGTTTGTATGCGAGTACATAGAGCATTAACAAAGGTTGTTGGAGAACCGTGACGAGCAAGTCGTCGATCAACCATAACCCAGATATATTGCATGCACGACATGTCAGGCGAACGTGCAGGCCAGGGGAGCAGTGGTACCCGTCGTTCATTGAAGAAGACTTGCACATTCCTCACAATATGTGGCCGGGAATTGTCCTGCTGAAATATGGCATGTGGAGTCGCCTGAAGGAGGTGCAGTACCTCGGAATATAAAACCTCTCTGATATATCGGTGGCTGTTCAGATTGTTTTAATACGTAGGATTCAAGGTCGCATGTTGTATCCAATGGGCCCCAAACCATCACACTTGGCGTTTGTCCATTATGCCACTCCACAATGCAGGCTGCCAGATTTCGGTCACCATGGTAGCGTCTAACACGTATGCGGCCTTCACTGTAGGACAGGTTGAAGCGGAACTCGTCTGAAATCACTACATTTTGCCACTGAGCACGCCAGCGACGGCGTTCACGTGCCCATTGCAGTCTGAGGCGTTTGTGGTTTCTGGACAACGGAAGCCGACGCAGTGGCATGCGTGCCACCAGTCCAGCCCGCAGCAGACGACGTCGAACCGTCGACGCAGACAGGTCCACGCCCGTTGCAGTGCTCCAGTGTCAAGTCAACACTGTGGACTATCCGTTACGGTTATGCGGACAAGATGGCGGTCATCCTGTGCTGTTGGTCACATTGCGTGGTCCAGTACCCTCTCGTCGCTGCGTACGATCCTCTTCTATACACTGGTTCCACACACGCATCACTGTCGTAGCAGCATGCCCGGTACGAGCCGAAATGTCACGGTATGACTAACCCATTGCCCGGAAACCGATCGTTCTGTCCCGTTAGAACTCGCTCACATGTTGATATGGTGCCCTTCGCCGTCAACGAGTCATACTGGCACTTGCCTTCATTTCGTTTGAAAGCTATTTACTAACTGAGCTTGGCGTAACACTGACCTTTCCGGTCACATACGAGAGGGTGCTGCTGGGCCTACGTGTACGCCATGTGTCTGCAATCGTAATCACTTATTGCTGGTGCACTGTTCTACACATCCTCTGTTCTTGGATTTATTCGGCTTATTTTTTCTGGGCGTTGCAATTTTCACTCACAATAGTGTATATGTATATATATATATAATTTAACTCTCCAAATCAAAAATATGCAAAAAAACATTCTTATTTAAAAAAGTGTTTAAATATTGTAAATAAATTTTACAGGGTGGTTTTAAATAATTCTTGAAGTAGCCCATTGAATCTTATTTCAGTGTAAAGCTTCTAATTCCGTTGAGTTAATTTTTATTATTAGTACGTCCCTAAAACACTACAATTGTGTTATATACATGCCTTTATGCAAAAAAAATTCTACAACTGTTTTGTGATAAGAAATAATGCTTGTAACTAATGTCTACAAATTGAAAAATATTTCTTCCATTTTAAAAAAAAGTATGATGATTATGGCGACCAGTACCCTTAAGAATTTTAAATACAACCATTTAAGGAACATACGTGTNCCGGTCACATACGAGAGGGTGCTGCTGGGCCTACGTGTACGCCATGTGTCTGCAATCGTAATCACTTATTGCTGGTACACTGTTCTACACATCCTCTGTGCTTGTGGATTCATTCGGCTTATTTTTTCTGGGCGTTGCAATTTTCACTCACAATAGTGTATATGTATATATATATATAATTTAACTCTCCAAATCAAAAATATGCAAAAAAACATTCTTATTTAAAAAAGTGTTTAAATATTGTAAATAAATTTTACAGGGTGGTTTTAAATAATTCTTGAAGTAGCCCATTGAATCTTATTTCAGTGTAAAGCTTCTAATTCCGTTGAGTTAATTTTTATTATTCGTACGTCCCTAAAACACTACAATTGTGTTTTATACATGCCTTTATGCAAAAAAAATTCTACAACTGTTTTGTGATAAGAAATAATGCTTGTAACTAATGTCTACAAATTGAAAAATATTTCTTCCATTTAAAAAAAAAGTATGATGATTATGGCGACCAGTACCCTTAAGAATTTTAAATACAACCATTTAAGGAACATACGTGTTACTCGCATGTGCACGCAACTCATATGTCGTCTGGACCCATTGCGATAATAACCCACGTACTCTTCGACCGATGCGCCATCTACGCAACCAAGCTGTGTTTGAGTTAAAATATGTGTTGCTATTACGGGCAGGGAATTTTTCTTTCGAAGGTTTAATTAATTGTGGTGCAGTTATAGCGAGTTGTGCCTCCTGATTACTGTATCTGTTCGGAAACGAGTGATTATACCATCGTGCACGCATTGCTATGGTATCCTGCACGTCAGAACGTGCCCGCCGAGGAAATCTGAAGCTACGAGTCGAGATAATGAAACGTGAATAATAGTTTGGCAGTTTCCGTGAGCCAATACAGCGCAATGACGAATACGGGTATTTCACAGTTGAAGAGTAGACTAAAACGCGAATGTAGACCGTGGGTTATTGTTTCTGCATATGTGTAAATTTACAGTTGCTTAAACTTTTACTAAAATAAATGGTGACAGTTTTCGCCACACACATGTTCTATTTTTAAGTAACAAGTTTATATAAACATCAACAACCATTTTCTTAGGTACGTGAACGAACTTATATTTAGTTAAAGGTATATTATTTCATTAAAACAGAAAAAGTAGCAAATATGTTTCAAACGTTTTAACGAAACACTAAACAATAAATAACATATAATGTCGCTGAAGCGTTACATTCTATTCGCTATGCAGTATTTAGCAACTGGTAGTTCATAGTACCTGTTAATACAATAAACTGCCGAAAACTATTATCACTGTACTATAAATACATTTTACAGCATTTGGCCTGAATTTTTTTTGCTAGCGATTTATGTTAAATTTAATGAATGCGATAACATTCAGGCACTCATATTTTGTATACCTTCCTTTAAAACACAATATATTAAGCAAGGTACAAGCAGAGGGAAATAAAAGATGTTACCAAGATGTTGCTTGGTGGTGTACGTAAATACTTCTTGAATATTTCGCTCTTTTCATTCTATAAATGTACGATATTATTGCTTGAACACATTACACAGGAATCATGTTACCCGTTTTGCCGAGTTCCAATTTCAATGGCCTACTGTGAAGTAAAATTAGCCTGAAAGACAGCTCGGTTACCTAGCAATTTAAAAACGGAATTGCAATAAATACGTGGGATACAGACAGACGACTTTCTACAATATTTCTCTGCGCACGATTCTAACTTTGTATTCGTGAAACTTTTGAAATACATAAATGCTCAAATAAATATGAGTTAAAACACGTATCACAGCAAAATACAAAATTATCTGAAGTAATCCTTGGGAGCCATTTAGTGAATCCAGCTCGCGAAGCATTGTGCAAAAAAAAAACATACATTTGGTTCGAAAATTAATTTCCCTTATTACTCTTATTTTAATTAAAAAAAGAAAAAAATGGATATCTGTAATTTTCTTACAGTGGTAATAACATTGTTTTTTATCTGTTCTGTTCAGAAAATAATAAATAAATAAATTAATTATTAGAGGTTATTATTCCCGTGTGGGTTGCAATTCCCATATCGGGTGCCTCCCCAGGTGGCGGATAGGGGAAAGCTAACCAGATATGGTGTGTACCGGGGAATTAAAATACCTGGGGTGGACCAAAAAATGGCAAACCTAGTAGAGTCTGTTCCCACATTCGGTGGATACGAAAAGCGTATGTTCCATATTGGGCGGCTTCACTCATCCTTCTGGACAATTGAATTGCCAGAAGTAACATTTACATTAACTTATGTCTGGATAGATCAGTCGGCTTGGGTACATGTCTACCAATACCAGTTCTGGCATTACGAGACTCCCCTGCTACATGCGGTTTTTTTTTTTATCTTTAATTAAAATACTTGTGTCGATGGAGGCTTAAAGTCAAATAAATGGCAAATAATACTTCGACATGAAATTAATCTTTATTAAAAAAACTACACGCACTAGCACTGCATAAAAGGTGCTGTGAGAAAATATATGGCGGCCTGCACTGGCGCCACCTAGCAGGAAATATAGGAAACAAAGATGATGTGTGAAGCGACTAAGTTGACACCAGTGGCACACTCTAGCAGTCGGCATCTGAAACAAGTGACAAGTGGAAATACACAAGATGATGGCCATCGGTGATGCGCTCTAGCGGACGACATTCGAACGAATTGGGAAACAAGATAGCAGAAAAAGTCCAAATCCAAGATGGCAGTTGCATAATCGGAATGCCTGTGGAAGGATGCTCGTGGGGTTATTAACCCGGCCGAGCTATTCCCCCGCCTCCTTTGTCATTCACCAGGCACCAGTGCTCTATAATGGGATAAACTACACCATTGTTATTGTATGTGTAATGATGTGTATTATTGTAAACTGCCTTGTGCCTCATCTTTGGGGCTTCAAAAACACTATGTAGATCATTAAAGACAAAAAAATAGATTGCTCAAAACTTATGTGACATGCAAAACATAACATTTCGCAGGAGCTTGCAAAATTATTTGTTATTACACTAAAAAAAAGTTCTGTGCAATCAAACAAATTGATTTGGCTCAGCCAAATTAAAGATTTGTACAGGGGCATTGAATATTATTTTGTTGTTAAAACCAAATTATTTTATCCTTATTTGTTTGCGCTAAACTAAGATTCTGTTGTGCAACTAAAGATTTGTTTGACCCTCCGTACATTAAACAGTTTCGTTAAAAATTAAAAAGTTCTAAGCCCGACCAAGAATCGAACCTAGGCCGTTGTCGCCTGAGTTTTACGCCCTTGGCACCTGCGCTGAAGTGTATACTGTAAAGGCAAACATTTTTTGTTAATTTTTTTAGCTTCCAATTTTGGACAACGTGCGGAAATAAATATTTGAAATTTTAGAGCTTTGCTTTCTAGTATACTGTTGAACTCATTAAATTAGGATGTTTACAACATTAATAACCATTAATAACCACCAATAACTGCACCAACAAACACTGTACTGTCGTTATTGTCAAAAAACTCAAACTCTCCAGCTGTATTTTCGAAAGAAGCAAATGAAATGAGTATCCAAACATATATATATATATATATATATATATATATATATATATATATATATATATACAGTTGGTTCAACAAAATATTTTGTCTACAGTCTNTTTTTTTAATGCAAATGTGTATGTTGTTAGGTGAACAAAATTAGTTGTGTTGCTTTTGAAGATTTCTTTACTCAACATAATATATTTTGATGGGGCAACTAAATATATTTTCGGCCGTATGCAAATAGTTTGATTGCTGGAACAAACATTTATCTCATTATACTACAGATTTCATTCCGGTTACAGACACTCAAGGCTTTTAATGTTTAAAAATTATGTACCTCGCCATTTTTCTAAAAATTATCCGTAATGTAGTAGATAACTGAATTATGATATATATTTGCCCACGAGTTTATAAAAATAATTAAAAACAAATTTTTAACAAAATAATTTTTGTACATTTAATTCGAATTTATGCATTAAAAATATTGGGATAACGGCCAAATATATATTTATTAAAATATTTTATTTACATCTTAAAGGTTGTTACTTCTTTTTTGTGTGTTTTGCTGCATTCTTGAGGTATTTAAAGCCTAGAATGTAATTGTCAAATGTGATCGCGTGGAGTGCGAAGGGAATCAAACAATACCTTGCGTTAGGCGTTCTTGTCATACCTCTCTAAACAGATGGAGAACGGTGGAGTGCAGCGGAAGTACATTAGCGGCTACAGCGGACCAGATCATGTGGCGAACAATGCCCTTTTGTCCCCGTCAATCTCCCCCGCCCCCCTTTCCAAAAGTGGCTCAGCTCACGTAGACAACACCACCCTTCTTCGCCAGGTCGCGAATTTCTCTCTGGGTGTCTGAAAACTCTTCCAGATGTCACCTGACATGATTTGCTGCATCTGCCACGCTCGTACACAGTATTGCCAACTGAAAAAAATCTACAAAAAGTAAAAGCTAATAATCATTCGTTGTTCTCTAATTTACAATTTCCAACATGCTGTTGAAAGGTATTGGATCAGGCTGAAATCACATGGATGCTTTAAATTTTTTATTTGGAAGTGTTCCCCCCCTTTCACCAATTTTATCTCTTCTCTTCACTACAGCATAGAATAATATCTAGGAATTATACAGGGTAATTCATAGTACCCGTATCACCCCTTCTTCTCGGAAACAACACGACAAGAGGGGGGTTCGCAAAAAAAAAAAGTGTGATAGCTATACGCTGTACGAAGCAGCGATTGGTAGTAATTCCATTCCCGCTAACATACTGTAAGCAGTGGTGTTGGGGGGGGGGTGAGCTTTTAAATCGCAAATGGAAATGTGGGTCGTATAAAGTACTATTGGAAAGATCGTCTAAAAGGAAACAACATTTGCTTAGACACTTTTNAAATGGAAATGTGGGTCGTATAAAGTACTATTGGAAAGATCGTCTAAAAGGAAACAACATTTGCTTAGACACTTTTCTTCTGGTGTGCGTAGTTTACGCACAATACATTAAATCATCTAAGCATATGATTTGTGGAAGTACGCAGTTTACGCACAATGAACACCGACCGCAGACGTAGTTTACTTACCACAATAAAAAGCAAATCAAGGAAACATGTTGTTTTTTCTAACGTGCATACGCAGCGTACATACAATCAAAAGGACGTCGGGTGTACAGTAAATACCGGTATAGTGTGAGAGAACTACCGTGAAGTGGGAACTGGGAACACTCATTCGCACAATGCACTCTGTATAAGTGTTGTAAATGCCGACCACCCTGTATCAGAAACGACTCTTACTCTCCGTCTTACATTCGCGGATGCTAGGCGGACCTCAGCACTGATGAGAGATCCACATGCTCCTCTGATTCTATCATTCATGCAATGTTAAACGAATGATTGTGTTAATGAACGAAATTTTGATCGTCAGTTAATTTGTAGGAAAAACCTGCAGTTCCTGTAATTGATAGATAGTTTATCTGCTTGCTGCTTAGTGCTGCCTTATTCTTCGCGTTTGTTCGGAAACTGTCTAATAATGACAGTTAAGTGTATCCAATTATCATTGGTTGTGCCAAAACTATGCACGTCAGATACAAAATGTACGCCATAACGGTATTGCTGGTTGGAGTGTGAGACTCGCTTTGCTACTAGCGGGGACCTGTGCGCCTTACTGCATGCACTCGTGCAGTAGGTATTAGACTGTTTCCGAGCAAAAGTGGAGCATAATGCAGCACTACGCAGCAAGCAGATAAGCCGTCTACCAATTAGAGGAACTGCAGGTTTTTCCTACAAATTAACTGACGATCAAAATTTCGTTCATTAACACAATCATTCGTTTAACATTGCATGAATGANTTGCAATCATTAATTGCGTGAGTTCTTACAGTGTCAGACATTGTCAGTCTGTGGTGTTGCTTTATGAATGGAATGCCACATACAAGCGAAGAAGCATTTGACATGCTGATGATAGTAGGAGAATGTCGTCGGAACTGCAGAGCTGCTGCCAGATTGTACGCAGAGAGATATCCACAGCGCGTCCATCACTCGTACAATGTCTTCCAGCGTCTTGCATGTCGCGTGCGCACAACCAGGCTAGTGCAACCGACACGCAACAAACGTCATCGCATCAGACGACCTGAGAGAGACGAGAGGGCTGTTGATGTACTTGCTGCCGTGGTAGTTAGTCCTCATGATTCTCCACAGATGATAGCCCGCGACTCAGGATTTTCTCAATATACAGTGTGGAGAATCCTCGCTGATGATCGTTTACATCCGTACCATGTACAGCTGCACCAAGAACTTGGGAATAATGACTTTCCTAAGAGCATTAATTTCTGCAACAGGCACCTGAGCCAGGGCCATGCTTTCCATCGCAGCATATTGTGGACTGATGAGGCCACATCCAAAAATAATGGTGACTAACATACATAATGCCCATTACTGGTCTGCAGTCAACCCACATTGGCTCCGTCAAGTGGATAACCAACATGTGTGGAGCCATAATACTTGGTGTGGCGTTCTCGGACATCGTTGCATATGACCATAATTTTTTTGAAGGGCACTTGAATGGTGCAGCGTATGCAGAAATCCTAGAGAATATTTTGTATCAGCTGATCGAAGATGTTCCTCTCGCTTTGAGATTAACACTATGGCTTCATTAGGATAGCTGTCCTTCTCACTTTTCAAGCAGTGCTTGGCTAGTTGCTGACATGTTAATCCCCAGATTTTGGATCGGATGAATTAGTCCTGTAACTTGGTCACTAAGTTCTCCAGACTTGTCCCCAAGTTACTTATTTTTGTGAGGGAAAATTAAAGACATAGTCTACTGCGTGCGTTCAACAACGAGGGAAGACATGAAAGACAGAATCAGAGCAGCATGTGGATGTCTCAGCTGGGCTGAGGTCCGCCGTGCATTCGCGAAAGTAAGAAGTAGAGTAAAGTCGTGTCTGATACAGGATTATCGACATTTCGACCACTCATGAAGAGTGATGTGTGCGAACGAGTGTTCCCAGTTCCCATTTCATAGTATTTCTCTCACACCATACCGGTATTTACAGTACACCCGATTTCCTTTTGATTGTACCTTAACTAGGTAGACACGGCAGGAAAACGACATGTTTTGTTCATTTCCATTTGCTTGTGGTAAGAATAAAAATAGCTTTCGCTCCGTTTCATTGTGCGTAAACTACGGCACATCATAAACCCTATACTTATATGATTTATTTTATGATGCATAAACTATGCACTTCAGGAAACAGCTGCCAGCTATAAATGCGAACCTTTGCCATCACTATCAACAGTTGGGTAGACTGTCATCAAAAGCTACAAATGCCTTTTCTTTGGTTTCGCCCCATTGATACTCAACACCCTTACATTTGTTAGTTGGATTAGCTTTTTCAGACAGGAGTGGTATAAACTTCGTATACAGCCCTACCATTCCTAAAAAAATCCTGATGCCTAGCACATTTTTAGGGACAGAGAAATATACTAAGTTGACTTACCTTCTCTGAATCAGCCAACAGTTTCCAATCAGAGATCATAGAACCTACATATTTCACATGGCTCATTACCCATGTAAATAAGTCTGCGTTAACTGTAAATCTTACCACGCTCAATGCCTGCAACTCTAAATGCCTAATGTGCTCTGCAGTGGATACACTATACACACATGATCGATGCATGTAAACAGGAAATCATATTGATATTTTCCCCAGATCCTGTAAAATATCAGTGACATCGCTTGTAGCCCACAGTTTACTTCTATACCTCACCTGCACCACTGAAATTGAGGCCATTAAGTTACAAAAGCCAAATAAATACTTTCGTAACTCTAAATGCGATTCACGTTGCTGCAAAGGAAAGTTAAAAACCAGTATAGAAAGAAGTTCCGCTGTACGTACGTGTTGGGAAACTGTTCCTCTCTGAGGCAGTGGCTACTGGTCCACAAGAATGTTCTTATAAATTATCTTATAATCGCAAATCATGCTTTATGCACCAAACGGTTTCTTAAAGAAGTAAAAATTCAGGAATGGAGAGTTGACTAGGGGAATTCTCCACTAACACCTTTTCCTCCAAATGAGAAATTGTATGCTTAAACATAATTTCAATGCTAGGTAGTCACTTCCTATAGGTAACGATATGACAAGTATCATCATCCTTCAGTTATTCAATTTTCTCAGATCTGTGTATAGTTTGCAAAAATTTTTAATGGCCACACCAGCAAACTCTTGTTTCGTTTCCATCCTCCCACTCAAAAAAAAAAAATGTTATTTCCTTACAACTAGAGGAGTTCAGTAAACCATGATGCATACTTTTAGGAACTAAGTAACTTACAGGTTGGGGAAAAATCCGAACACCATTTAGGATCATTGAGCATTTAACAAAATCCCGGTTCTTCCCGAATAGTAATTACCAAGTACCATATAATGGCTCAAATCCTACAGAAAACATAATATATAACTTCCATGAAAATTCGCCAATATTTATCTTTAACCTACAAGACACATGGAATGCACAATTTTTTATCTTTAACCTACAAGACACATGGACTGCACCATTCCGTCATCAGCAAAGATAGGTCCCTTATTTAATTTTAATACACGCGTCAAAACGGTATCCGGAGACAAAAAGTGTTTATTTCGCGAAATGCCACTAAAGCCACTGTCTAACAATTCCTAAAAGTTATTTTCTTTAGTGTTAACTTTTATTACCACTAACGTTTAACATATTTTACAGGACTTTATAAAATGTATTTTGCAGTGTTTTAAAATACAGCATGTGGGATTTCTTGGTAGTTTTTAGTTTTTATTTCCTCTGCATTTTATAACGAGACAACTTGTTAGACATACGCTTCTCAGCTAACGTCAACAAAGTGACTAGTGTGTTAGAATTTTAACTGTGACATTCCGATAGTTATCTGTGAGTGGTCTTCAGAACAAGGTATTTTCATTTGTTCGTAAATTTTTTTTACAAATTTTTTTATCGTAATACGTTTCATGTGAAATACTGGTATAAATTAATACCTGGCGTATAAAAATATCTTAGGGAAAAAGTTTGCATGCTGCCTTTTGCGAATGGTCCTTCGCTCTTTCTCGATCAGTAAAAATTTGCCGTTTTTATTCTCCCACTAAGTTTTGAAACTGCTGTTTCTATTAGAGTAAACATTTTTTATTCCTCGACCCTTTCTTTCACGCAGCAGGTTAGAATTTGTAATTATATTTTTGTACGCAAAAAAAAAAATCAACTTTTAAGATTTCTTAGCGACCGTGAAAGTGTTTTTTTTTTTTTACATATTGTGAGTTTTCCGTTATATTTTATTGTAAACAGGCCCTTGCCTGATATACAGTAAAAACTTTACAAGCAATCCCAAATAATGGAGCACATTGTAAGAGCCTGTGTTCGAAACTGGAAACAATTAGAAAACAGTTTCTCTCCTAACACTTGCACTCAGACAGAGAGAAATGGCGCAAAAGTAAACAACTTTAAGTAAAGTTACGATGAAAACAAATGTATTTCATTCGTTTTTCACTACTAGTTTTAAGCATATTTATAAACATTATCCCATTAGTCAGATGAGATAGCAGATTTGAATGAATGTGTTACCATTTGTGAAATTTTATTTCATTATAATAAATGCGTTTTGGTGCTAAGTATTTTTCTAATTACTTCTCGTTTAAAAGCGAAAAGGACAACCAAATGAAATCACAAAACTTTCAACGCTTCAGTCACTAAAATATAACTGAATACTTTATACCAAACCACTCGAATCACTACTGACAGAACATTTCAAACAATCGGACGTTGAATCTTGAACAAAATTACAGCGAGTACTATAACTTTTATTTTCTCATTACAGCATGAGTATTTTAATAGTGACGCACGTTTTTTATTAGTATCCAGTAAATACTGTACATGATATATTGTGAACTTTTTTCTTGGCTGAGAAAGTATGCTAGGCGAAAGCGAGGTGTGAGTTTAGCGTTAAACAAATCAAAGAAAATTAAGGGCTATTATTGAGCAGAAACACGTGAAGGAGAGGAGACTAAGTTGAGTCGAAAATACGGAAATGCAAAATGAGTACACGCACAAGGAAATTTTTGTGATAAAACGATTTATATTGGTAACGGAGAAATATGAAAAAAACAGTATAAGAGCGAAGGAAGCAGCCGAAGCATGGTAGACCAAGAATGGCGCATTAAAAAAAAATTTAAAATGGCAAACTTTATGTTGCTTGTCTTTTCATTTATAGATAAATAAATTGAAACAGTTGTTTGTATATATGCATTAATTAATAATTATTTGTAATGTGTTTTAAAAACAATGTTTAACTATCATTATTGTTAGCACAAAATCAGAATGGCGAGCAGTATAATTTCCCTATAATTTCTTTGTCTTAAATTTCTGAATTTAAAAGAGGCTCGGTAGTATAAAGTACCGATTTACACAAGATGAATTATTAGATGTTTATCTGTATACACTTTATAAAGGGAAAATTAAAGAAACGGCATAAACGACCTACAAGTTAAGATGATTTCATGACAATTTCATTGTTAAATATCAGTGTGTCTTTGGTATCATTACCTGGAATCGCTTAAATGAAGAGTATGGAACCGCAACTTAACTATGAAAAACGCAAACCTAATTTGCTGTGTCTTGTTTCTGATCGCGTGCCACTTAGTGTGGTCGTGTAAACGCACGCGATGGCAAGTTTGAATAAAAGAGTCGCCCCTAAAAGCCCCCTTCTAAGAACTCCTGCACGAAAAGAATCAAAGAAAGAAGAGACAAAAAGATTATGGGGCAGTTTTGTGAGACACAAGAGAAACACTTTCAGGCGTGCATAAATCATAACGGAATTGCACGGGCGTTCTGAAACCTGAACCAAGAATTACACTTCTTTCATACAGAGTTTCATACCACGATTAAGAGGAAAGCAGAAGAAATTTTAGACATTTTTAGTTTCTTTACACAGTTCCATAATTTGTTTTATTTTTTGAAAATTCTAGTTAATAATTCTTTCTGATAACTGCAAATAATGGTATAATGCGTATCAAAAATTACGGTATATAAGAACTGATAGAAAAATTATATACAAGTTACATAGGTTAAAAATTGTTCTAGATGAGAACCGTTTGAACTTCATAAATTACAATGCAAATAAACAGTTTAAGCCTGTGTATACAAACGGGTATACTATTAATACTATGCAATTTTACAGAAGCAAATTTGCTATGACTTTGATATCTCGAAGTGCACTAATTCGGAGAAAGGGTCATGTGCGTTGGCACACGTTAGTTATAGTTAGTTAAGAAATGCTGCTCGGTTCAGTCTAGTAAACCTAACTACTTTCATTAGATAGTACGGTTCTCAGGACCTCGTTGTTAGGAGTCGCCCAAATCTCTTCACTCACTCGCATTAGAACGAAATTTGCCTTACAATGTATATTATTCAAATTTGATAATATTTTCAGAGTGCCAATCACACATACATTTTGTTCTCAGAGGTGAACCAAACAGAATTTCCTGTTAGCCCACAGAGATTAATTAGTGTGTTCTGCCGTTATGCAGATATAAACTTAATGCAACAGTCCCGCCTATAGACTGCAGTGGTCTTCGGTAAACGTGTTTATTGACCCACGTGTCTTGCTGGAGCTCGTGCATGAACTTTCACCAACCTGATCTTGCCACGTTAGCGTAATGCTTTAGCGTGTACCATGTCAGGTTTATTTTATTGTTATTAAGTTACATATCATATATAGGAAGAGCTTTAGTATTTAAGACGGGGAAAGGTGTAACGCAAGCATTTAAATTTAATTCAAACGTTAAACAATGTTTTGAAAAAACAAAGTATTTATTTTACCTTCAGGTTCCTATTCTGCGAAAAGGCCTGTATTTAAAATGTTCATGAGAAGTGAACCCGACACGAGGATCGTAGCTAGAGAACAATAAGGAAAAATCACGAGTGTGAGGTTACGTCCACGACACCGGTAGCCCACCGACTGCGATAGCCCAGTAGTTCGCAGTCCTGTCCCCACTTGTCACACCATTCCTTCTGCCAGTTCATCACTTTTCGGCGGTTGGCTGAGAGTCTTTCGATACTTTGAGCAGTCAGTCAGACGGACATTTTGCCCTTATTTCGGGAAAATTGTAAAGTTTGTTTTAGTGTTTCACCTTGTCTAGAAACATATTTGAGAAAAGTTGGTAAACAGTCGGCTGCCATCTTCTCCGGTTACGTAAGATTATGTAACGAGGAAAGCCGAGAGTAAGAACGCCTTCGCAAGAGCTAAGTAACCGGTATAAATAAACGTTTTGACTGTCGTGTACATAGACTAAATATGAGGTAAACTGATGATTCGTCTTATGCGCATGTACCAAACGAACCCAGCTGTCAAAGTCACATGGTCAACAGTGATGAACGTGTTTGTTTATATCTTAATTTTCAAAAGAAAATCACTTTTATACGATTGTAATACTTGCACCAATTAAAATTTAATCAGACTTCACTACAAATTGGTTATAGAAAGTATAAAAACTTCTCAAAGCACATGTTTACTTATCAATGTTCTAACCTGAAATCAAATCCACGCCGTTTCTGCAAGTCGTAATGGCAGAATAGCAGTTCAAAGATGGGCCACGAAGACTTGTGCGCAGCCAGCAGATTGGGCTACCTCATCTTCAGTCAATGGTCGTGCAAATCCTCCCAGTGAGAGCATTACATAATATCCATTACAATTTATTCTGAACATTAACGACATTCTCCCATCTACACGACATACAGAAATGATTGCAATTAAATATCAAAAGTTATTTTAGTTAAGGTGCATTCGAAATGTTCCATAAAGAATCTTGATACGGCATAAATGATGGGTGAAGGTAGAAGATAGGAGGGAAATAATGAAAAACTTCGTGTATTGCATAATACTTCTACTTCACCTTAGTCAACATATTTTCAACTCCGAAAACGTGAATGTTTCTTTTGATGAGTGTCAAATTTCTGTACGTTCGCCTGATTGAACTAATAAACTTAGTCACTTACAATAATAATAATAATAATAATAGGAGGTATTTAAGTTTCCAACCACGGCTTTGTTTACAATCTCATTAAGATTTGAAGCGGAAATAATAGAAAACAAAATGCCTCTTTTAATGCGTGAATAATTGCTATAACAAAGCGATTTATTCGTTTATTTTAGCTTTAAAGTTATTGAATCGCAGATTTATTTATAAAAATTGGTAAAAATATTTAGATGCAAATTATAAATCACAGTCGGTGGTTTCTCAAATTAGGTAAGCTACTGCTAAATGAGTAACATACATGAGTCTGAGAAATAAGCAAAGAAGCACTACAAGTGTTTACAATAGATGCAGTCAATTGAAGGGGCCGCGTTGGTGTAGCGGCTAGAGCGGACGCTTCACTCAGAGGCTAACTGGTAACTGGGTTTAATTCCCGGCGGGGACGGTCTTAGATTTCGGCAAATGGTAATCGTGCTGGACGATGCCGCTGGTCGGTGGGTATTCTCAGGGGTCTCCCGTTTCACCCTGCCCCTGTATTCCGGTAATGCTAAATAATCGCCTAGCTTCGCCCTCATCGGCTCTCAAAAATCCGCAAAGTCTCGTGCGGCCGCAAGGAAGCAAGCGTCGTGCGTATATTGCCTCCTCAAAATTTTAAATTATGTTGATAGTGTTTTAATTCAGCAATCTGTCCATAAAAGATACATCATGGTCGCTATAGCTGAAAACATTGTTTTATAAAAGAATAAAAGTTGTAAACAGACACCAAATTACAGCCATTTTTGCTGACTTTCACAATTTTCGATGACCACATCTATGTTTGAATAACCAAATTTTTGAATTGGCAACATGACATCGTGTTTCATTTCTGTCCANTTTCGATGACCACATCTATGTTTGAATAACCAAATTTTTGAATTGGCAACATGACATCGTGTTTCATTTCTGTCCATAAACAAATTACATTAAAAATTTCATAGTTTTTAAAAAATAAGGACAGACACGACAACTTACAATGAGACCTGCGACACGAAAACCTTAATACAACGTTATCAAGAAATATGCGTCCTTGTTACAACTTTCCTGCGAGCTTTAAAGTTTATGATGTGCNTTTCGATGACCACATCTATGTTTGAATAACCAAATTTTTGAATTGGCAACATGACATCGTGTTTCATTTCTGTCCAAAAACAAATTACATTAAAAATTTCATAGTTTTTAAAAAATAAGGACAGACACGACAACTTACAATGAGACCTGCGACACGAATACCTTAATACAACGTTATCAAGAAATATGCGTCCTTGTTACAACTTTCCTGCGAGCTTTAAAGTTTATGATGTGCTCTATATAATTATCTTTAAGGTTAATTTTTCGCTATAAAAAAATGTATAATTATCTTGACTGGTTTTGAGGGCCAGGGTAGTTCAGTCAGATCAGTCGCCTCTCACCACCCAGATACTCGTACATGTATACGTGGCGGACGTTGCCGTTGGACGGTGGATTTTCGCGGGGTACTCCCATCACCACTTCCAATGCAATCTGTTCCTGTTCCATTCTCACCGCGCTTCACTTTTATCGAGGCTTAAGTCTTAGATATAGGAGCTTCACCCAACTCTTGCTAACTCGCTGTCTCTGAAATAGCGAAATAAAATAATATTCGCTAATTTTTGAAAACGCTGTCTTTATTATCATTATGTAGAATTTTTTTTAGTCACCGCCATACGGATTTTGAAATGGTCGTCACAGACGTCAGTGGGCTTTTGCAAAATACTACCCAGGGTATCACATAACTGTACGGGTTTTTTCCTTAGTTAGTACTCTAAATTATTGAATAATTACGCATTAAATAAAATATTTTGAATTATTTGCGAAACATTACTCAATAATATGCTTGGTTGGAAAGCAAAATAATCTTCTCTTAAGACCCTACCGTTGCTTCAAAAATTTGGTTAGACAGACACAAGTATCCATCATACTGAAAGGAAAATACTAAATATTCTCACTAATGATTTTCTGGATAGTCCAAAAGAAAGTCTTGTTATACTTAACCAGAATTTCTTAGACGAATTCGGGATCACGTATTCTGCTCCGAGACAGTTCAAAAAATTGATTCTATGCGCCTCAAAAACTAGGATAAAATTTTAAAATTTAGTGAATAATATTTTTTTGGAACGTTTCTCATATATTCAAAAAAAATTATTTCCTTTTCTGAGAAGCATTGTTTATATAAAAAATTTATATTTGTCATTATGCTTCATACCTGCCATTATTGGAAAATTAATCCTACTTCGTCTTGAATAATGATTTTGTGATTAAAATAAGCTAACGATAGAAGGCTATGTTCTTCTCAATCTCAAACCAATTTCGGGGAATTTTTTTTTGTGAGAAATGCTATTTTATTTTTGCTGTAAGACCTAACCTGCAGGTTATTACTTATCATGTGATACTATAGTTGCGTGCGCGTCGCAAGAAGCGGACGCAAACCTTCTGACGGCCACGCATCTATACTACCCGGAACGGGGAGGCATGACGGGTGGAAAGAATAACATTTGAAACGCAGAAAGNGATTAAAATAAGCTAACGATAGAAGGCTATGTTCTTCTCAATCTCAAACCAATTTCGGGGAATTTTTTTTTGTGAGGAATGCTATTTTATTTTTGCTGTAAGACCTAACCTGCAGGTTATTACTTATCATGTGATACTATAGTTGCGTGCGCGTCGCAAGAAGCGGACGCAAACCTTCCGACGGCCACGCATCTATACTACCCGGAACGGGGAGGCATGACGGGTGGAAAGAATAACATTTGAAACGCAGAAAGAGGGTGACATTGGTGTGGCGCCGGCTGCGTCGTTTCTGGAAGAACGGGGCATCGGGAATTTCTAGTTGGTGTTGCCGGGAGAGGGGAGGGTTGATACAGGGCGGAAAGGGGTTGAGAGGGGGAATTTGGCCCGGTGGCGTCGAGCCGAGGGTTGATAAGGGGGTGGTTGTTAAGGATGGTGGTGTGAGGGGGTGCGTACGCTCCCACGTCGATACGCCTGAAACACCCATCCGCGTCCTGCAGCGCGGACGGCGGTCAGAATCGCAAGGTGAACGCCGGAAAGAGCCGGACATTACACTCCCCTCCCAACCCCTGGAATCAGAAGCTACGTCGTTACCCCCCGCCGGATGCCGTGGTCCAGTGGGGACCTGTCCTCTACCCGGACACGCGTGGAGTCGTATAAGTGAGGGGTGAGTTCTGTCTGCCGGGGGGTTTCCACAACCGCTGCCAGTCACAGGATGTGGGAGTTCAGTCACGTGCGTGTTTTACACTGCTTCTCTGTATCCGTCGACGAAGAACCTGTCGTCCTCCCATTGCTTTACGTACGTGTTTTTTGATTCCATTAGTGGAATGTAATTTCGGTTTGTGTGGTTTACGCCTTAAATTTTCACTCAGAGTGGCTCAAGACGACGGGAACTTCTGACTGCTGTGGGCGTTGAACCAGTTTATTCTGTGATTAAAAATTAGTCTTTACCTGGGGCTAGGTGTGAATGATGAGTGGCCTGATCTCTTTACCAATAAGCGTGACATTCAAACAACGCGTCTACGAAAGACATAATTGGAATATTCAGAAATTTTAACGTAGATGATGGAAGAAATTTTTTTTGCCACTCTAAAACTGGGCTCTCTTTTCAGAGACTTTGGAACTCTCCGACATGTTCAAGTGTCTGTGCATTGCTGAAAAATACATGTTCATTGGCCTAGTGGGAGTACTTGAATGTCTTCCTCCCTGTTTAAACATAATCGATACAAAAAAGCTAAAGAAACAAAAATATCCTCGAATTTAATATAAGATGCTGTAACAAATTTTGCGCGAATATATACAGGATGATTATAAAGTCACTGTCCACTTGTGCTAAATCGCTAATTTGTTTTGTTTTTGTTCACCATTGAAGAGAGGATAGCCGTGGTGCGTTCTCGTCTCAGAGGCACTAACGTCCGATGTGGCGAGAGCTTATTTAAAACGAAGATTTAGTAATCCTGTCGCCACAAACGTGACCATTCGCCGTCTTGTCAACAAATTCAATCTTCAGAGGGAGCGTTAAGGATGAGAAGCGTTCAGGCAGGCCTTGTGTACCTGAAGACACCGTGCAACGGATTCACGAAGCCATCGAACGAAGCCTTCGGGCGTCGACTCTGCGTCTCAGTCGTAAGCTTGATGTTCCACAATCCACTGCGTGGAAGATTTTACACATTCCCTNCGGGCGTCGACTCTGCGTCTCAGTCGTAAGCTTGATGTTCCACAATCCACTGCGTGGAAGATTTTACACATTCCCTGTGCGATTGAATTTGTTGACGAGATGGCGAATGGTCACGTTTGTGGGGCCACGTACCCGAAGTCTTCCTGTAAAATCAGCTCTCGTTGCGTCAAACGTCAGTCCTCTCAGACGAGCACAGACGAAAAGCTGTCCTCTCTTCAGTTGTGAACATTTTCAACACCTAACATAAAAACAAAATAAATTAGCGATTTCCCACAAATTGATAGGGCATTTTAAAATCATCGTGTATTAATCCATGTATAAATCAGTTGAATTTTTGCTACTCTCTTTCTGTACGCATACAATATAATTCCTGATATCGTACTATATTGTATCATCATTTGAAGTGAAAAGTTATAAGTGAGCGATACATATTCCAAATCGATTTTTCAAATAATTACCCGTTTAAGTAGTATGTAAGTATAAAAAAAATGGGTTACTGAGGGAAGACTTTTGTGAAATGTTTTGCAGTTCTTTTAATTTTCGTTTATTAAATAAATCACTTCATATTTGCTGTTAATAAATATTTACTTTCAACTTAGCTATCAGTGTTATTGTACCACTGGTAATTGTTGCCCAAATCATATTTTAAATACTTCGATTATTACCTTAGTATTTAAAATCATTGTCCTCTTAACTTTTGATACAAATAAAATTATCTTATAATCAATAATTGCAGCTTTACGTTAACAATGCTCCACTCTTTGAAATTTCAATTCCTCGAACCGTATAACCACTCGCTGGGTCCGTGGCAATGCTGAAGTTTTTAGGTCACCAAAGTATTCGTACTGGCCTGAAATAATGAAATAAAGGGAACTTTCTAAATTGTCCAGTTAGTAACAAAACGACTTGAACGACGCAAATAACGTTTGCGAATACAAAAGTTCCTACTGAACGGGAAGCAAACGGTTGAGTTATGTATTCTCGTAAATGAACATTTTTTTGTGGAACGTGTTACTTAACATATGATCGTTGACGGTAAATTAAATCATATGCCGACATACACTACCTTTCTTGTCACGAGTAGAATATGGGTTAATTGGAATTCCTCTTTCATCTCAAAAATTATTTACACGAATTTTTATGTAAAAACTAATTTAATAAAAAATGTAATCGCTTTTAAGTATAAGCGATTAAGGAGGTAAATAAAAATATTAAAAATTTTTAAAGGAATCCGGATTAAGTAAATGTTTTAAGTAGGTGAACTGCATAATTTGTGGGGTTTGTGGCCTGAGGGTCTTTTGCAGCTGATCATGCTGAGATCCGTGGTGATATCCGTTAGTTTTACTTCACCCGTGACTGTTGGCGTTATTCCTGGCTACGCATTTGTCTTTGTTTTACGTTCTATTTCTTTATGGGGATCACATCATTTAGTCCTTCGGTGCCCAGTCCGACGAGACGCACCTTGAAACTTTGGACTCGTCGACTCGTCAATTCAGTATAATCCCTGATAACAGGTTAACTGAGTTGAGATCGGCGCTGCAGGGTTAGCGCTGGGGTTGCTTGGCGCCCATGCCGTATGCTGCCGGGCGGTAAAACTGCCGGCCCCTGATAGTCACGCAACCCGCCGGACACTGGGTGCGTCTCCCGCACGCCAAATGAGAAGTGGACCCGCGCTTGTGTGCAAATTAGAACCGAACCACCGCTCCGACCAACCCTCTTCTCCCACCTCTCCTCCGCTGGGGAAAGTTAATCAGTTCCGTGTTCCCCTACCTCCCCTCCTCTCACCCACATGGTTCCGCTGCTAGCTCGTGGTGTTGTTGGCTATTGTCCACAGAACTGCCATCTCTCTCTCCCTCTCTCTCTCTCTCTCTCTCTCTCTCTCTCTCTCTCTCTCTCNCGGGCGTCGACTCTGCGTCTCAGTCGTAAGCTTGATGTTCCACAATCCACTGCGTGGAAGATTTTACACATTCCCTTTGCGATTGAATTTGTTGACGAGATGGCGAATGGTCACGTTTGTGGGGCCACGTACCCGAAGTCTTCGTGTAAAATNTTGCGATTGAATTTGTTGACGAGATGGCGAATGGTCACGTTTGTGGGGCCACGTACCCGAAGTCTTCGTGTAAAATCAGCTCTAGTTGCGTCAAACGTCAGTCCTCTCAGACGAGCACAGACGAAAAGCTGTCCTCTCTTCAGTTGTGAACATTTTCAATACCTAACATAAAAACAAAATAAATTAGCGATTTCCCACAAATTGATAGGGCATTTTAAAATCATCGTGTATTAATCCATGTATAAATCAGTTGAATTTTTGCTACTCTCTTTCTGTACGCATACAATATAATTCCTGATATCGTACTATATTNCATGTATAAATCAGTTGAATTTTTGCTACTCTCTTTCTGTACGCATACAATATAATTCCTGATATCGTACTATATTTTATCATCATTTGAAGTGAAAAGTTATAAGTGAGCGATACATATTCCAAATCGATTTTTCAAATAATTACCCGTTTAAGTAGTATGTAAGTATAAAAAAATGGGTTACTGAGGGAAGACTTTTGTGAAATGTTTTGCAGTTCTTTTAATTTTCGTTTATTAAATAAATCACTTCATATCTGCTGTTAATAAATATTTACTTTCAACTTAGCTATCAGTGTTATTGTACCACTGGTAATTGTTGCCCAAATCATATTTCAAATACTTCGATTATTACCTTAGTATTTAAAATCATTGTCCTCTTAACTTTTGATACAAATAAAATTATCTTATANTAAATACTTCGATTATTACCTTAGTATTTAAAATCATTGTCCTCTTAACTTTTGATACAAATAAAATTATCTTATAATCAATAATTGCAGCTTTACGTTAACAATGCTCCACTCTTTGAAATTTCAATTCCTCGAACCGTATAACCACTCGCTGGGTCCGTGGCAATGCTGAAGTTTTTAGGTCACCAAAGTATTCGTACTGGCCTGAAATAATGAAATAAAGGGAACTTTCTAAATTGTCCAGTTAGTAACAAAACGACTTGAACGACGCAAATAACGTTTGCGAATACAAAAGTTCCTACTGAACGGGAAGCAAACGGTTGAGTTATGTATTCTCGTAAATGAACATTTTTTTGTGGAACGTGTTACTTAACATATGATCGTTGACGGTAAATTAAATCATATGCCGACATACACTACCTTTCTTGTCACGAGTAGAATATGGGTGAATTGGAATTCCTCTTTCATCTCAAAAATTATTTACACGAATTTTTATGTAAAAACTAATTTAATAAAAAATGTAATCGCTTTTAAGTATAAGCGATTAAGGAGGTAAATAAAAATATTAAAANTGTAAAAACTAATTTAATAAAAAATGTAATCGCTTTTAAGTATAAGCGATTAAGGAGGTAAATAAAAATATTAAAACATTTTTAAAGGAATCCGGATTCAGTAAATGTTTTAAGTAGGTGAACTGCTTAATTTGTGGGGTTTGTGGCCTGAGGGTCTTTTGCAGCTGATCATGCTGAGATCCGTGGCGATATCGTTAGTTTTACTTCACCCGTGACTGTTAGCGTTATTCCTGGCTACGCATTTGTCTTTGTTTTACGTTCTATTTCTTTATGGGGATCGCATCATTTAGTCCTTCGGTGCCCAGTCCGACGAGACGCACCTTGAAACTTTGAACTCGTCGACTCGTCAATTCAGTATAATCCCTGATAACAGGTTAACTGAGTTGAGAGCGGCTCTGCAGGGTTAGCGCTGGGGTTGCTTGGCGCCCATGCCGTATGCTGCCGGGCGGTAAAACTGCTGGCCCCTGATAGTCACGCAACCCGCCGGCCAATGGGTGCATCTCCCGCACGCCAAATGAGAAGTGGACCCGCGCTTGTGTGCAAATTAGAACCGAACCACCGCTACCACCAACCCTCTTCTCCCACCTCTCCTCCGCTGGGGAAAGTTAATCAGTTCCGTGTCTTCCCCTACCTCCCCTCCTCACTACCGCATGGTTCCGCTGCTAGCTCGTGGTGTTGTTGGCTATTGTCCACAGAACTGCCATCTCTCTCTCTCTCTCTCACTCTCTCTCTC
>NQII01003394.1:47367-98499 GCA_002778355.1 Clitarchus hookeri | reverse complement strand
CTAATCGAGACTGCTACTATACGGACTTCATTCCGCCCATTCGACGTCGGAAACTAACATCTGGGAGCTTAATCCCATTACCGGATAAAAATACGTCGCACCCTTTCTTTCGATAAATCAGCCTGCAGCCTGGGCCCAACGGAAAATTTTAGCGGCGAAACCTAATTTTCTTTAAATTAAAAAAAAGTTAACGGTTTTTTTTTATATTCTCGTACTTTGGCGTACGTCGATGCCTGTAAAAAAGCAACATATAGCGATTAACATAAATATAAACTTCAAAAATATTTTGTTATGCAGTGAAATATTGTACATCAGCACACACTAAATTCAAGTTAAGCTATGATATCTGGAAGAAGGAAAAAATAATATTTTAGTTGGGTTTGAAATTAATCTCTTTTCTTCCTTTGAGAGTACTATTCCTTCCATCAATACAATTTCCAATATTTTTACATTTTCTCATAAGATAAATATACGTGAAAAAGTTTTGAAATAGTATACAGTATTCGATAATTTAAATAGAGCTTGAAAAAAATCATATACTAAAAATTTATAATTATTTAGTCTGAGCCATGGTGGCTGAGATGTTAGCCTGCTTCAATCTCCGGCCAGGCCACTCACGGATTTTCGTAAGTTGGAATCGTGCCGGACGAGGCCGCTGATCGGTGGGTTGTCTCGGGTTTCTCCCATTTCCGGTGCTGCTCCATATTCACCTCAATAACCCTCATCGGCTCTCAAGACCTTGCTGTTGAGAGCCACCCAAATCTCTTCACTTCACTTTAAACAAATAATTGAGAAATGCATACTCCATACTGAAGTAAACAGAAAAAGCTATATCGCTACACCGCGAAGAACAATTGACAGTTAAAAGATTTGAATGATATTTGCATGCTGCTTCAGGTAATATCAGATACAAACTACAAACTGTTTCATATTAACACAAATAGTTTAACTGTACGCAAATTTTAATTTCAGATTTGTGTACGATATTACGTAAGAATCAGGAGTTACCACGAAGACGGTCACAGTACTTAGTGCTTAAGGAAGTAAATTTTTAAAATTCTTGTTAGGGTACGAGGAAGTTTTAGAGTTCCAGACACAAGGAACTAAAAACATTTCTCAAATTCCTTCTCCAAAAAGGNGTTAGGGTACGAGGAAGTTTTAGAGTTCCAGACACAAGGAACTAAAAACATTTCTCAAATTCCTTCTCCAAAAAGGAATTATTTATGTGGATGAAACTAAAAATTTCAATTGCTTGTTATTGAGTAGTATGCTTACATAATATCGCTGCGTGATAATATATACGACTTATTACCTATTGGGGTGCAAGAGTAGTACTTTTTTTTCAGAATGCCGTCATCGGTACCTGTTCGAGTGAGGGATGCCACCCCACGGGCCACGATGATGCTAATGCGATTAACGTTACTCCTGCCCGCTGAAAAAGTCAACAATTTGAAGGGCACTGCAAAAACTTTCTGGTCATCATCTCCCTCGGCGCTACTCAAGGTGCGGAGAACATTCTGGGCCAGGCCATATTAGCTATATAAGCCACCCGTGTGCCTCTTTGTCTACAGTTGTCAATGGTAATCGGTGCCGAGTACGTGCGGCATGTGAAAACGACTGGATGGTTCAATGACAAGCGAGTGAAGTTTACGACTATCTGTAAAGAAAAAACTAGGATCAACTGGACTACAAGAAAGTGAGACTTGTTTCATTAATGACGGACTTTCGGAATTATGTAAATATATGGCAGTATACATTTTGATTTTATATATGTAATTAATGAATATAAATTAAGTGAATTCAGATTAAGTGATTGTATGTTGTATGAAGACATTGATTATAATTGTAATTATGATTGAAATAAAAAATGTAGCTTTATTTAAAATTTGTAAGTTTGATAAAAGTAATAGGCAGATTTTTTAAATAATAGCTGTGTATAAAAGTTACCATTGTTAATAAATTACGAAATTTCATTCATTTATTTTGTTTTATAAAGACCTCCATTCCTCACCAACTTGGATACATGCTAGGCGATTCGTAACAATACATATAGTAAGAGCTTAGTTATTAATAACTAAATGATGAACTGGGGATTAGAGCTATGGTACACTGCCGGACAATAAAGCTAGCGCACACAGAACGATGCATCTCATGATACTGAAACTATGTACAGTAGAGTAGTACACACGATGATAAAAACAGAAACAGGAATGCAATTAAATACGGATACGTGATACGTACATCTGCAATAGCGAGTCTTACCTCTCGCACTGCGATACACTCTGCAACACAGTGGGGCATGGAATCCAACAGACTTCGGATGTTGTCCTGAAACAGACGGACCACACAATTAAACGATTTGTTCCAAATCCCCGATACTGCGGCATGGAAGCAGTTGGCATCTCAAGAAGTCCCAATCATGTTCGGTTTGTGATATGTCAGGGGAGCGGGCAGGTTGTGGTGGTGCTTGGATATGAGGAGGGCAGTCCTGGGTGACCCGTGCTGTGTGCGGTGGGGTGCCAACCTGCTTGAATATCGCACCCAGAGTCCTGACCATTAATGCGAGCATATGGAGGCGTAGGATCTCGTCCACACACCGCTGGGCCGTCCATGTTCCACGTAACACGACGAAAGTGGATCGACTCTGGTAGACCATGGCTCCCGAGACTAATATGACTGTCGTGGGGAAAGCGTACCGCTCGATGGCGAGATTTGGATTGTGGTCTTCACCAGGGGCTCTCCACACCCAGGAGCGATGATCATCAGTCCATAAGACGAAGCAGCACTCATCACTCGCCAGTCTGTGACGTTCAGCATAGCTCTGGCCTGGCACCACTGCAAACGTAACCACCTATTTTTGCAGGGTTAATGTCAGCACGCCTAGCGAGCGCTGAGATCACAGATCCGCCTCCGGTAGGCGTCGGGAAATTGTTCGTGGCCACACAGGAGAGCCCTAACACTGGCCAGTTTCGTGGAGCGCACCTGGCGCAAGATCCGTTGATCGTCCCTACTGGTAGTCGACCTCGTCCATTCTCATCCAGTCTTTCGCGTGTGGGTACATTCACGTGTCCACTGCTCCCAACATCACCGGACAGTAAAGTTCGAACGATCCACACCTTGGGCTCTACAGCGATACGACCATCTCTGCTGTTTCATCCCCCGATTATCAGTCCTCTCTCGAAGTCCGCCAATTGCGTAAAGCGATTGAGAAAGCAGGAAGGGTAAAAGCTTCCGCCATACGCCCATGGTAGCTTTGCTTCATGTAAATGTCCCATGCAGTTCAGGAAGTTGACGAAACGTTTTACAGTGTAGCAGTCTGCTATGGAAGTAGGACAATAGCGAGTTGCCGCAAGGGCGGGAGAACACACTCGCACTCCACAGAGGTGGAGGAAGGCTAATTAGGGTTTTGTGCCGCCGAGCGGGGATCATCCCTGCGCAGGTGGCCATGGAAAAGATGAGAGCAGAACGCCGCGACCGGCCAGTTCGAGTGCCGATCTGGGTCGTGAGATTATAGCGCCCTGGGCGGCGACAGCACACGCCCCTCCGGCTGTAAACCGCGAACCGGATCCACATAACCACACATCGGGAGCATAGATCCGTGCTTTAACCCGCGGATCTCTGACTTCCGTCGTGATTGGAGCCGCCGAAAACTGAATTTCACACGTGAGCTGGTTCGCTCTCGATGCAAAGCGCAGCGAAGGGACTTTGTGATGCACGTACAAGTATTCACAATATAATATTTCGTTTGCAATACCAGCCTTGACTGTAATTAAGGAAATATAAAACTGAAGTTGATCATTTACCAATATAAAGTNATTTCGTTTGCAATACCAGCCTTGACTGTAATTAAGGAAATATAAAACTGAAGTTGATCATTTACCAATATAAAGTCCTACCCGCGGGAGTGAAATGTTCAATTGTAGTTCATTTCTGCTGATATTTTCTATAACTACAATTTTTTTTAAAGTGAATTATTAAGTTTCCTTTCCTGGCGGGGGTGCGGTGGTGCAACGGCTAGAGCAATCGCCTCCCACTAAGGTTGTGCTGGACGTTGCCGCCGGTCGGCAGGTTTTCTCAGCGATATCCCGTTTCCCCTGCCCTTGTATTCGGGCACTGTTCCACACCTACTTCATCAACCCTCAAGAGCTGATCACAACTCTCCACTCCTCTCCTTTACCGTCTGACAACAGTGTGAACACCTGCGTATCTTTCGCAAACAAACTTCGCTAACTTTCGTTGTCAGACAAAAAAGAAACGTGATCGTTCACTATGAGAACAGAAATGTCAGACAATAATACGCATTTTACATAAATAAAATTAGCTTTAAGTGACGGCTTGTTTCTCTGAATAGGCCATATCCATATAAGTTTTACGCTCTTTTATATACAATTGTCTTTATCCAGTGAGGAGTTGTTATGAATTACAAGTTTAATTAAACTGATTGTAGGGCACTGTCTTGAANACAATTGTCTTTATCCAGTGAGGAGTTGTTATGAATTACAAGTTTAATTAAACTGATTGTAGGGCACTGTCTTGAATCTTCCACTTATCTCGAGCATAACTATGCCTACCTCCAAAGTTTAAAAAATTAAAATTCAACAATTTTGTCTGATATTATTTGAAGTAGAACATAATAATAAATTTGGTTTTTCTGTTTAAAAACATATACGAGAGACAGTTCAACAAAGTTGAGAAAAAACAACGCTAACGTTGCATCAGATGTTGACGGTAATATAAACAGCCTTACATGCCCGCGTAGACAAATATTTCTAACCAACCGCATGNTCCTCTCCTTTACCGTCTGACAACAGTGTGAACACCTGCGTATCTTTCGCAAACAAACTTCGCTAACTTTCGTTGTCAGACAAAAAAGAAACGTGATCGTTCACTATGAGAACAGAAATGTCAGACAATAATACGCATTTTACATAAATAAAATTAGCTTTAAGTGACGGCTTGTTTCTCTGAATAGGCCATATCCATATAAGTTTTACGCTCTTTTATATACAATTGTCTTTATCCAGTGAGGAGTTGTTATGAATTACAAGTTTAATTAAACTGATTGTAGGGCACTGTCTTGAAACTTCCACTTATCTCGAGCATAACTATGCCTACCTCCAACGTTTAAAAAATTAAAATTCAACAATTTTGTCTGATATTATTTGAAGTAGAACATAATAATAAATTTTGTTTTTCTGTTTAAAAACATATACGAGAGACAGTTCAACAAAGTTGAGAAAAACAACGCTAACGTTGCATCAGATGTTGACGGTAATATAAACTGCCTTACATGCCCGCGCAGACAAATATTTCTAACCAACCGCATACTCTCGTTGCACATCTCTTAATCGGGAAGACATATAGAAGGTAATCCCAAAGTTACCCCTGGAAAAATTATTTGGTCATTATTAAATTCTCTGGAATTAATTTTTCTGCGGCAGCCTACGCGGAAAAAAAGTTTTCATTTTCACCAAGCGAAGTGACATGCACATATTCAGAACACTGCAACCACTTTCGATTCTCGCTTCGAAAATTACATTTCGGCTTCCCATGGTCATTCGCAGTCACTTCATGCGTATGTTAGGATGGTTCCTTTACACAAGCTACGTCAGGTTCTTTTGCAATTCATTATATTCTTAGCTACTCATTCCGTTTTAAAGACTCCAAAAACTAAACGTTCATCATACTTACGTAATGTAGGCGTGGAAAATATTTAAGGCTACGTTACAATTAATTTGAGAGGATGGTCAACTGTTTTGTGTTTGGGTGTACGCTTGAAATATTATTTTGGTTAACGTACATTAATGAAAACGGTTTTAATTTTTTTTGCAAAATTTTGCACATTGATAACACTTAAAGTACGGCATTCTGTTTTATAAAATTCACTTTGCTCTATCAGAATTCACAGTGTCTTAATGTCATTGTGAGGAGCAAAACATTTTAAGCCGTTAAGAAGAATCCTACTATTCTTAAGTGTGCCACTCTAACACTCAATCGTGTACAAACGTTTTATTTTCAGTAATATATATATATGTATATATTTATACACACATACATTTTATTTCTAAGATGTAGTCAAACTGAATGGAAAATGTAGATCTCTTTTTTTGTAAATGCTGGCATGTGCTGAAATAATACACCGTGTGTATAAACAGGGTTAGTATTCTTGCATTTACTTATGTTTGGATGTTGTATGCATTATCTCTGATATGAAACTGACTTGATATTAGCAATCACTATTCGACAGTAACTTTTTGTATGTGTGTTAATCTTGTATTCACAAGTTACACATATCGGAGAAACAGTTATGTCTGTATCAGGTGCTTTAGCAGATTGGTTACAGGCTGCAGTAAACTTGCATTATTTATATTTCACTCCACTCACTTGATATGTAACAAATTGCTGCTTTTTCGACGTCTAGGGATGAAGACGATCATTGTCTATAACTGTAATAAACATCGCAGAGTCTGTCTCGGAAGGTGAAGACGACTGATAAGGTTGACGGAGTTGCAGGACTCTTTCTACGTGCGAAAATATAACCACGCCTCAAAACTTTCAAATAACACACAATTTTTTTATATGTTGTGTAACGTTTATTATTTCATAATGTTTATGTATAATATACACACATGTAACAGCATTGCCAGAAAGTTATTCCTTCAATCATCTCATGCTTTGAAAATTCTCTGCGTCCTCATTGAAAGAGAATTACAGAATGTCAAATAATTCGCGGATACGGATTGCACCACACAAATATTTAATCCAAACTAAGTAGAAATTAATCTTTTGTAAAATAGCTTTATGACGTTAGTTTACGATAAAAACGAGATTGCTGAGTGTAAAACGAATTTATTTCTAGCATCAGCATACAAAACATGTTAAAATACTTCATTGGTCCACAGTATGCGGCTGAAGAAATCCTGGTCCGCGTCGTGTTGTTGCGAAAGCCGCCGGCAGAACTGTACGCGCTGGCGGAGATCGGCTGGCTGCAGATGCTGAGTTGCGGCGCGATAGTATGCGTGGTGGCCCTCGTCACGCGAAACCTGGCGTGCCGGCCGCCTTGAAACGTCCATCTCCTGCGCAATGTCACGTCTGCTACGTGCTCCAATGCCCAGCCCACCCTGTGCGTGGTCTTCCTGCTCGGCGCTGGCACCGATCCACCGGGTTTCCTGGCAACGTGACTCCAACCGGCGAAACACATTCACGCTCGGATGCCGCCTGTTGGGGTAGCGGCAAGCGTGGAGTTACGCCGTACGTCTTTCTCGGCCACCGGAAGCACCCATGGCCATTGTCATACCCCAGTACTCACTGCATGAGAACTCCGTGAACTCTTTGCCACTACTGAGCTTGGGTTCTTTCCTTTCTGTATGCCTTATGACCAACACATTAGTTGCAGCGTTGCCACACCACGTTACCTTTATTTTATATGATTACTAAATGTTTGCTGCGGTGACTTTCGGACCTTTCATATAATTTTTTTATTGTAAGCTTTATGATTTTATTGTAAACGAAGGGCTTTATGCTTTTTTTTACCAAAGAGTATTTTCTGCTTAGTTTTGATCACAGATTCGTGTGGGTTTGCCCGTATCCGTGTATATGTGTTAANTTACCAAAGAGTATTTTCTGCTTAGTTTTGATCACAGATTCGTGTGGGTTTGCCCGTATCCGTGTATATGTGTTAATTGCTCATAGCACGTGCAAAGTCGTTCTTTTCCTTCCTGTTAATATATGTTGGGCGCTCCCGCAGGGTGAAGATCTATAGGCGTTACATATGTGCTTTAACAAATGGAATATGAAAGTTTACTCTATTCCACAATTTATCAGTTGGTTTTCATAAATCTCCAATTTATTTTCTGTATTAAAGTTAAGTAAAGAAAAAATTGGGGAATTATGTCAGAAAATAATGTCTGTACAAAGTTATCATAAACACGACTCACCCGTTTGTTTTACGCATCCAGAACCCAAATCTTGCCAGCTCTTCTTGTCTGAAACCAAAATTTTCTAGTATGTTCTGGTCAAGAACGCATAAAATAATGTTTTATGGTCAGGGTTCATTTTTCAATAAGTTCATTAATTTATTTATACTACCTACCAGACCACAACAGCTTCTACGCACTCGAGGGCAGCAAGTAGAATTGTCGATGTGTAGGTTTTCAACTTTAGAGTTATTTTTTACAAAATGTGTTTTAGCAAACTTTACACAGAAATTGTGGGGGGTGTATGTCTTAAATACAACACTTCTGCGTAATTGTTGCACTCGGATGCTTGTAAAATGTAAATATGTACGAGCGGTTCCTGCGTTATTTACAAATACATTACGGTGACATGAACCATGGCGCACACGGTTTTTTACAATTGTGAAAATAATTAATGTTAGTTAAAAAAATGTGTGAAATTGTTTTTTCCATTTACTACTCTTAATAACATTTATTTCAGCCGCATAAAAAAGGAAGCAGCACGAATAATTTGATACTCTTAAATTTCTCTTTTTTATTCCTTTTTAGATATTATAGAATTTATATTCATTTATTACATTTTGCTTCGTTCGCTCCCACCAACCCTGTGTTTGTGTTGACAGATGGGTGAATGTTGTAGCTTTCCATTTGTTACATTGGCATGTGACGTTCGCCTCAACATGAAAGAATACCACAAAACATGTTCAGTATTGTAGTGGGTCTAGCAACATACTATGGTTAATGTAATGTATGTTAAACTTTGAAGGTGATATGAAAGTTACAGTAAACAAGAAACAACTCTTTATTCTATTCGCAGTTTCTTCACATTTATTGAATNTGAAGGTGATATGAAAGTTACAGTAAACAAGAAACAACTCTTTATTCTATTCGCAGTTTCTTCACATTTATTGAATCAAACCATTGAAAAATCACCTTATGTATGACGTGTTTAGTTATTTTCAAAATATGCCATGTATCACAATCGTTTTATACCTCTCTTAACGTGAAAGTGTCTTGTTTCTCTTAAAATTGAAGTTTCACCCGTATTTTATCTATAAATTATAATAATTCATTTAAATTAAATATGAAGAAAAACAGTGAGAAAACATGTGTGTAGTTACCGCGTAGTGAGAAATAGTTCTCATGCGAAATATCATTACAACCGAGTGCGCACGAATTCGGTGCGTTGTCCTTTGGTGTAATTTACGAGACTTCACTAAGCTTGGTTTGCACGAGACGGAGGAATATCCTGGATTCAGAACTTCAGTAGGACGTCAGGAATGTGTGAAGTNTGAAGGTGATATGAAAGTTACAGTAAACAAGAAACAACTCTTTATTCTATTCGCAGTTTCTTCACATTTATTGAATTAAACCATTGAAAAATCACCTTATATATGACGTGTTTAGTTATTTTCAAAATATGCCATGCATCACAATCGTGTAGTACCTCTCTTAACGTGAAAGTATCTTGTTTCTCTTAAAATTGAAGTTTCACCCCTATTTTATCTATAAATTATAATAATTCATTTAAATTAAAAATGAAGAAAAACAGTGAGAAAACATGTGTGTAGTTACCGCGTAGTGAGAAATAGTTCTCATGCGAAATATCATTACAACCGAGTGCGCACGAATTCGGTGCGTTGTCCTTTGGTGTAATTTACTAGACTTCGCTAAGCTTGGTTTGCACGAGACGGAGGAATATCCTGGATTCAGAACTTCAGTAGGACGTCAGGAATGTGTGAAGTNGCTAAGCTTGGTTTGCACGAGACGGAGGAATATCCTGGATTCAGAACTTCAGTAGGACGTCAGGAATGTGTGAAGTAACCATGAATGTATTATATAAACATAATCTAAGAGTGCATGCGGTGATCAGCATATTTCCAGTGGCAGACCTTACAGCATAAATGAAGGTATGGACCACATGACTCCATGTTTCTGGTTACCTCGTGCGATAAAATTACTGTCACTTTTCCAAATGCTTTTTTGAAACTTATTTCAAAGGAATCAGACGTTTTTCTAAAGTATTTTTGTAGCCTAGATTGGGTTGTTGATCTACCTATGCTTAAGAAGACCAGGGAAATTTCAAATATAAATAAACATATTATTTCAATTTATATATCAGTACGATAACATATACGGTACTTACACAAAATGCATCTTATTCGTCCTAGCGTACATGGATTTATTCATATTTCGACTTAATGTTTGTTAACACACATTGAGTTCTAACCTACAGAATATTCAGCCACGATTGCGGTCTACACTAAACGCAATCAGTCTTTTAACATTATATTTACAAAAGTTTAATAAGTTATATTTTAACTGAAATGATTTTATTCCAGAGAAAAATTAATAACGCTTTTCCTTTATATAAATGATAAATTATCAGCGTTATGGGAAAATTAAACTAACGCCAACATAACTAAAACAGCAAAATTACAGCACACACGAGCCACGTGAAACCATTTTCTCAGGTTTTAGATACGTCGAAAACAGTTTTCATATTTTATTTTTTAATTTTTTAGTGATTTTAAGGAGCTTTCTAAGAATTTCGGAATATTTATTTTACTGGACAAGCATTCTACAAACTTCCATTTTGTTATTTTAAAGATTTATGCATTTCCAAGCTGAGCTAATGTTACGATTATAACAAGTTGTATATTACAGCAACTTGAAAACTCATATAAGTATTGAAATTTATTGTAGTCACGTTTAAAAATTACGTAGACATAGTAGGCCTACCCGTTATCCTCAAAATAAAAATTACCTTAAAGTAGATGTGATTTCATGTTTCTAGAGTTTGCCTCTCGAATTGCATTAAACCAGATTTACTCCAAATCTTTGTTTGGTAGTTGAAATAATTTAGCGCGTTCCTTTTACAATCGAAATTATTCTGTCATAGCCGTAAATGATGGAGGTTAAACAACTTGAGTTTAATGATTAATTATTAGGAGTGGCCAACAATAAAGTGTANCATAGCCGTAAATGATGGAGGTTAAACAACTTGAGTTTAATGATTAATTATTAGGAGTGGCCAACAATAAAGTGTAACAGAACCCAAATGCAAAACGTTTTTAATTTCCTGCTTTATTTTTTACCAGGAGTCCATATATTATCGAGTAAAAGTGTACACATTTTTACTGAATAAAACACACAAATATACTACGAAGAAACGAATATNGCCATATATTATCGAGTAAAAGTGTACACATTTTTACTGAATAAAACACACAAATATACTACGAAGAAACGAATATTTCATAATATGTTATTAGTCATTTAAAATTGTATTAGTTAAATGTCTTAAATTGTATTATTAATATTATAACATACTAGAGATACTTACGTTTAGAGCTTCCTTTAAATTATATTTCATGTCCTGCGCGCAACTGTGCAAATTCACTTCGCACGTAGCTGACGTTCTGTAGTAGATGTAGAGCCATGATTGATAAATGTATGTAGCAGACGTTGATGGATGGATCTGATATGCTGATATAATGCATTTTCAATTACGATACCATTCTGCGCTACATCAATTAACACCGTCGTTAACGAGCGTGCNTATGCTGATATAATGCATTTTCAATTACGATACCATTCTGCGCTACATCAATTAACACCGTCGTTAACGAGCGTGCAGGCAGGGCCGGAACTTCGGCTTCATATTCCATGATGACGTTAATCACTCGTTATAGTAGGACATTGCATTTAATTAGCATGTCAGTAAGAAAAATGGCAAATATTTGTTGGGAAAAATTACAACTTGGGAAGGTTATATAATCCGTTGTATACTGTCATAGGTTACTTACCGATAATGAATGTTTTCCTCAATGGAGGCCCTTTTAAGTAAAACACACAAAAAATATTTTTGTTTTCACATCTACTGATTAAATATTTTGTATTTATATGCATAAAAAGATAAAGCTTTTTTAAAATTTATAATACCATTAAATGTGACAAAGGAATACAAATATTGGGATTTGAAAAAATTCAAATGTTATTTCAATCAACGAATAATATAGGGTATTTAATTATGAATAAAACACATTCCAAAGTATTGCTAGTAAATAAGTATTAATAGTGTATCGAGATGTATTATGACCACACTGACGATAAATATTTAAAAAGATATTAAAAATAAAGGAATTAAATATTAATAATTTAAGACTTGCAAAATTTATTTACACNAATAAATATTTAAAAAGATATTAAAAATAAAGGAATTAAATATTAATAATTTAAGACTTGCAAAATTTATTTACACTTTTGTTTTATAAATGAAATATAATGTCATCTTAAGTGTAAAATAATTTAATTTAATTCTTTTAATATTTATTTTGTTGTGTTTTTTTTATTTCTTCTTTGTAAAATAAGAAGTAATCTTTTCTTGCCATTAGTAGAAATATGTTTATAACCTGAGATCCGTCGATGATAGAGCGTGTAAAAATATCAAGTTTTAATAGTTAACTTGGATTTTAAAAAACTATAAAAGTGTTATGATTGCAAAAATGTATTTGTAAAAAATTTTAAATTGGAAGAAATTAAATATTTCTTACTTAACTCTACAATCGGAATCAAATTTCATATTCCAACGTCTCGGTCCTTCGTTGGCAGTTTTTTCTTCTGTATGCTGTCTGCCGTTGCGGCGTCGTCGTCATCTGAAGATGGTGCTGGAGTTGAAATAAGTACGGACTCCGCAGTTTAAACCGTAAGTTCATTCTAAAATACTAATTTCTTGAATTTGTTTGAAAGTCTCATGGGGTATTTAAAAATATAATTAGCGATGAAGTAATGCGGGAATGAAAAATTATTTTCGAACAGTTAACACTTATACAAATTCCTTCATTACGTTTTGTCCGATATTGTAGAGTTAAAATTTTTTACGAAATATATTAAAATTGAAAACTTGTGTAATTTTGCTGCTACTTCTAACACTGCTAAACATCCAAAGAGAGAGANACGAAATATATTAAAATTGAAAACTTGTGTAATTTTGCTGCTACTTCTAACACTGCTAAACATCCAAAGAGAGAGACAGAGAGAGAGAGCGAGAGAGAGAGAGAGAGAGAGGGCGAGAGAGAGAGAGCGAGAGCGATAATCACGAGGTTAAGTTAAAGTTTAATTTCAAAGCTTTTTAAAATAATTTATTATATAGATAAATGATCAAGTGAAGCACACGATCCCTATTCGAGAAGATAAATAAGTGAAAATTCAGTAGTGTACTTAAAATGCGTGCCTCGGATAACACAATACTTTTTAATCAGTCACGTTGGTTTAATTACAGTTAACACCGACTGCGTTACAAATGGGAGAAATTTAATTGGGCTATGGGAGAAGATAGTGAAATTTAATGTTTACACAACGATCTAACCTACTCCAACTTCTGAACGCCCACATTCGGTCAATCCAAATGTATTCGTAATAATGCATTTTTAACGTCATCTTTATTAGCAACCAAACAGATGTTTGACTAACTATTAATTCAATCTGTTAAAATATATTATGATAAAACTTTTATCTCGTTTATAGCATATCACATTGAAATGGTTATATCTCCGTTAAACTAACATACATGACGCAATCGTGTGCTACTGTAATTCTGTTAGTTGAGTTGAGAGTTTTGAGATTTGGGCGGCTCTTAACAACGAGGTCTTGAGAGCCGATGATGTGAAATGAGGTGAGAATGGTGCAGCGCCGAAATGCAAGGGCGGTGGAAACGAGAGATCCGAGAAAACGCAGCGACCAGTGGCATCGTCCGGCATGATTCCCACATGCGAAAATCCTGAGTGTGCCGGCCGGGATTGAACTCGGTTTTCCTTGGTGGGAGGCGAGCAGTCTAACCACTCAGCAACCGTGGCAGCCAGTATCGTTAGCAATATGTATGTTTATCAAGGTCAACAATCTCGACATATTTTATTTACCGTTATGGTTTAAAGCAATTTTAATTAATGAAACTGCATTTCATAATGCGATTACAACGGCCAACATTTCTGTAAATATAAATGTTTATGTCGTGGACGGTAGTACAGTTGATGACGCGACCAAATTACCACTACAAATATAACATTTTCATATTATTAAAATTACAGTCAAGATGGTTCCTAAGAAAAGCCATCGTGGCGTCTCCGTTCGCATCGGTAGAAGTTGTGCCAAAGTCACTGCTAGCGCCGGAAAACCTAATGATTCAAAGTCAAACGTCTAAGTATCATTTACATGTAAGACCGAACAACAGGTGTCAGTGATAAAGTTTATATATTTGTGGCTGAGGGTCACGTTTTTTTTTTCAGGTCAGGAACAAAATGAGTTTTGTTATGGGAGAGTTTGGCATAGGAAAAATTTCCGCCGCAAGGNAAGTCACTGCTAGCGCCGGAAAACCTAATGATTCAAAGTCACTGCTAGCGCCGGAAAACCTAATGATTCAAAGTCAAATGTCTAAGCATCATTTACATGTAAGACCGAACAACAGGTGTCAGTGATAAAGTTTATATATTTGTTGCTGAGGGTCACGTTTTTTTTTCAGGTCAGGAACAAAATGAGTTTTGTTATGGGAGAGTTTGGCATAGGAAAAATTTCCGCCGCAAGGNGTTTTTTTTTCAGGTCAGGAACAAAATGAGTTTTGTTATGGGAGAGTTTGGCATAGGAAAAATTTCCGCCGCAAGGTTCACTGCTGTTCAAACGAAGTTTTTAAGTACGCCGACATTCTATATATTTGTGTGTTGACGTTCGTGTTTGCCTCGACTTGTGATACATACTTGTTCCAAATAAAATTTTAAGTATTAACATTATTTCGTAACTATTATTCACACCCTGCAATGGTGTTTACAAAAATCAAACAGTAAGAATACAACTATGTTTGACATTGAGCGTTCGTAAGCAATCTTATTTGAATGGAAAACAGTGACGAATGTAAGTGCTAAATAAATGGAAATAAAGGTAATTAAAAGAATCTCTGTACTTTTATTCTTTCCCTTAAAGAAACTGCACAGGTAAGTCTCAAACATTATATTTTAAACCATTTCGCTTTTATTTATATAAAGTTGTTATATTTAAATTAAATNCACAGGTAAGTCTCAAACATTATATTTTAAACCATTTCGCTTTTATTTATATAAAGTTGTTATATTTAAATTAAATAATTGTGTAACCTAAAGTTTTGCTAAATACATTTTACGAAGGGATATTGAAATACATGTGAACATAATTCGTTATATTTCCTCTCTGGTACGATGAAGAATGGTTTNCACAGGTAGGTCTCAAACATTATATTTTAAACCATTTCGCTTTTATTTATATAAAGTTGTTATATTTAAATTAAATTATTGTGTAACCTAAAGTTTTGCTAAATACCTTTTACGAAGGGATATTGAAATACATGTGAACATAATTCGTTATATTTCCTCTCTGGTACGATGAAGAATGGTTTNCTTTTACGAAGGGATATTGAAATACATGTGAACATAATTCGTTATATTTCCTCTCTGGTACGATGAAGAATGGTTTTTTATTTACATAGGTTCTAGCACAATACAAATAGGGAGGTTTTACACCATCATATTTATTCAATGAAAACTTCCATTATATAATTTACTGTACTTGCATACAAAACGGAAAAATCCGGTACAGACGTGACACCAGTGCACTCTGGCGGCGAAAAATTTTAGTTGCCAAACTAAAAGGACTGAGATTCCCAACATGTTTAGAATAAACCTTAGCATCGGCAAAAAACTTTTTTACAAGATTTATTTCAAATAACCACACAAACAAAAAAATAATATATTTACACTTATTGCTTTAATTTTCGTTTGGGTGGGTCGTATGGTTGATTGCCACTCCAGTTCACCGCTTTCATAAAACACCCTTATTTCGCATACACGGGTACTACGGAGGTTAGACGCAGGGATGAAATGGCGTGACGGTTCCTTTGATGTTGGCGTACCCATTCTCTGATTGGCTGAGCGAGACTCTGGAAACGGGTTCGGTACCTGATTGACTTACTGCATGCCGTGAAAGGTTTCATATCATTTGCGCTGCCGGTTGGCGTGTAGGCTTAATTACCAGGCGCTGATTGGCGAACGGCTTTCGATCATCTTTCTGGTGACTGCCACCATTTTGCTAGCGTGAGCGGTTGGAGTTCGTGGTATAACCGGCTATTACACCTCTGTACTCTGTGGTGAAGCAATCCCATCCATCATCCATATTTGTTTTAGATATCTTCGTAATGAGAGTGTATGACCAGACATTACAAATAAAATATTGACATGGCATAGAGGACAACTTAAAATGTTTTCTGAAGGTTTTTACGGTTTCAGTTAGATTCGTATTCTCCTATGTGGCCAAAAAAATATATTAAATAATGAGGAATATTTTTATTACGTTTATGCAGTAGATGTGAAACGAGTATAGAAAAAAAAACCAATTTGCAGTTAGAAACAAGTATTAAGATTTTCCTTGTGCTTCGAAAAAATTATTTTTCAAACGTTGATTCTGAAAATTAAGTAATGGAGAATTATTCGAAAACCTAATATGGCGGGTATCTCTACATCTCAAGTACTCTGTGCTAAGGTTGACTCTCAATGAGCTAGCGACACACGGCTGAGCCCTGCATGTGGCGCAAATTAACGTTGCCTCTATAATTCCGATGAACTAGTAAACCTATTTCCAACGACACGTCCGGACTGAGGCAATTCTGGCCAGCGAAAAATTCCCACCTATTCCGAACAATATGCAAAATTGTGATCAATGAAAATTACTGCCAGTGGCAATCTGGTAACTTGTGTGTTTCAATTCTTCAGTTTACAGTATGTTTCAAAAATATTTAGTATTAATGTAATTAAAATATTTTTTATTTATTTATTATTTTTTTAATAAGTTAAATATATGTCACATTTTTTTAGCCTGTAGCTTGGCGAAGCTGTTTCAAATATTCTTTCTTAGAAGAGTGAACCACTTAGCATGTTTGAAATAGGTCATTTATTTTTATCGTTAGTACATTTTGTAGTGTATAAAGTAATTTGTTGATTCATAATTTATGGTACACTGCGTAAAAACACTTTCTTACCTANGCGTAAAAACACTTTATTACCTACAGCACATAATTTGTTACCGCAAAGAAAAAGTTCTTTAAATATGAACAACTGCAAAGTAGGCTTGCCAAAAAACGGAATACTTGTTTGATCTATATAGGCCTTCCATTGTCGTTACAGCAGTTCAGCCGACGGCTTTGTAGTAATCTAAGTTGCATTGTAAAAACAATTTGTGCTCTGAATAGAAACAGTCATTAGTAAATAAGAGAGAAGTTACAAGTCAATGTAAACTATACTCGCTAAAAAAAAAAATTGAAGAATACTACGGCTGCTCCGCAACTCGAACCCACACACTCCGTGTTATAAGCCTTATGCTCTTCACCAAATGACCACTTCGATTTGAGATGCTCCAAAGACATTTCATAGGCTTGCTATGTAAGGTTGTTACATGGGCCAGAGTGTAATGTCGCCACCTGGGAGGAGTTGAGGTTAGTTATTTGGATAACCATCTGCACTTCAGAATGACATCAAACATGTGCAGAAGGACCGTACACTTGCTTAGTTGCAGTTTCGTAACTGCACAATATATTGCTGTATGAATGCTTGCACCGGGGACAGTATTTACGTACTGAACTACAATGAATGACGGGAAATATTTAATATCTCTATAATGTTATCTGTGGTACGAAGTAACATTTCTTTACTGTGAACAAAAGCAGTTCAAAAAACGGTTATTTCTTTGCCGCAAATGTAGGTCATGTTGCCGAAAACAAAAACGTATAAAGAAAACCTGCTTTCTTCTTCTACCACATAGTGAAGTCTTACACCATTTACAAAGTTATCATTGCAATGGCCCTTATAACTTTATTCATGTGTCGGTCAAGGAAAACTGTGAAATTAATAGAAAAGTACATATTTTACAAAATTTACGGATGATGTAACATTTAAAAACCGAAAGTAAAATAAATAAATAAAGTTTTTATAAATGTTAACTTTACAGTTTTAATTCAACGTTGAGACTATAGTCCTACTTTCCGTCGGTCATTGCCAACTTTTCTGGACGCATGCAGGTTTGTGAACCCGTTAAAAAATTACCTACGTAAGAGCAGTGACATTTTTCAAAAGTTGATTTCAAAAGTGCTCGGTTAACCATGAACATCCTTCAGTAGTCAGGCTGTAGTCCATTCATGGTTACTTCCAAATTTTCTGAAGCCCCTGCTGAAATTTTACTTACAGGGAATAATATTGGTAATATCTAGTAAAATAAATTTTGATGTGGAAAATATAAATACATCGAGTGCACACGAACGCGGTGCGATGAACATTTGGTGTAATTTTCTAAACTTCTGGGATACACAATATGCAAAAAAGAAAAAAACTAAAAAGGTGTTTGAAAATTTTGTTATTACACTGTGCCAGTTATAATAATAATTGTAATATTACCGCGAGATATTTCAAATTTAATGACAAATGAAAATTCTTTTCTTCTCTAGTATTTGTAACGTACTGGAATAAAATTCACGGGAAATGTATTTTCACTCTGACTTAATAGAGTAATACATTGTAAATAATCTGTCCGGTGCAGACAAATTAGCAATATATAATCAAAAACCAGATGTAATATTATTGAAGAAATAAGAAATATGTGATTACAATGCAACGATTTGCTGAATTTCATTTTAGAATACATTATAAAACCCTGTCAGTATAGAGTCTCCTATAGCTTGATTAAACGCAGAAAGTTTTTTTTTTCTTTCGAATATGGTTTACTTAATGAGAATATTTATAAATGTTGTGCTACATACAAAACGTACCCGGGGTATTCCATGTACAGACAGAATGAGAATGTTTAGTGACCTTAAAAGCATCAAGCGTNACAGCACATAATTTGTTACCGCAAAGAAAAAGTTCTTTAAATATGAACAACTGCAAAGTAGGCTTGCCAAAAAACGTAATACTTGTTTGATCTATATAGGCCTTTCATTGTCGTTACAGCAGTTCAGCCGACGGCTTTGTAGTAATCTAAGTTTCATTGTAAAAAAAATTTGTGCTCTGAATAGAAACCGTTATTAGTAAATAACAGAAGTTATAAGTCAATGTAAACTATACTCGCTAAAAAAAATAGAAGAATACTACGGTAGCTCCGCAACTCGAACCCACACACTCCGTGTTATAAGCCTTATGCTCTTCACCAAATGACCACTTCGATTTGAGATGCTCCAAAGACATTTCATAGGCTTGCTATGTAAGGTTGTTACATGGGCCAGAGTGTAATGTCGCCACCTGGGAGGAGTTGAGGTTAGTTATTTGGATAACCATCTGCACTTCAGAATGACATCAAACATGTGCAGAAGGACCGTACACTTGCTTAGTTGCTGTTTCGTAACTGCAGAATATATTGCTGTATGAATGCTTGCACCGGGGACAGTATTTACGTACTGAACTACAATGAATGACGGGAAATATTTAATATCTCTATAATGTTATCTGTGGTACGAAGTAACATTTCTTTACTCTGAACAAAAGCAGTTCAAAAAACGGTTATTTCTTTGCCGCAAATGTAGGTCATGTTGCCGAAAACAAAAACCTGTAAAGAAAACCTGCTGTCTTCTTCTACCACATAGTGAAGTCTTACACCATTTATGAAGTTAACATTGCAATGGCCCTTATAACTTTATTCATGTGTCGGTCAAGGAAAACTGTGAAATTAATAGAAAAGTACATATTTTACAAAATTTACTGATGATGTAACATTTAAAAACCGAAAGTAAAATAAATAAATTAAGTTTTTATAAATGTTAACTTTACAGTTTTAATTCAACGTTGAGACTGTAGTCCTACTTTCCGTCGGTCATTACCAACTTTTCTGGACGCATGCAGGTTTGTGAACCCGTTAAAAAATTACCTACGTAAGAGCAGTGACATTTTTCAAAAGTTGATTTCAAAAGTGCTCAGTTAACCATGAACATCCTTCAGTAGTCAGGCTGTAGTCCATTCGTGGTTACTTCCAAATTTTCTGAAGCCCCTGCTGAAATTTTACTTACAGGGAATAATATTGGTAATATCTAGTAAAATAAATTTTGATGTGGAAAATATAAATACATCGAGTGCACACGAACGCGGTGCGATGAACATTTGGTGTAATTTTCTAAACTTCTGGGATACAAAATATGCTAAAAAGAAAAAAACTAAAAAGGTGTTTGAAATTTTTTTTATTACACTGTGCCAGTTATAATCATAATTGTAATATTACCGCGAGATATTTCAATTGTAATGACAAATGAAAATTCTTTTCTTCTCTAGTATTTGTAACGTACTGGAATAAAATTCACGGGAAAAGTATTTTCACTCTGACTTAATAGAGTAATACATTGTAAATAAACGGTCCGGTGCAGACAAATTAGCAATATATAATCAAAAACCAGATGTAATATTATTGAAGAAATAAGAAATATGTGATTACAATGCAACGATTTGCTGAATTTAATTTTAGAATTCATTATAAAACCCTGTCAGTATAGTGTCTCCTATAGCTTGATTAAACGCAGAAAGTTTTTTTTTTTCGAATATGGTTTACTTAATGAGAATATTTATAAATTTTATGCTGCATACAAAACGTACCCGGGGTATTCCATGTACAGACAGAATGAGAATGTTTAGTGACCTTAAAAGCATCAAGCGTTATCATTATAGTTCAAAGCAGTACGTCGCCTTTCTTGTAAAAAAAAAAAAAATATGGTGGTGGGAGGGTGTATGACGTCATCCCTTGAGCCAATCGCTACCCCCTTCTCCATCAGTTTTTTTACTCTCTCCTCCCATTGTTCCCTGGCTCTGTTCGGAGTACGTCAGTCTCCAACCACGAACGGGGACACCCAATCAAAGTGGCTTATATTCTGCATAAGGCCTACACAGAGCTTCAGTGTTTCGATACGCCGCGTAACAAAGTGGACGAGAAGCGGCAGCGACTCGTAGCTTCGAACCACCTTTCGTTAAAACGGAAAAGGGAAATTGCAAATTGTTAAATATTTTTTTTTTGTGTGTTCATTATTCGAAATATTTTTTTTCTGTTAAACGTAACTTAACGGTAGGATAAATAATTTATATGCCTAATAGAATAGTCGAACAGCGTAGTAACAGACTACGTCACGGTAATATGTTACGTAACACTCCACGATGTAGTGTCACTACGAAAAAGTATCATAGGCACGGTTACACTGCTTGAGTGTATTAACCGACAAAAGTTTTTTAAAAAAGGTTTAAAAACTGCACAAGAACGAGCAGGCGGGAGTTTGAACGTGTTTTAAACATGACAGAAATGGAATAAACAGTTCACTGTAGCCCAGAGGAATCTTGAGAATGGCTATCTCAACACTTTCNCCTCTCCTCCCATTGTTCCCTGGCTCTGTTCGGAGTACGTCAGTCTCCAACCACGAACGGGGACACCCAATCAAAGGGGCTTATATTCTGCATAAGGCCTACACAGAGCTTCAGTGTTTCGATACGCCGCGTAACAATGTGGACGAGAAGCGGCAGCGACTCGTAGCTTCGAACCTCCTTTCGTTAAAACGGAAAAGGGAAATTGCAAATTGTTAAATATTTTTTTTTTTGTGTGTTCATTATTCGAAATTTTTTTTTTCTGTTAAACGTAACTTAACGGTAGGATAAATAATTTATATGCCTAATAGAATAGTCGAACAGCGTAGTTACAGACTACGTCATGGTAATATGTTACGTAACACACCGNTAGAATAGTCGAACAGCGTAGTTACAGACTACGTCATGGTAATATGTTACGTAACACTCCACGATGTAGTGTCACTACGAAAAAGTATCATAGGCACGGTTACACTGCTTGAGTGTATTAACCGACAAAAGTTTTTTAAAAAAGGTTTAAAAATTGCACAAGAACGAGCAGGCGGGAGTTTGAACGTGTTGTAAACATGACAGAAATGGAATAAACAGTTCACTGTAGCCCAGAGGAATCTTGAGAATGGCTATCTCAACACTTTCNGTAAACATGACAGAAATGGAATAAACAGTTCACTGTAGCCCAGAGGAATCTTGAGAATGGCTATCTCAACACTTTCGTACGGATCGAAGGTCTTCCACGAGAAGTGTCTGGTTGAGAACACTGAGTTATGTAATTGAGCAGTAGCTTATTTTCTCAAACACAGTTTGCAACTATGGCATTGGCTGATATCTCCAAAATAAACGAAAATTTAACTAAAATCTTAAAATAAAAAAAAATTAAAAAAAATCCCCTGCCCATGAGTTCCTAGTGACTTCGGAAAGGTGAAAAGGAATCAAGGAGGGAAACCAATATATATAAAGATGTGTACTTTATGTATATTTAGTAATAATGGAGATAAACAATAAAGTAAGATAGTAATGATTAAACCGGTATAACAAAAAAATGTGTACACACAAAATCTCTCTTGTCCACCATTTTGTAAAATAGTATCACTTGACAAATTAAAATTATGTGATCTCCGAAAAAACCACCGATTTCTACCAAATTTGGCAAACAATCAGGACTATGGCAGGTTATGTAAACTGATAAATTTTGTGGTCAGGCACACACATTTTTAAAATGGTGGCCATGAACACATTCTAATAATTTATCTACGAAACTGCAAAACACATTTCAATTTAACTTTGTATGCTGACAGTTCCATATCTCCGCCATTTTGTAAGATAGCCCTACATGAAATAATACGTATTTTTTAAGTCGTATGTCTAGCGAAAATCAACCAATTTCTTTCAATTTTGGTGGAAACATTATATTGTGGTAGGCTATAATAATTTATCCGTTTTAAGTATGTAAGAAAGTCTCATATTTTCTGAATCACACACATACAAAGATTTTAACTTAGTGTATACATTGCGAACATCGTGTAAAGAGCTTCTTTTTAAGCAATTTTTTTTTAAGATAGCCCCCTTTAAGAAAATTCTGTTTTTATGCCATATCTCGGAGACCATTCAACCGATTTCCATCAATTATTTCACACAAGTATCGTTATGGTAAGCCATGTAAACTTATGTGTTTTAGTGGCTCAGATAATTATTTTCAAAATGATCGCCTAGTAAATATTTTAGGTTAGTGAACCCGATCATTCAAAACATTACACTGAATACATCCGAAGTTGATGCTCCAAATCATACCTCTGAGATGCAGTTAATTGCAGGCTAGCTTAATTTTACGAGTTTTTCTGAATTCGAATCCCGGGAATGTCACTCGTGTATTTTAATTGTCATTGTACTTTTTCTCATATTTCTGGTTTCATCTATAATGATATTTCTGCCAATGAGACGTCATCGCCTATCTACCATCAAAGCTTCCAAGAACTTCACAAAAAATATTTGCACCTATGTAGACGAAAGTAGGNACGTCATCGCCTATCTACCATCAAAGCTTCCAAGAACTTCACAAAAAATATTTGCACCTATGTAGACGAAAGTAGGCTCATTAGTTATCAGCAACTTGTTATTTTTATTTTCAGCTAAATAAAAGATACATTGTAAAATTGAGGATATATTAAAACCCGATATGTCCATTTTATTTTTTTGTGAAATATCACAATGATTCAAAAAATGTACGTTGCTTTGTACAATTCTGTGTTACTGAGTTCTGTCTCGCTGAACCAAGCTTTCATAATAATGAAACAACATACGAAAATAAGCATACAAACCAGAGCACGTCAACGAATTACTGCGATGACAAAATTAAGACAAAAAATTTAACGCTGAAGAAATTGAAATAAAATTACGATAGGAATCCTGGGAAAAATAATTTGGATCTCCCCTATGAAGTTTAATACCTAATACGTAACAGTAGACACACAAATTCCGAGAAAGACTTTAATGAATTCCATAATTTTACCCGATTTATTACACAGGACTTCCGTAAACGTTCTAAACGTTCCATTAATAAGCTAATTTTATTTTCTTCATCTCTTTTACGTGTTCGTTTGAAATAAAATGTGGTTAAATACAATTATATTTTATGGAGTGTAAATGAAATAAAATTTGGTCCCCCTAGTTTTGGATAAAAAATAAATACGGGACTAGCAGGCTACCTAATAAGCTTATAACTGCACTATTAAGCCCTTATCAGTGATATCTTTCAGTGAAATAACATTAGAAGAAATTCAGTTGATATGCTACTGCCAACTGGCGATTGAAGCAAATAAACTGTCTAAAGAGTGGCAGTGTAATTAACGCCATTAAATTAAAATCACAAATAAATAAGTGAAATTCAGCCATCATAATAATTAGTTATCTGACACTGATTACCATTCATACAATTGTCACTGGTTGTCACTGTTTTGGCTCAATTATCACTGTTTCAAGTTTAGAGTGTAAGAAAAGTTCACCTAAAAAATGTCCACCGTCTATAACAGGGTTTAAAGTAGCTTTGTTTGATAGAGGTAGCTGAACTTTTGGCGCTTTAATTGTAACGTTTTGTTAAAGGTAAGGTGAAGGCCCTGATTAATACAGGATTCATCATTTCTCGTTTATAGCGGCGACGAACGCTCTTATTGTCTTGGGGACATTCCTTACTGTAGGGACAGAGATCCCGTATTTTTATTTCGGTCCATACGGAATTACTTCCATTTTTTTTTATTTCACAATTTGCGAACTACTTTTACATATATTAACGGCACATCTTCGTAAAAAATATTGTTAATTCACAAGATCACTATGTTGTGTAAAGTGCAGAGGCTAATTACTTTCTTACAAGTGCGCATGAGCAAGAGAGTTTGTAGTAACGTGAAAGCCACGTGTGACATAAAAGTTGCTGCTGCACAGCGACCATTATCTACCGAATGCCACCGTTGGGAGCTCGCGATTCTTCAAATAAAAACACAGTGAAAAGGAAATGAGAGAGAGGGGGTGGAAAGGGAGGAGTTCAATGTTGACGGGTGTTAAAGGGAGGAGTTCAATGTTGACGGGTGTTAAAGGGAGGAGTTCAATGTTGACGGGTGTTAAAGGGAGGAGCTCAATGTTGACGGTTGTTAAAGGGAGGAGTTCAATGTTGACTGGTGTTAAAGGGAGGAGTTAAATGTTGACGGGGGTTAAAGGGAGGAGTTAAATGTTGACGGGGGTTAAAGGGAGGAGNGGAGGAGCTCAATGTTGACGGTTGTTAAAGGGAGGAGTTCAATGTTGACTGGTGTTAAAGGGAGGAGTTAAATGTTGACGGGTGTTAAAAGGAGGAGTTAAATATTGACGGGTGTTAAAGGGAGGAGTTAAATATTGACGGGTGTTAAAGGGAGGAGTTCAATGTTGACGGGTGTTAAAGGGAGGAGTTCAATGTTGACGGGTGTTAAAGGGAGGAGTTCAATGTTGACGGGTGTTAAAGGGAGGAGTTCAATGTTGACGGGTGTTAAAGGGAGGAGCTCAATGTTGACGGTTGTTAAAGGGAGGAGTTCAATGTTGACTGGTGTTAAAGGGAGGAGTTAAATGTTGACGGGGGTTAAAGGGAGGAGTTAAATGTTGACGGGGGTTAAAGGGAGGAGTTCAATTTTGACGGGTGTTAAAGGGAGGAGTTAAATGTTGACGGGTGTTAAAGGGAGGAGTTAAATGTTGACGGGTGTTAAAGGGAGGAGTTAAATGTTGACGGGTGTTAAAGGGAGGAGTTAAATGTTGACGGGGGTTAAAGGGAGGAGTTAAATGTTGACGGGGGTTAAAGGGAGGAGTTCAATTTTGACGGGTGTTAAAGGGAGGAGTTAAATGTTGACGGGTGTTAAAGGGAGGAGTTAAATGTTGACGGGTGTTAAAGGGAGGAGTTAAATGTTGACGGGTGTTAAAGGGAGGAGTTCAATGTTGACGAGTGTTAAAAACGAAGTAAATACAAAGCAGCGGTGTTTAAAANGAGTTACATGTTGACGAGTGTTAAAAACGAAGTAAATACAAAGCAGCAATGTTTAAATATTATTAAAATTATGGGGATAGGGTAACCGGAACAACCCGGATAAATCCACATCCTATCGTTACATGCGAAAATCGGACGTTACCCAGCCGGGAATCGAATGTTCGCAGTGTTGGAAGGCGAATGGCATGACCACTACACGACTGGGGTCCTGATAAGCTGATGAAATATTTTTATACCAATCTAAACTAATATCTATGACACAAATTTGTCCACCGTGACACGTGTAGTAACTACACACTCAATTGAAGTATGGTTTTCCATTTACATTTCACTAAGTAATATAGCTCACTTGTGTCAGAAATTGTTACTTAATTGGGTTTCAAACTTCTGGCAATGTTCCCAAAGAATAATGTTTTCAGAATTATGAAATTATGATTGTGATTTCATCTGCCATCAAGTAGGTATTTTTTTATGTAAATGAGCTTTCGGTTACATGTTTCAATTGAGAATTATTTCAACTTTATTGAATGAGAGTGTGAAATTAAATTTCCGCAAATTGAAATTGTTTGTAATGTNCAATTGAGAATTATTTCAACTTTATTGAATGAGAGTGTGAAATTAAATTTCCGCAAATTGAAATTGTTTGTAATGTCAATTATTCAACAATTTTCAATGTAGAGCTGATTTCGTAAACATGCTAATAGCGTAACTAATAAGCATATTTATTTTAATATATATGAATCCTAAATTTCAATCCTCGAATAGTGGTGTCTGTTACAAAAGGATTAGGTTTTACACAACTAAAAACTCATGATTTACTCTTGAATAAAACTTTAATCCATGAGCCTGTTTAGGAGATCATAAAATCGCAAAACAGTGGGTAAAAGAGGGATATACTGAATCTAAAATTAATGACCTCGGACATTAGCAAAAGAGATATAGCAGTATGTGAGCTGTTGTATTAGATTTTTTATTACTGAACCTTTGATTGCTGCCCACGTGTTTGATACTGATTCCTTGTGGTTCCGCGATTAATTGTGCCAACACAAGAGGGTTCGGAGTGGAGAACTACTTTGACGATAAACGAGATGAAAGCGCAATTATGCTTCTTGTCGTGATTCGAGCTACTCGGAGCATGCCAATTGAGAGCTCTGTTATCGGCTGGCCACATCAAAGTTATCGTCAGCTAACCGCAACTGCTCGAGCAAAATACCTCCGCACGGCTGAAAAGAGAAGCGGAGATAATGGCATGCACAGCCAGCAAGTTTCACGAGAGGGAAGCAAATCTTACAGTCACTGATATTAAGGGTTGTTTTCAATAGCCTCCAGTTTGTCCCTGACTACTGAAACTCTTCCGTAATATGGAGTGTGGATAAGATACGGTTCCGTAAACATAATTATTTTTACTTTTATTGAGATATACACGAAAATTGTAACTAAGTATTAATTAAACACGAAATAACTGCTATAATTAAAATAAAATATCATTTATCCTGCTTTAAAAACTAATATACTGATGTCTTAGCTAGTTAAAAGTTAGATTTCATAATTGAAATATTAGCTTATGTAAAACCAAATTTTGCAATTATCGAGTAGATTATTCTTAAAATAGTTGTAATATTTCCAGGGAAGTCTGTAGTCATAAAAACAAAAGTTGTTTTTTTTTTGCAGTGCTATATTTGACATTGCCAAATTTTCTGAGTTATTGCATTTTAAATAATTAATTTACGCAGTTGGAAAAATTCATTATTTTCCAACAACTGTTTAGCAAAATTTCTCCTGAGAACAATAATATAGTTTCACATGGCTACATTTAATATAAGCCAATTACGCGCATGTAACCAAATATAACATTACATTCAAAGCAACTTTTTATTTCAACTAATGAACCAAGTATAATAACATAAATTTGATTTTATTTACGAACAATAAATTATGTTGTCAATTGCTAAAATGTTTATTATTGGTTTTTCGTTTATCTACACTACTCGCCATTAAAATTGTAGCACCAAATAAGAAGAAACAGAAAGACCCTGCATAGAAGGTGCATAGAGCAGGATAGGGCAGTGACGTGAGGAGATGTTTAGGGTGACATTAGGACTCAAACTACATTTTTATCGCGACTCGGTAGCACAAAAAATGGTTATATTATAATAATATTATATCAGTTGACCGATTACGATTTCCTACAGAATACTGAGATATGCACTGAATGTCAGTACAAAACCCTATTCGGCTTGTGTTTCAATTACTCTTTTGCAGAGTTTTTTGAATACAGAAAATCTGTGATGTCAAAACGGATGACAATTACGGGTAAAAATAATGATTAAAATATTTGGTTATAAAGTGGTAAAATGTTTGTTTACCCAATAACTTACGTTTCAAAATAAAATGAATTCGAATTTAGTAATTTCTAAGGTAANAAAATGAATTCGAATTTAGTAATTTCTAAGGTAAATAAATAATCTAACATGTTTATTTACATTGCTGTTTATGTCAAATGTATAACTTTTTGTCGTAGTGGCTACCCTGACAAAACGAAAGGAACTTGGTATTTTTCAACAATTAATTATCTTTGAGTTTATTTTTGCTGCGAAAAGACATTCCTCTACCTAACTAATCTCATATATATGTCTGCAACACTTCCGTATGGCTACGTATTACCCACATGTAATNGACATTCCTCTACCTAACTAATCTCATATATATGTCTGCAACACTTCCGTATGGCTACGTATTACCCACATGTAATATAGAAGGGGTTAATGTTGCTGAATAAATCTTTACATCCCCAAATATATATTCTTCTGTTTGGAACCCAAAGCGAACAGAAATAATAACGTATGCATATCACAAACAGCTGTTACGACTTTCTAGCTAATAATTCCAACGTTACGTCATATCTGATTGCCTTTGAGATTATTNAATCACAAACAGCTGTTACGACTTTCTAGCTAATAATTCCAACGTTACGTCATATCTGATTGCCTTTGAGATTATTTCTCTTTTAAAGTAATTTATATGCGTTTCCTATTTCCGCCTCACTCGGTCAATGATACTTGTGAATATCGCACGTCAACTCCGACGTTGGCGTAACAAAACAAGCGCTCGTGCTCGCATCCATCATGCGATTACCACCGCTGCGGTGTCATCGACCTCCGAAATTTACGGAACAACAACGAAACACGAGGCTTTCATACCCAAACAGCACCAGAGCGTGGTACAGACGGAGAAAATCACTTCTCCACAAACTGAATCTTGCGATATTTAATATCGGTAATCAGCCTACATGACATTTGCCAGCCACTTGCTATACATAAATACGTATTTAATACCTAGCCTCCCCGCCTCTTGCCAGCGCAAACGTAAATGAAATGGAACAAAGAGTGAGTGAAGAGTGATGAGATTTGGGCGGCTCTTAACAGCGAGGTCTTGAGAGCCTATGAGGGTGATCAAGGTGAGTATGGAGCAGCGTCAGAAGGAAAGAGCGGGGGGAAACGGGAGATCCCCAAGAAAACCCGCCGACCAGCGCCATCGTCCGGCACGATTCCCAGATGCGAAAATCCAGGAATGACCGGCAGGGGATTGAACCCGTTTAGCCTTGTCGTGAGGCGAGCAGGCTAACCGCTCAGACATTAAACCGCAGCCCCTTGAAACGAAATCCTTATGTTAACCTACGGAAGTGTGTATGCGCACACATGTTCCAAATTGCCGTCCAAATCACGAACAAAATGACATGGTCGAAGCTGGCATTCAATCTGGTCGCTCAAACGTTCCTTGGTGACTATAATTCGGTGTCCGGACGGTTAACGAAGCTTTTGAAACATGACACACACACACACCAAAGGAAAAAGTTTAGTTGAGAATGCAAGGGAGGGTTTTCTTGCCATAAAGTGGCTCCGGGACACACAGCCGGGACAGGCAGCTAACGGCGCTTTATCGACGTACCAATGTGCGTTCTGTGACACTCCTTCCACTGTCAGTGACGAATGATGACACATGAGATGGCTCCTCGGATTGCCATGGCAGAAGTTAAGGACGCATGCTACTGTAAAGTGAGTCAGGAATTGTAATGTTCATCTGCGGTCCTCCGAAACCTGGTACTGGGTTCATAAATTTCCAAAGAAAAACGTGATCCTTGGCTAAACACAAAAAAAANGCGGTCCTCCGAAACCTGGTACTGGGTTCATAAATTTCCAAAGAAAAACGTGATCCTTGGCTAAACACAAAAAAAATACAGTATAGTCTGTAGTGAAGACATCCGAAAATGGTCACAAGAAACTGTACAAGAAAAGGGCATTCACTTGGACATGGAAAGTATTATGACAGATAAAGTTCTCAACAAGATCTGGAACGAGTTTGCCACTCAAATTGGCAGAAGGCTTGAAGACTTCGATGAGTGGCAAATAGAAAAAATTTCTGATGACCCATAATGGGATATTCAGGTAAAGGCTTTACAAAAAGTAAGTCAGAATATCCCAGATTGGCGAGGAGGACAGGTTTTCAAAATGAGAGAACCGGTAGAATACCGAGTAACGGCACTAAGGAAAGTTAATGGCCCGAAGAGACCAATNAGAATACCGAGTAACGGCACTAAGGAAAGTTAATGGCCCGAAGAGACCAATAGGAGAAAGTGCCGTGCACTGTCTTACTCATCCGAGTACAGTTGCAGTGCGGGAGGATGGAGGGTGTGCTGGCCTTCGGGCCTTAAAAAAAACCTGTAGTGTTCCAAGTTGATATCTGTTGACACTGCTCTAAACAAAGGCTTCTACGTTAAATAGATGATTGCAGAACGTGGAATAGTCGACGAGATTACAGATTTTTACAAAGCTGCGCGTCTGGAAATATTTTCCGGTGGGAATACAATGATCTGCTGAACCTGCCAAGTGTCGCTGGATGGTGCACAAGCAAGCCGCCGACTCTGTTCGCGCCCGCCTGAACATCGAATGGCCCTCTTTCGTGACAGTTAATTAGGATCGTCGAGAAATGGCACGTCTTGTGCGGGCACCTTTGTATGTCCGTTGCTCCCAAAATCGTCTGAGTTTGAAGTCCGGCGTCCCAAGTGACGGGAATCTCAATGCGCCATAGACCCTGCTTCTCACGACTTGTGTTCCAATCTCTCTCGACCTTCTTGTATTGTTCGTGCGGCTGTTTCGTACGCCTTTCCGGAACGCTATTACTCGATCACCACGCCTGGCAAGCATCGCCCTTTCCTCATCATATGCGTTGGTCTGAGGAAAACAACACACGAAGCGCGATAGTAGCAACCTCGTGCGACATATATGAAAGTGTTATGGCACGAAATATTAACTATTTGCACATGATCCATGCATGTTTCCACTTAGTAAGGTTCACGAGCACCACATTATTTTTAATGGGTGTACCAATTTTTGTGTCAGTAAGTTACACTTACTGCAAGAAATTGATATATCTTTATATATATTTACATATATATAGAACCATAATATATAGAACCATAATAATTATATTAATGGAACCGTATCTTAACCATAATAATATTTATAACTGTTGCCAGAAAGTGAATAGAAAACGCAATAAACCACGATCGAGCCTACGAATTATCGATTAAGTCGTTACATCACATAACAAAAAACAATACTTGCTAGAAAAAGAATAACAGTAGCTATGTTTTACCTGTTCTAAGACTGAAGTTGTGCTTCCTTACTCCGCCTGGTATGACAGTGTGCCTCGTGAAATGATCGGAAGTAGGCCGTCAAGCTGTTTACGCCGTGTCGCAGCACATTTAGGGTTTACAGACGTCCGACCAAAGGAGGAATTTTTTTGCGCTCGGCCGTATTTTTCGTAATGATCGAAAATGTATGGCTATTTTCACCTGATATAAACAGTACTCATCTACTAATAATTTTTATATTATCAGTTATTTTTGCAAGAAAACTTGTAATAGCGTATCTGTCAGCATTCCCTTGGTTATCCACATCAAAAGTTTATATTCTTTAAGGAGCCCTGTAAATTACGATGATTCATGTAAATACGTAATTTTAAATTACAAATTAAATTTTTAAATTTTTTAGATTTTTTTTCAACGTTATTGAGATTAAGTTATATGCGGAAAAATGTAGGGTTTTGGTTTTCCAGTGAAGATCATTTTCAGTGCTGATAAAACTGGGTTGTACTTATTTTCAAACAATATGTCGTCCCTTCCCAAAGTGAGTGTCCTTCTTTTTTACTCCGAGTGCCTGGCAATGCTACACCGGCCCAGCGCCTGCGCGTCGGTGAAGGCGATGTCAATCGAGCGCGGAAACCACGGGCCGTCGAGCAAGCATAGGGCGGCCATTGTGGCCGGCTGGAGTCTGCAGCGGGTACAATGACTGTGCGGGTCGCTCCACATGCGAGGCCTGGCCGTTTGCAGCGGTGACCAGGCGTGCGTGCGCTGCCGAGGACCCGCCACAGTGGCGCTGCCTCTCGTCGCCTTGACAAAGCTCTGCTCCGCGCTGCCGGGTCTCAGGAAGTACCTGGTCCATGGATGTATAGGTTGTTCCCGGTAAAGCGAGCACGTTTGAGGCCCTAGTTCCTCTTTTCATATCAGCCTTTTTCTTTATCCTTCCACCACTTTTCAAAATAAATATTGCCATGTAAGTAGCGAACAGTGTACGTAAATGATTACCGAACCTCAAAGTTTCCATCTAAAGTACTGGCATAGGCGTGCGTATGCAAATAACAGAGGTATGGAACCAATCAGAGTAACGTGATGCGGGTCGGCAGCTAGATCGGTTACTGCTGCTACAATTACAGGTCATCAAGATATAAGTGTGTTTGAACGTGGTGTTATAGTCGGCGCACGAGAGATCGGACATAGTATCTCCGAGGCAGCGATAACATTTTGGATGTTCGCGTACGACCATTTCACGAGTGTACCGTGAATATCGGGAATCCAGTAGAACATCAAATCTTCGACATCTCTGCGGCCGTTAAAAAGATCGTGAAAGAACGGTGACAAACGACGACTGACGAGAATCATTAAACGTGACAGACGTGCAACCCTTTGTCAAATTGGCGCAGATTGGATTTGTGGACTACCCAGCAGGATTCTTGGTGTGAATTGCCTCCTGCTTACCTTCAGACATTAGTCGAGTCCATGCCACGTCGTCTTGCGGCACTTCTGCGTGATCAGTAAGTTGTAAGGGGGGGGGTTCTGCACGATATTAGGCAGGTGTACCAGTTTTTTTTGGCTATTCAGTGAATTTATTGACCATTATTCCTAATGAGAGCGCTTCAAAAGTGCTTACTTGACCATGAATAGCCTTTAAACCCGTATTATTCTCACGCTCGAACTGTCTACACGCACTGTAAGGCCTCCTTCGGGTGGAGAGTGTGTGGGAGGAGAATTTGCCCGCGTGACCGGCGCGGGCGGTGCTGACTTCCACACGAGCAGCCCGGTATAGTTCATTCGCGGTTACTTCACACTTTTCCGAAGCAATTCTAATGTACTACTGTCAATATATATTCATCCACCTCGTATGTATGGTAAACAAACTTCATGGTTCCACTGTTCATTTGATTGGTCAATGAAGGTTGTAGGTTCTTTGGTTTTGATATTATAGACCTTCAAATTTGGGGTACTCTTTTATACTCATCCTGTACATCCACAAGTAATGGTTAATTTAAATGAGGACAAGCGTAGGTAACAAGTAACTTAATGCAGATAGGAGTAATGCATGAAACATGCGAACGTAGTACCTATTTATTAATGGCCGCATTTAAATCAACTGTTTGAATTGCCGTCCCCCAACTTAACTACACGAATGACCACAGCGGATCAGGTTGGGCTGGATCCGTGCATAAATGTCTGGTATGGCACGTAAAGAATCAAATGTGGCTATCACACGCGCGATGAGATCTTCCCCACTAGCCACAGACGTCTCATAAACCAGGGAGTTGACACGACCCCATAAAATAAAGTCCATCAGAGCAAGGTCTGGAGATCGGGCCGGCCAATGGATGAGCCCATCTCTGCCAATACAGCTGCCTGGAAATGTGACGTCATGGAGGCGGCGTACGGCAGCAGGAAAATGTGGTCGTTCCTCATCGTGCTGAGAATACATGGTGTGGTAAATGGAAAGAGTTACATTTTACAGCGACTCCGGCAATACCTCCTGCAGGATCGTAACGTCGCGGGCTCCGTTGAAGCGGTCGAGTAGCAAATAAGGCCCCAACAGGTGGTTGTAGACAATTCCGGCCCACATGTTGACACTGTGGCGCACATGGTTGCCGTACGCCGCCATCATGACGTCACATTTCAAGGCAGCTGTATTGGCAGAGGCGGGCTCATCCATTGGCCGGCCCGATCTCCAGACCTTCCTCTGCTGGCTTTCATTTTATGGGGTAGTGTCAACTTCCTGGTTTATGAGATGTCTGTGGCTATCACACGCGCGATGAGATCTTCTGCGAAGAGCAGAGTCGATGCGAAGTTTGGACGCACATCGTCTTCTTTGAAGAACCATTCGCAGAATGTGACACGTGGCACGTAATCACGTTCGTCAAGGACGTGGACCATCCTTGCGTGGTCGGGGTGCAACACAGTTCTCGTGCAGAACTCGCACGATCGTTGAACGGCTCACGCCCATGCCGCGTCCGACACATCCCGTGAGCTAACAGACGGTTCCCGCCGCGCACAGCGAAGCACGTCCTCGTTAAATGCCATCGTCCTCCTCGTCCGTGGTGCTCCGGAATTCGTCCTCGTCACTATCCTCGAGCCTTCGTCCCGCATTCTCCGGCTGAGCCGTACAAACGTCGCGCGGGAGTGTGGACGACGCGCTGGATAGAGCAGTCGGCACAGCTCCACTGCTTGCCTTGCAATCGTGTAGGCTGCTCCACGCACGAGGTGCATGTCCGCTAGCTCAGCTCGCGTGAGGTGTTCCATGCTTCCACAACCCGCTGCAGGCATTTACCAGCCTGCCAGCAGCCACGGCCATCTCCACGCAAGCACTATTTACATCCTCGCCTGTTTTCTCCGCCATGCGCGTGGCGGAGGTGGCAGACGTGTTGCCTACAACCGCAGGCTACACCGCACCCAACAAATTTTGATTGGCGTTTTCTCGAAAACGGTTCACCGGGGCGAGTTCGGGTAAGAGGACCTTTTGTCTTCATTGTGCTATGGTGGGTCATGACGTGCCTCGTATTTTATTTACCGCCTAGTGTTCCAAAATTCCCTGCTGAAAGAGTGCGATTGCTTCTGCTTTCGCGATGAAGGGGATAGATTTGACCAACGAAATTTACACAGATCCATGAACTCCGATTTGTTAAACACAATTCTAATTTTGGTTGCGCCATCGCAAGTAGTCCCTGCAACATCTGCATTTATGCGTTTCAAAATTCGATTTTCAACACCGCGTATCTACCTTAATATTCACCGAATTATAGTGTTGTCAATGTTGCCTCGCCTTATTTTCAGCAATGAATCACCTCCTGGAGTTTGGCTCATAAATTCTGGTTCAAATTGTGTACGTGCCCCATCCAAACATTTAACTATTAACTTTATTTGGTAACTACTATTAACGCCTTACAATTGTGTTTACAAGAGAAACAGTACAAATACTACTGTTTTAGGCATTCAGCGTTCATATGAAAGTTTATTTCAATGGAAAAAAATTAGGACATCAAGCGCGAAATAAGTAGAGCTATCACCAAAAGGTGTTGTTTTCTCATTTTCGATACCATAAAAATGCTCAGGATAGCTCTTAAAGGACATTTTTAAAAATTTAATTTGTTTTCGATTTTGTTGTTATTTTTTTTTTAATGAAGGAACTGTGCAAGACAACGTTTTCTTAAATCCAGTTTACAAAAGAATTTTAAACAACATGTGAACATACTCCAAGTTATATCCATACTGGTTTGAAGAACAAAGTTTATTATTTGCATAGGTTCTAACAAAATAAAAATCAAAAGATTTTACACAAACAAATTTATTTTATGAAGCTTTCAATTATCCTATTTACACACATACAAAAAATATATGTTATACTTACGACACAAGTGGAAACTTTCGGCAAAAATTTTAAGTAGCCAAACTAAAAGCATTCAACTTCCCAACCTAAGTACAAAATACCTTAACGAAGTCTAGAAAATTACATGAAAGGGACAACGCAGCGCATTAGTGCGCTTTCAGTGTAATGACATTTTGCATGAGAACTATTTCTTACTAGGCAATACAAAACACCTGTTTTCTCACTTTTTTTATTTCGTGTTAATTTTAAATTGAGCATTATAATTTATAAATTGTATATAATAAAAAAGTACATTAAAAAATACGTTTTTGTTGACATAAGTATGAAACGCTTGTGAAACGTGACATATTTAGGAAATAATCAAACACGTCATATAAGTGGTAATTTTTCAAATGTTCTATTTGAAAACTGCGAATAAACCGCGTATGTGCTTTACCCGCGTAGCGAAAAGATAAAATTGTCGCACTCGAATGTGTGCGTGTATGGATTGTGAAATGATGTGTTAGGTATATTGTACTGGTTTTTTATATATGAAACGGACAAAATATAGGTACGTGTATTATATATTGTTGTTGAGAAGGCAGAAAAAGAATTGAAACAAATTAGGACTCCCTGTTATGGAGAGGCCATTATCGGGTGCTTTTAACAGTCTTTTTCATCACTTGTGAAATGATGGGGCGCAAATCTTCAACGTTTTCCCTCATCGCCTCAACGAGTACATGTAACAGCATGTACAACGTTAAAATGAGAAAATTATCTTCGTGCACCTTTGAGAGAGGGAACGTAGGGTGGTAGGTGGGGTGAGGTCTGAAGGGGGGACCCCGCGACACTGCTGCCACTATACAGACCAAACAGATAAAATTGCTCTCTACTTCAGCGGTGTTAAATACCGGCGCTTCACGTGTTACGTTCTTTCGACAGGTAAAGTGCACATGCGGAGCAACTCTCGCACAACCGCACTCCGCCGCTCTCGCTACAGAACTGAACTACCCCACCCCCTTCGTGCAGCGGCAATGGACTCTCCCAACTAGCACGGTGCATTTTGGACTTCTGCGCAGTATATTCTCATTTGGATTTCACTCTCGCGGAACAGTTTCGGCCCAAGCGTGTGACCGCGTCGACTCACGCCCGCCTCCTGTGAAATGCCTCGTCTACAGTATGACAAAACTTGAAGTGAGGTCTACTCACCCCATACGGCTTCAGCCCACGCCCGCTTCATTTATAAAAGATCTAACACTAAAAAAGGTGCAAAACCGTTGTTAAATCGTACGTGGTTTTATCAGTTGTTATTCCCAGGGTGTTTCATTCACGAGGATGTGAGATAACCCGTTCCGTTAGTGTTCTGTAAATTGAGCATTGCACTGGGAGTTAATTTAATTATCTGCACTGAACACGGAAGAAAGCAACCTCCAGTTGCGAGGGTCGTTCACATACACGACAACATTTAGAAGTTTACAAACAGTTTCTGCCAATATCATGGAGCACAAACACATTTTGTGTATGTTCGTAGATGTGCAGAATGATTCACAGAACTCGTATCGTATCTTTTTCTCGGAAGCAACATGACAACAGGGGTTCGCGGAATTGTTTAGATAACTATACCGCTTATAAATCGTTGATTGGTAGTAATTGCATTCCCCAGAGAGCATACCGCAGGTAGGGATAAGGAGGGTGAGCTTTGAAATGGCAAATGTGAACAGGGGTCGTATACGGTATCGTTGGATAGATAGTCTAAGGGGAAATAACATTTACTCACACTTTTTTTCCTGACGTGAATAGTTTACGCACTATAAAATAAATCATGTAAATGTATGGTCTGTAACGTATGTAGTTTACCCACAATGGAAACGAACAAAATCTATTTGTATTCTTACTACAATCAACATGAAATTAACGAGAAATGTTTTTCTGGCGTGCATAACTAGTTTACGTACAATCAAAAGGACGTCGGGTGTACTTTAAATACCAGCATGGTGTGAGAGAACTACTGTGAAATGGGAACTGAGAACACTCTCGCACACATCACCCTTCGTAAGTGTTCTAAATGCCAACCATTCTGTATCAAACACGGCTATACTCTACTTCTTACGTCCGCGGTGTTCGCTGTTGCTTGGCGTGCCTCAGCACAGCTGAGAGATCCGCATGCTGCTCTGTTCCTGTCTATCATGTCTTCTCTCGCTGTCGGACGCACGCAATAAACGACGTCTTTAATTCTCCCCCACAAAAATAGTAATTTGGGGACAAGTCTGGAGAACGTATTGGACAAACTACAGGACCCATTAGTTCAATCCACCGTCTGGAGAATAACACGTCAGCAACTAGCCGAGATCTGCGAGAAAAGTGAACAGAACAGCCATGCTGTTGAAGAGACAGTGTTAATCTCAGAGCCAGAAGGACATCATCGATCAGTTGATAGAAAATATATCTAGGAAGTTTGCATAAGGTGCACCATAAAATTCCCCTTTCAAAAAATTGGGTCATATATAACGATGTCCGAGAAGGTCACACCAAGTATTATAGCTCCACGCAGGATGGTTATCTACTTGACGGAGTTAAAATGGGTTGACTGCAGACCAGTAATGGGCATTATGTATGTTAGTCACCATTATTTTTGGATGTGGCCTCATCAGTCCACAATATGCTGCGATGGAAAGCACGGTCCTTACTCAGGTACCAGTTGCAGAAATCAATGCTCTTTAAAAATTCATTATTCCCAAGTTATAGTTGCAGCAGTATATGGTACGGATGTAAACGATTATCAGCGGGGATTCTCCACACTGTATTTTGAGACCATCCTAAGTCGCGGGCAATCATCTGTGTAGAATCATGAGGACTAACTACCACGGCAGCAAGTACATCAACAGCCCTCTCGTCTCTCTCATGTCGTCTGATGCGATNAGACCATCCTAAGTCGCGGGCAATCATCTGTGTAGAATCATGAGGACTAACTACCACGGCAGCAAGTACATCAACAGACCTCTCGTCTCTCTCAGGTCGTCTGATGCGATGACGTTTGTTGCGTGTCGGTTGCACTAGCCCGGTTGTGCGCACGCGACATGCAAGACGCTGGAAGACATTGTACGAGTGATGGACGCGCTGTGGGCGTCTCTCTGCGTACAATCTGGCAGCAGCTCTGCAGTTCCGACGACATTCTCCTAGTGNTACGAGTGATGGACGCGCTGTGGGCGTCTCTCTGCTATCAAATGGGCAGCAGCTCTGCAGTTCCGACGACATTCTCCAAGTATCATCAGCATGTCAAATGCTTTTTCGTCTGTATATAGCATTCCATTCAGAAACCAACACCACATACAAACAATGTCTGATAATGAAACAACACACACGCTTAATGGTGGCAATGCAAGACGAATGACTGTCTTAATGAACGACCTTTTGATTGTCAGTTAACTTGCACGCAAAGGCTGCAGTTCTTGTGAGCGGTGGATTGGTTATCTGCTTGCTGCGTATTGCTGCAATATTCTCCGCTTTTGCTCGGAAACAGTCTACTAAAAACTGCGTGAGTCCATGCAGTAAGACACACAGGTCACAGCCCGTATTAAAGCAAGTCTCGCCTTTTAACTGGAAATATCATAATGGCGCACATTGTGTATCAGTCGTGCATAGTTAATGCACAACCAATGTTAAGTGCATACAAGTATCTGTTATTTTTACAATATTTCCGAACAAATCGCGGAGAATATGTCAGCGCAAAGTAGCAAGCTGATAAGCCATCTACCACTTACAGAAACTGAAGGTTTTGCATGCTAGTTAACAAACAATCGAAAGTTCGTTCATTCAGACACATATTACTTATGTCGGGCAGTGGGATTTAAGTCGTACAAGTGGCGAATTTCGGATGTGGCTTCGTCCTGTCTGTGATAAAATTTATATTTAATGGCGACCACGCCAAAACCATTATATTAAACTATTTTCTATACATGTTTTCGCTCCAGATAACTTCACTTTTACTGTAATTCACAGAAATTCCCAACAGTATGTTTTGATGCCAATTGAAAATCGTAAAGGACAGTACATTACAAATAAAAACTTTTAACACTCGAGTAATCTGCATAAGTAACCATTATCTACCGTATGTGTTTATTGTTCAGCTTTGAGTCTGCATCTTTTAACAGTACTTTTTTTAGCAGCCTCCTTGGCAAACTTTTTATTTTGGAATTTACCATATATTGAAATATATTTTTTTTATATAATAAGATTATGTTAAATGCATTGTCGCAAGCATAAAAAAGGTTTTGTACAACTAAATAAAATTTTGTAATGACGTGATATTTCAATGAATATTTCCTACATCCGGAGACTTCGTCATCTTTATGACTCTTGGAACGCCCAATCGTTTGATGTCTGGCACCGACGATTTTCTTGCATCAGAAAAATAAGTTTTTTATTCGCCTGCACCAGAAAATTTACAAGACTTCTTTCCGTACCTTGGGTGGTATTTTTGCATCGCTGCTTGGCTATGCTGGCTGGCCGGGTAGAACACGTGGGTCGCCCGGTGTAGCTGGTGGCAGACGACGGGTGACTTCGAGAGCCTATGGTGACCGACGCGATGCATAAACACTGACCACGAGTACAGCAGCACGACCACGCCGTCCGTTGTGACGTCACTGTTTCCTTATTGGCTCGGTAGGCGGACCAATCCTGGACGATGCGACGTGGCCGGAAATGTTGGACTGGAAGTATTTATTAATGTGTAATCCTGAAGCAATCTCTACCCTTCACGTCTACGTATGTGGAATGGGTTTATAAACCCTAGCTAAGTCCGAGGACGGTACGAATCAGCATTGCATTTGTTCAAAAAATAAGTTAAAGTTTATTGTATATTTTACGGTTTTAATTTTTCCTCACGTTGGAGTTAAATTTTATGTGAGATTTTGAAAATTACTTTAAAGAGTGAATTTTTCTTCTCACTATTGTAGCGAAAGAATTGTGGCATTTTAGATGAAAGCTCAAATTTTGGAGCAGAAATTTTGTGAGGGTAAAGATTGAGACTGTTGAGATTGAACGCCCATATAAACAGAATGTACAAAATCTTGTATTTATGCTCAATATATAGCGGAGATTTTGCATTTGTAACTTTTAATGTAAATTTTCCACGTGTTTTGTAAATATGGAAATACATTAACATATGTAAGTAAGCAAGAAAAAAGGTGTATTTGTTTTTTCCATAGGGTGCACGCATGCCCTTGGCAGGCTTTATGTTCATTTTATGCCCGAAATAACATCTTATCTAGAAAATTGGCTATTAATCTTTTTGAATGGTAGTTCTCTCAGTAAAGAGATCAGGAGAATAAATCTTGTGAAGGTTGTTGAAAGTTGCCGACAGTTTTCTGGCGTTGACGTTGCATGTGTTTATCGAGAGACATAGCCCTGTTGGCCACGGAGGTGAAAAGGCGGGTTTTCTCGGGGTCACACTCTTTAGCTCTATTTTTTTTTTTTTTTCATAATTATCATATAAATGCAAGTTAATTTGATACAGTGGGCTACAGAGTGTTTGTAAGGCTTAGACGACGCTGACCGAGAATAAAGTGCCTTAACGTATCTGCGTTCAAGACTCTCAGCTAATATGCATTATTTCTGTGACGTCGCCTCCAACGGTAAGAATTTAATCAAACATTATCATATTCTGGCGAAATTTCTAAGTTACAGCAAACCTCAGTAGATCATCCAACGTCGTTTTGCACGCATATTTGCAGAGGTATAAATGTGAATAGGACTTTATATTTTGTCTGTGTTGGGTGACTTCACGATAGTGCTTATTAAATGAGAAATATTTTGAAAAAAAATTTTTTATGTAATTTTAAGGGTGTACACTTTTCAGGCAAGAAAATGTGGCATGATTAATCCTTTTTTATCAATGCGTATATTTCATACACTTTGTGGCGTAATTCAAGTGCGAGTTAGATATATGCTATTCACGGTAAAGTGAGCACTTTTCAAAGCCTTATCATTTGGAATAATAGACAATAAATATATTTGATTTAGGCCATAGACGTCAACTTTTGAGTGCAGTGGAATATACACAATGTGTTTATTAATTGCATAACAATATATATTTAAAAATATGGTTAAAGGAAAAAGTAACTACGGCCTCAAAAGTGTTAACTTTACGGTGAACAGGCTATAAGCCAATTCATTACAAGTACTTCCATAGAATTGAATATTTCTAAATTAACTATAAAAATTAGTTCAATTATTTGCTACAAAATTGAAAAAAGTTATAATTTAATATTTTTCCCTTATGCTTGTGGTAGCACCTTGATAAATGTTTAGGGAAATGTTTTAAATTCTAGTGAAACTGTAAATTCGCGTTGCTGTCGCGCCATAGCATATAAATTCTTTGCCTGCCAACTGACACCTGGAACATTTTCTGGTATATAATATTATAACAGACCTTAAATAAAATATATTTTCACGGTATTTATGTACGTTTCAGCGTGTAACATCCATCCTCCATTTCAGAATGTCTAAAGTAAGTCTAGATTTATACGCGAGTAAACATTTTTTTTGCATAAAGCTTTCTTGTCCTGAGGTACAAAATTTTTGCATTGCATTCCAATCAAAAATTTTATAAACTCAATTAATTACAACGGTTTTGGGTAATACACAACTACAACACCCTCGTGTTACTTAAGGGCTGTTGAATAACCTCTTCATCAACATAAGACTGACATAGTTGAATCACCATCATATCTCTTCCTTTGGGTATGGTAATCTTTTCTTCATTTTTTTCCAATTCACATTGTCTGCTCTCGCAGGTAGTAAACACCATTTTGAATATTTACGTCTGCATAGAGGAGCAAGAAAATTTTGAACAAAATTTGGGTTACCTGGTGCTCTTCAGTGTGCTAATTGTGTATCTTATTTTGAATATCGTATCAGATACAGATGAAGCCTTATATCCACATAGTTTCCTTGTGACGTCGGCGGCTTGATTTTCCGATTCATCACAAATTGTTTCACATCAAGGATATATTGATGCTGTTCAATTTTATGTTCAATTCAAATTTTATGCTCACTATCGTTCTTCGCTTTCATCCACTCGCCCTCTGGCACACTTTCTAAACAAATTGAGACGTTCACCCTCACTTCTCATCCTCGGCACGGTTTCTCTGACACGAGAAGTATGAGATGCTATGTAACAAATTACAACACTCATCGCCTCTCCGTGTCCCAGAATAAATTTTCGATTACGACGTTTTCTAGGATATCGAGGGGAGAATTGCATTTTCACCAGCATAGCGACATCTCATTTTTTTGTATCTGCAATGATATTTTACACTCGTAATTTTATTACTCACTATGCGAGAAGCAATATTTTAATTAAAATATAACATTGTGTTGTGTACAAATAGTACATACATAACATGTTGTATGTTATATTACATAAAATAACGGCTGATTTCATTTTCAATTGCATATTTTATTGAATATTAATAACCAAAAACATATTGATCAGCACAAAAACATTTATAAATATTAAAAAATAATTTTAAAATCGTAAAAAAATGCACTAAAATGTAGTAATCTAATATACGAATTCGCAGTTTTTATAGAGTAACGTAAAATTTAAATTTCTGTCAAGTTCGTAATTTTAACTTTAAATTTACTGAATATTATTTGCATTATTTAAGGCGTTGGCGAGTTTTTTGTTGACAAATGTGAGCGACTCATAATTCCTATATTTGTCAGTTGTGACCATAAAATAGGCCAATTTGCGTCATACCATTTCTTGGTACACATCGCAGTGTGAAGTTTGTTAAAAATTCCTCTTTTTCATATTTCAATGATATTTCAATGTAAAATAATAAATAAGATACGTAGTTTGTAACTATGCTAGATCGACACGAAATACGGTGATGTATTCAAAGGATGGGAGTGGCTAGTGGATTTGTAGCCCCTTGCTATCTCTAAATAAGTGTGTTATGCATTAAGTTCAATTTTCAGGATATCGATGACACTTACACACATGAATGCCCGCGTCGTTTTGAATACTTTATATCAACCACTATCTCTTCTTTTCCGGCATGCAGACGAATAATTCTGTCTAATTCAAAACTCACTTCCCTCCCTTTCCCCCAAATAATATTGGAAAAATAGCTGAAAAAAAAAGATAACATGTAAAATGATGAAGGGTGTAACCTGCAACTATTACGGATTCCATAATGTGCAAGAGGTGACGCGAGTGTAGGTTAGTTATGGTTTAGATAATAATTTTATTTCACGACTTTGGAGTAATCATAAAAGGCTCTCTACAAAGTTAAGAGAGAGAGTGAGATTGAGCGAAAGAACTTTGCCTCCGCGATCTGGTGCACGGATAATGACATATATTAAATCACTATTATATACATAAAATAGTAATATAAATTTAAACTCTGCTATATTCTTTATAAAATTCGTATGACAATGACTATCGTCATTATCAAAAAGGAAAGTTCTCTGCTATATAAGATATTCAACAACTTAAATGTTATAGATAAACACTATATAAGGATGTTTCATAAAGCAATTAACTTTGTTTTACTTGTCAATTATCATGCTGTTTGATGGGTTAACTAATTGCGAGAGTTGCATATGTAATTTCTGTAATAACTGGGAAAGAAAAGAATATTGAAAAGCTTAGGGTTTCGATTCTGATCAATTAATCAAAATATGCTGAGTGAAGAGAGGTTACATGAACATAAAATTTTTATTGATCCCACCAATCACTTTTATTCATTATGTCACCAAATTTAAAAAATAATAGAACTCTCAAAATACCCTAAATTCTAAAAAACTTTGTTAGTTACAATAATATTTCAAAATATTAGGCTTATATTTGCAGAGTATATACACATCGAACATTTTTCTATTTCGTATTTTTTACATCTTTATTCCCTCATTGGAAGAGATTTGACATATTCGAATTACCAGCACGGTTTTATTTTCGATAATCGTAGAAAATTTTAATTGGTGCTTATATACGAAAAACAAAATCATCGAGCCTTGCGATTGATTTGAAACTTGTGCATTCTTCCATCGCGAAGATAATGATAAAAAATACACGCGCCAGAAAATATTGCAGCGTTATAAGGCCACAGCATGCGGGGAGAAAACCGTACTGTATGAGAGCATACAAGCTTATGAGAAAATAAAAATATCGTAATTTGCATATTTATCTTAACACCGCATTTAAACTAGAAATAATTCTCTTAACGCGCAAATTTAATTTGCTTCATACGAAATTCACACTTATGAATGTTCAGGCGTGAAAGCTATGGGAATCAAGTCCGGTTCATCGTGTTGGGGAGTTTTTTTTTGTGGGGGGTGGGAGGAGGGTGGCTGACAACTACGCCACCGTAACCCAGCTAATTTTGATCGACTACCGAGTACGCCTTGGTACACAACATGAGCGTGATACGGGAATCAGGACTCGGTACATATATATTCTGGACTTAGTTCGCAATAGAAGTGCGGTACGGGTGAGGCACGTCACTGCGTGGTTGAACGGTAGTCAAACTTAAGCCTACGACGAGAAAACAAAACTGTATTAGGAGAAATAGCAATGACAGAATTATTAGTAGCAACAAGTTCATTAATTGCAAAAGTCTTTAAACATAAAATGTCTCTTGAATCTATTTGACTCAGATCATTAACACCAGTCACTTTACTGTTGTAAGGATGCCTGTAGAAGCACACCTCGAGAATACCAGATCCATTATTTGCAGTCATTTCCTGAATAGCAAATCTGTACATAAACCTGAGAAGAACGAAGCTCTCTTCTGCAGTTGTAACTTGCTTTACAAAAACAATATCGTCCTTCATAACATTACAGTCGAAAGAACCAATATTTCTAAAAACACGTTTTGATATATATCTTCTCTTATGCCAATATGCTCGCCTCATCGCTCTGTGAATATTAATTGGGATTCACAACAAATTAGAAACGCACTGCTCCAGAACAACGCTTATATACTACAGTACAGTATGTGTATTGCGCTTAATAAAGTGTATCATGTAACAAGTAGTTTTATTTCCCCTCTCCAGATCCCTTTAACACTTGCGAAAACAGGATTGCCCGCTTTTCATATCGTGTCTATATACTATAGGAAATAAAATTTAAGTTCCCTTTTTACGTTCTTAACCTCTGCCATTACGTTGTCAGCCATTATCATTTATTCAACTAACTCATTTTATCCGTAGACTAAGCTGTCCTTCGGTGCGGGGCCAATCCCATCTATCGTATATGCTAATTAAGAAAAAAAACTGCCCTCAGGAATCTATTCCACCTATCCTCGACCATCGAACCTGCAGAGTATCGAGGGTAAAATACTGCCCGATATATCCCTCAGTCGAAGACAGGAAGTTCAGCAGTGCAGTACGTTGATCAGCACGCGGTACTCCCTTTTCTTTCCACGATACTTGTTGAGTTTCCCGACCGCCGCTGGTGTATCCTCGTGACGCCATGGTCCGTTCCACAAACCATGGGGAACAACCTTAATGTCACGTCTTGTTTAATAGCATGGTGCTTGAATATCTCCACAATGTAATTCTCTGCATAGAGTCCAAAAACTGCATTAATTTTAAGGAGTCAAGCATCTCATGACCTTTAATATAAAAAGAACTGCATTTATGCAGAAAAAAAATTACATTTGATGTTCTGACCTCATGAGGCGAACGCCGATTTGGAAGCGCTCTCTCGTCACACCGCGAAGATGAATTGCGAAAAAAAAGAGTGCTTTTGACCTCAACGATAATGGGACCGTGACTTGCATCATCGCTAGCTGGTTGTAGAAAGTGCCGATTCTGTGATCGAGTTTTCACCTATGGTCAAATTGCTCATCAGCATGAGAGAATGGCCTCTACAAAGAGTCATTTTCGCGCAATGAAGAATTACGACATTGGTCCCATGCAGTTTTTGCAAGGCGATACATTGAAAGAACGTACCGAGATCTTCAACTTTTCGTCTATTGAGTGTCAGCAAGTGTTGCCGGCTATACATCTTGTTGCATCGATGGTTACCGATTCGACGGGCGATTATGATTTGGTAGTTCATGCTAAAGAAAAAATGATTGCAATAGAGTCGGTTTGTGTGGAATATACACTGGCAAAACTTTCGCGTGAGGTCGACAAAATTAAAAATAAACTGTCGTCGGCTCTAAATACTGAGGGGCCTACAAAGACATGTAAATTTAATATAGAATACAAAAAAGGAGGTGAAGATGACCATGAAGAGAGAGAATTGATAAAAATGAACATGAAGCCAGTTATAGTGCTGAAGACGATGATGGCGATTTTCTCGATGTACTGGCATCACTCCAACACATTTGCTGCAACAAACGTCATCAAGAAGGCAGAAGACGCCGAGAATACTGACTACCTATTTCCCGAAGACCCGAAGAAAATTGTTGATAGATGAAGATATTTTGATTGGCCTTCAAAAATCGCGAGCATCTCTCACGCATTGTTAACATATATTCAATCATTAGCCAACTGAAAGAACGGGGATATATCGTATAATGTGAAGAACTGTTTTCTTATGAAATTGTAATTACAAAATAATAATAATTCACTTTTACAAAATAATTGGCTTTCCTTAATTTTTGTGTGCCGTATCTTTTTTACTGTCACAACTTGAAAGTGGCGCTATAGACAATGGACTACTAACAGAAAGATCTGCATATAGAATGATAATAAAGGCTTTATTGTAAAAATGCTTGGATATTTTAACTGTGCACAAAACAGTAATTCTGTTGACATTAAATATTTGTAGATAGTTGTTGAACAAAAGCAATCGAAGGATCGATTGAAGGATTGGGATTGATCGAAATAATTTGGATTGATCGAAGGATTGGGATTGATATACTGATTGACATGGATTATTGTGGATTGCGGAGGAGAATGGCTAAGAATTGGGATTGATCTAAGGTTTGGGATTGATCTAAGGATTTTCATGGGTTACTCTGGATTGCGGAAGAGGATTGCGGAACGTATGGCGAAGGATCGGTGTGGATTGAGGAGCTGATTGGTGTGTGGATTCATTTGTAGATTTTTGTGTGTATTGGTATATGGATTAGTGTGTGGATTGATGTGTGGATTCATTTCTGGATTTTTGTGTGTATTGGTATATGGAATGGTGTGTGGATTGGTGTTGTTAAGTGTGTTTTTTGTGTGGATTGGCGTGTGAATTGTAGTGGATTTATGGGGATTGTTTTGGATTGGTATGGATTGGCGTGTGCATTGGGGTGGATTGGTGTTTGGATTCACATGGATTGGTGTGGATTGGTCTGTGTGTTAGTGTTTGGATTGGTGTGAGTTTTTGTGTGGATAGGAGTGGATTGGTGTGGATTTGTATGTGGATTGGTGTGTGGATTGGTGTGTGGATTGCGGTACCGATTGCGGTTCTCATTGATGGAAATAATGCGAAATTGATCGAAACATTGATGAATTGGTCAAATAGGCGAGGTCAAGGTGAAGGTCAATCAGATCTAACATGTAGGTCGCAGTCATCATTGCCACCTAGATGTTTAAAATGTAAACAAATGACAATCGAAAAAAATAATATGGCAGGTGGAGTGCACTCGACATAATGCGCAAAGGTGATGGGGGCGGAGCCTTGTCGCATAATTATCAAATGAGAAACATTGGTAGAGGAGGGGAATGTTAATATAAATATGATTTATTGGAGGGGGTAAATCATCTGCTGGATATGGTGCTGGGTGGGACCTCTGGAAATATAAGTTTTTAGTTACAATAGTTAAATATAATTTCTAATAGTATTTTTATATTTTTTTTATAAACTCAAAGGAAATATTTGGAATGTTTGACAATTTTTTGGGTTGAAGGTGAAAGGTTACCAAGTCAAGGTCAAAGGTCAAGGTCACCTGGATCCAAGATGGCAGTAGTAGTCGGTAATGTAATATGCGGTCGGACTTTTAAGAATTTTCTCCAGTTTTACGAGTTTTTCTCGAGTTTTTTTAATCAAGGTCATCTAAGGTAACAGTTATATGGTCAAGTCAAGGTTACCTTGGTCTAACATGGTCGGTTCCGGCTTCTGATTCCAGATCCCGTATATGGATTTGGCATATCCTGTGCCTATAAAACCAATATGGCCGCCACTGCTCTGCCCTCGAGAAGCGTGCCTCCGAAATCCTTCCGATGGATCGAAAAGCGCCTCTCTGCTGCTCGTTTTTGCAACTAGGGGATCCGTTCTTTTTTGAGGAAAAAAAACGGGAAACCTTGAGTGAATAAGAGAAACTTTAATCAAATTGAGTCGCTTTTGAGGGAAAAAAAGAAATTTTGAGGGGAAAATGGCCGCCAGGGGACCGGAATGACAGAGCATGAAGAACTCCGTGCTCCGATCCCGGAACCCGTTGCCCCAAACTCTTGTATTTCCTTCGACTGTCATATTGTAGTATGGTAAAAAGCAGCCACACAGAAATGGCTTTTGGTACTTAACAGAAAAATTCGAAAATATGTTTTAGTTTGCATGCACATATCGCAAATCTGAAAAGTGACACACATGCCAAGGCCTGAACCATTCGCATAACGGAAATTTTCTTTTCTGTTATCAGTTATGTCTAAATTGGCTTATTTGAAATAAAGGAGAATGTGCAAAGTGGGTAGGAACAACTACTCCCAGTGCGGCACGTGGCTACCTTAGAATAAAGAGCTGAATATGAGAATATATAACCTTGAATGTCCTTGGTGGTTAAGTGAGGTTCAGAAGTATCAATATTTATTTACTTACTTTGTTCTCACCGTCCGTCTGCGTCAAGAAGTCTGACGTGTCACAATCAAATGGGCAACTTCTCTCTAACGTCACTCCACAGACGCACATGTGTGGTGCAGCTGCAGTGTGTGCGTAAGCCGGTCCCTGATCACTCTCTGCTCGTTTCGTTCGTTTCTCTCTGCCGCGCAGTATGCGAGTAGCACTCGTGCAAGTTCGGGCCACGTAATACGTTGAATAGAACAGGAAGAGAAATTGTCGGTACTGAAACGCGCAAGGTATTCCATGCCTCTCCTCTCGGCGTTTCAGAGACGCATAATCTGCAGCGGCGTTGGTGATGTGATAACGGGTGTTTTGTATTGTGTTAACGCCACTCTAACAGAACTCTACATAGCAGCCTGGGGCGACGCTAGTGCCAGACGTGTAGTCTACCAACGCAGGCAGTAGCTCCAGAATGTGGAAATTGACTTACCGAAGCTGTTAGCTCGAATTGCTGGCCTGAGGGGGGTGAAGAAGTTTCTGTGGCTCATAACAACGGTGTCTGAATAGAACAGTTGGCCTGAGAGTGTTCCATGAAGGCAAACATAGTTGTTAATTTATACATTCGGTTAATTGAAACATACAGGTATTTGTCGAATACGTTAGGGTTTCAATTATTATTGCCACTGTTATCTGGCTATCCGTATTCTATTAACCACCTTGGGTGATAGACGAAATACATTGTGAGCAACTTCGGCTCTGCTATCACAACAACATTACGCAAAATCTATGCCTTTCTGTCTCAAAAAGATTCCAGTATTTATTAATATAACCGTTTAAAATCTCTTATTTACAAAGCCTACGTCCTTCCCTCAAGAAATCACTTAATGGCGCTTGTTGCTCGAATCTAAACACACTGTGTATATTAATTTATCAGTTTTATATTGCACTGTAAATTGTGCCTACCTTTTAAAGCACACGATGCATGCGCATACAATGCATTCTGCAGTATTATAAATGCACATATAATACATGCATGTGTGTATAAATAAATATACACATATGTAATAAAGGTAATGGTAATAAGCTGATTTCATGGCTGTCATATTATATATGTATTTATATATATGAAACTCACACTGCACATGTCCGTAGGCAATTATATATACAAATGCCTACTTACATGTGCAGTGTGAATTTAATTCACTGCAATTTACGTAGTGGCCTAATTCTCGTGGCAGCTTTCACGGAACTCCAAGTTTTATCTAAATTAATTCCAATTCCGCGCTGATGGAGGGTGGGAGAATCGTAGCGGAATGCCACTTATCTTGCCAGTTCGGGACAGCAGTCACGCATTCTTGACAGGAATTCATGGCCGCCGGCGGTCGCGATATCCCGAGAGGGGAGATTGCGTGAGTCGCGCGGATGTGACGTCACGCAAGTTAAAATTATTCCAGAGGGTTCCCTCCTTCCCGCTTCTCCCCTCCTCGTCCTGCTTGGCGCCTGCCGGCGGACGCCGAGACATGCAGAACTGTGAGCCGAGCTTTGGCGTCGCCTTACATCCCCTCAGTCCCATAAGGCCTTTGTTTGCAGA